>CM076577.1:67762054-68074549 GCA_034641835.2 Pinus albicaulis | reverse complement strand
ATTTTCTAATAATTCTTTAATATTTAACTCCAATTGAAAATAAATCTCAAACTTCCTAGAATCTAGAAAAGCATTCTTCTCCAGCTCCCACTGGATGAACGCTCCAACGCCCGATATTATTCAGTGGTAAACTGAATGGATTCCCCAACACCAAATGAGCTACAACTCACCCTAGCACCACCCTACTACCCTAAATTTTTCACAAGCTTGAACCTATTGGTGACTTCATGCACCAGCCTAGCACCCTATAGAAGAATAAAACAAGAATGGAATCCCGTACCAGGGAAAATGGTCCACTTCAAAAATGATATAGAAGGATGTAGAAGAAGAAGACACACTAGACCATAACCCCAACTATGAAACAACCACCTAATGATGATCCTAGACGTCCTGACCCCGCCTCTTCAAATCTTGGTAGATAGACACTTGTACACACTAGAGAATTTGGCGGAAATTCTGACGGCCAATCCGTCGCTATTCCGACACATAGTCGTCGCAAGAGCAACAGTTCGGGGGTGGAAAAACCGTGGTTTGTCATGCCGTCGCCGTTCCGACGCACGTAAAAAGTGTCGCACTATCGACACTTCTTCCGTCGTTCCAAACAAGCGTCACTCTTCCGACGTCTCACAAACTGTCGCGCCTCCGACGTTTGTAAACTGTCGCACTTCCGATGAAATGTGGTTCGACGTTTGGAACGTCGCTCTTCCGATGCTTGTAAACCGTCGCAATTCCGACTCAACGTGGTCTGACGTTTTGGACGTCGCTCTTCCGACGCTTGTAAACCGTCGCAATTTCGACTAAACGTGGTCCGACGTTTGGGACGTCGCTCTTCCGACGCTTGTAAACCGTCGCAATTCTGACTAAACGTGGTCCGACGTTTTGGACGTCGCTCTTCCGACGTCTGTAAGATGTCGCAATGCCGACGATATGTGGTCCGACGTTTGGAACGTCGCTCTTCCGACGTTTTCATACTGTCGCTCTTCCGACGTTTCTGGGTTGTCGCAGTTCCGACGTCTACAAGGCGTCGGTAGACCGACGGAGGGTTCAATTTAAAAAAAAAAAATTGAAATTTTAAAAGACGAGAAACGCTGTTTTGAATATATTATATGAAGTAAAACAGTCCATGAAAGTGAAATAGCAGTATGTAGAATAGTAAAGCAACAGATAGAGTACCGACGTCCATTGTTCCAAATACAAATTAAAGTACCCAAAATCCTTGAACAGAGAAAAACGCTAATCATGTGAGGAGTGTGACATGTCCAAAATATAAAAAGACCATCAGACCATATCAATAAACCAGCAACATAGACCAGCATCGCTAGTTTTGAAGGCAGAGTGATAAACATTAATCATTTTTTTTTTTCACAAGAGAAAAAACACAGTTTTGAATATATTATATGAAGTAAAACAGTCCATGAAGTCATTACATTTTCACATCTGAAGATTGGAACCCAAATATCCATCCAGAAAAGTGGAAGTCCCACCCCAGACGGTGATAGAAAAATACCCCATGTCACATATAGGGACTTGATATAAAACCTAGTAACGGTCCACATGGAGATTATCGACAAATCTGAGAAAGCATCCAAATATGCCCAAGGCATCTATAAGAAAGTGAAATAGCAGTATGTAGAATATTAAAACAACAGATAGAGTACTGACATCCATTGTTCCAAATACAAATTAAAGTACCCAAAATCCCTGAACAGAGAAAAACGATAATCATGTGAGTGTGATATGTCCAAAATATAAAAAGACCATCAGACCATATCAATAAACTAGCAACATAGACCAACATTGCTAGTTTTGAAGGCAAAGTGATAAACATTAATCATTTTTTTTTTCACAAGAGAAAAAACGCTGTTTTGAATATATTATATGAAGTAAAACAATCCATGAAATCATTACATTTTCACATCTAAAGATTGGAACCCAAATATCCATCCAGAAAAGTGGAAGTCCCACCCCAGATAGTGATAGAAAAATACCCCATGTCACATACAGGGACTTGATATAAAACCCAGTAACGATCCACATGGAGATTATCGACAATATGAGAAAGCATCCAAATATGCCCGAGGCATCTATAAGAAAGTGAAATAGCAGTATGTAGAATAGTAAAGCAACAGATAGAGTACCGACGTCCATTGTTCCAAATACAAATTAAAGTACCCAAAATCCTGCAACAGAGAAAAACGCTAATCATGTGAGGAGTGTGATATGTCCAAAATATAAAAATACCATAAGACCATATCAATAAACCAGCAACATAGACCAACATTGCTAGTTTTGAAGGCAGAGTGATAAACATTAATCATTTTTTTTTTCACAAGAGAAAAAACACATAAATGAGAAAAAAAAAAAAAGGAAGGTAAATGTCCATAGTCATTGTTCTCTGATGTCTATATTATCAGATCTAAACACCTGTCCAGGTGCGTAGTCTCACCCAAAAGAAGATAGTACCACATGTTCCGCTGTTCTGGATGTTAAAGTCCCAAATAGCTGCCCTGCATATAGATATTGAAACCCCAGGTGACGAAGAAATGAAGGCATCTATAAGAAAGTGAAATAGCAGTATGTAGAATAGTAAAGCAACAGATAGAGTACCGACGTCCATTGTTCCAAAGACAAATTAAAGTACCCAAAATCCTTGAACAGAGAAAAACGCTAATCATGTGAGGAGTGTGATATGTCCAAAATATAAAAAGACCATCAGACCATATCAATAAACCAGCAACATAGACCAGCATCGCTAGTTTTGAAGGCAGAATGATAAACATTAATCATTTTTTTTTAAGAAGAGAAAAAATGCTATTTTGAATATATTATATGAAGTAAAACAGTCCATGAAGTCATTACATTTTCACATCTGAAGATTGGAACCCAAATATCCATCCAGAAAAGTGGAAGTCCCACCCCAGACAATGATAGAAAATACCCCATGTCACATACAAGGACATGATATAAAACCCAGTAACGGTCCACATGGAGATTATCGACAATCTGAGAAAGCATCCAAATATGCCCGAGGCATCTATAAGAAAGTGAAATAGCAGTATGTAGAATAGTAAAGCAACAGATAGAGTACCAACGTCCATTGTTCCAAATACAAATTAAAGTACCCAAAATCCTTGAACAGATCAAGAAAAACGTTAATCATGTGAGAATTCTAAGTAAAGTTAATCTATTAACATTGCGAATAAAATTACACCGAAGTCAAAAACATTGCCTGGCCATACTCATGGCAAATTTGTCATCAAAAAATAAAAAAATTAAGAAGACTGCCCTCATACGGTGAAACCAGTCTTGAACGTTTAATTTGCAGAATCCAAAAATATTACAAAGGTCCAGCACAGTAAAATAAAGTAAAAGCAGCCCAATTAAGTGGGCCCGCTAAGCAAGAAAAACAAATTAACCAAACTACTCCTCCGGTGGTTCCTCCACGATTCGGCACCATCCTTCGGAATCGGAAGGTCCAGGATCGCTAGGTGCTACCTCCACATGCATGCCACGGCTCCCCTCCTGAAGGCCCGAATGCTGGCCGGCTTTTCCGAGCTCAGACCCGCCGGACGGGTGCATTCTTCCTCCGTTTGGGCCTCCTCGCGGAAGACCACAGTGACTACAGCTGTGATTCGCGGGCGGTTGAGAGTGCAATCAAAGGAAAATTGCGCAGTGCGCGTCGTGGGAGAAGGTGAACTAGCCTCTGCTGAGGTGCTGGAGGGAGCGCGCCGGGATTGACCTCTAGTGCTCCCCCTGCGGCAACGCATCCTATGACGCACGCGAGGCATGGGTGCAATCGCAGTGGGTACAAGAGACGAAGAAGCAGAATTCCAATTAACAGAGGAAGACAGACAGAGACAGAACCGAGAGAAATGGAAATATGCAGCAAAGTCTAGGCAGAAGTTCCGCTGGCCACTTCTCCTTATCATCGCAGTTACCAGACAATGTAATCCAGCAACCGGCTTGTCTGAAAAACCATGGCTAAACGCCATTTTTTATGTCGACCCGTCTGCAATGCAATCAAAGGACAGCCGTCATAATGAATCTCTGATCATTAATAATGAGAGCCGAAGGCCGGATCAAATTGGAGCGTGCGGAATCGCTCAGAGGAGTGGAGGTCCGATCTTGAACAGTGTTAAAAATTAATTAATCTAGATTTCATGTGAAAACTTAATTGAACAAATAAGTAAATGTTAAGTAATATATGAAATTTGCACAAGATCCATGTCCCACCTTAAACGCTATCGACTGCACCCCAGGGAGCAGGCAAGTTTTTATTGAGGACACGTGGCAAAATTTGATTGGAGCGGATCTTTGTTTGGGCCGCTCGCGCAGTGGAAATCCGGACCCGTAAAATATTAGGGCGAATTTGATAAGAAATTCGCGTCACAAAATTGGCCGACGTCAGCAGGCTATTTTGGAACGCGAATTTGGTTTGAATTATGGTTTATCGCTGTTTGAAGTCCGGCGGGCTCGACTTTTGAACAATTTTCTTATAAAATTTGTGTTGGTTTTCTTTGATAATACACATATTAAAATCCCGCTTAATAAAGAGACAAAATTGTTGTGCTTTCGGAACTTGACCCGAGGATTGGACATGAGTTAACAAACAAAAGGATAGCGGAACCAGACTTGCACCCGTGGTCAAGCCCTGTACCAAAACCACGAGCGGAATCACAAAAGCGGGTTGCCCATATCGCACCACTTTTGCGGAGTAGGCGGTATTTCCTATTCGCGAGCGATTCCATAGGGAATGCGACACATGGTGAAGTGACCCCCAGAAAACCACCGTTTAGCTCGCGCCATCGCACGTTAAAGCCTGATGTTGGAAGCCGAGCGAAATTGCCAAGAGTCGTTGATTTGGAGAAGGGCCATCGGACGGTGGTCGCACATTGAACTTGCCCTGAGGTTAACTAAGGTGTGCGGAGGATAGCTAGGTACGATACGAGTGTTTGATTGGTTATTGATATATATAGGTGGGGCCGGAGTATAATGAAATTGTTTAATTAAACGATTGGCGGATAATTAGCATAAGTCTGGAGCGTGATTGTTGTAAGGCTGGGTGGTGAAATATAGAGCCTAAAGTTCATTACAAGTTATTTATTTAAAAATAAACGTGGAGTATAAATACAAAGTGTTGAAAGTTAAACATTGGTTATAAGGATTGGAGATAATATAAAGTCTGGAATATAAATTAAAGTCCAACCATTGTGGATAGTATTTATTTATCAAATTCTACGAATTTGATAAATAAACCCGAAGAAAGAAGAAGTCAATTAAGACTCAGGCTGGAGGAAAAGAACGGGTACACCAAGGGAAAATGCTGACAGAGCGATTGTAGACACACCAGCTCTCCTTGGGGGTCCAATTTTAGTTTTGTTGCGTCACACGATGATCTCTCTTCTCTGGCATTTACTTGTATTGAAGATCACTATTCTAGGAATAAGGAGTTATTTTCTCCAAAATAACCCTAGCCAAACATTGACAATGCATCAAGGATATCTTTCTATGCTTCATAAGCACATTTGTTCTACTTCTAAATCATGTCTTGGAAGTGGTTGTTGTGCTGGAAATTATTCACCAGTTGGTTTCATACCAAAGTCTTTTTCACATTTTCAGCAACCAATACATGAAAAAGATAATGGTTTAAAACAACCTAAATATTTGAAATTTTGCAAGAATTGTCTGGCACACTTTGAATATAAATTTTGAAGTCAAGTGCATGATGCCGTATAGGATCAAGTGTCATTTTGAATACCAAATGTTTCACAAAAAACTTCTCAACATGCTACCCTGCAGTAAGGATTAAATGACAATATTGCATCAACTATTTCCATAATAAAAGTGCACCTCGGCCATAAGACTAAACAACTACAAATGTTGTAGATCTAACAAGACCACACAATCAAATGTATTCCACAAGGCCAATACCGTATGAAAAATGAAAAGGAGTTTGCAACCAAAAATACCTTAGGCAACTAATTCAATTAGATACACCAAACCATCAGCAAAAAGGAAAACCAGCCTACTCAAAAGGCAAGCGTTTACCTCCTTTGACAAAATTTTGAGTTCCCAAACAAGGGCCTTTATTGTCTTGTCAATGCCCCTAGTAATTTGAATGGGGTTTGCACCTGCTGCAACAACCTAAACAAAAAGGTTTCATTTCAAATTATTTTCCATAAATTTAAGATACAACCATTGTCAGTTTTGTATTTCCTAACAAGCTCATAAATTTTGACAAAAGAACCAAAATTTTTTAATACCTGATAGCAATTTTTTTCACTCAAAAACTATCTTAGACTCAATAAGCCCAACCCAAAACTAAAAAACCAAACACCATAAGACCCTACAAAAATGAATAGATGATCTTAATCCAATACTATCGACAAAAATTTACCTTTACACCCTCACTTATTAAACCCTGTGCTGTTGAATTTTAACTTCAACTGCTGCAGCAGAAGGACGGATGCAGCAGCAACATTTTTTTTTGGAGGTTGTTTGCATGCCATCCAGAAATTTAATTCAGCATTTAAAATTCCTGCAAGTTTTTTTTGTAGACGGCCGCAGCCATATTTCTGTACAGGATTGTATTTAAACACAACAACCAGCATTAACGCAATTCACCAACCAAAAATTAAACAAACATAAATTTACCCCCCAGTTTTGTAAATTCAAAAGGAGGACACGTGGAGCATTAATATTGGATCGCATGAAATTGAAGGGAATTTGAAAACATGAAAACCGGACCCGAATTTTTTATAAGGCACATTGGATTGAGAATTCGCGTTACAAATTAGGCAGACGTCAGCATCCCATTTTGGAACGCGAACTTGGTTTGAAATTCAATCTATTCAGACTTTTGAAGTCCGACGGAAAGGGTTCTTTAATGTTTTGATAATTTAATTTTATGTATGCTTTAATATATACATATGTTATATATATATCATATGCGAAATGAAAGGTGGGCCATAGAATTTAGTTTTAATTTTTTTTTTTTTAAAAGAGGGTTTATTATAATATGTTTTATATGTTCCGGCATATAAAAATAAAAAGGTCGAAAAAGCTTGGTAGTTTTTTTTATAGACAGTACGTAAATTTTTTATTACATAGCAGTGTGTAAAAAGTGAAAAATTGAGTGTAACTTTTTAAGTGTGTATGCACAGCAGTGCGAAAGGGAAAAACACAGAAGAGTGTCTTAGAGACAGAGTATGTTTGTTTTGAACAGACAGTGAGTTGGTTTTATGCACTGCGTTTTGTAGCAGTCATAATTTTGTAATCCCTCTCAGCGAGGAAGTAGTGTAATAGTTTTTTTTTGAGTTATTGAAGGGAATAGAAGTTTGTTTTCAAAGTATTGAAACTCTGTCTCCTGTCAAAGAAATTTTTATTTTCTGTGTGTTAGAGGAAAGGAGATTTATGGGTGGTTCTTATGAATCAACCAACCATTCAGACCATGCTCATCAATCCAAACCATAAGTATTATGTGACAATATTCAAGCAGGCACTCAATCGGATTTCTGAAGCTATGTTAGAGAAACCCTAAACTCTCACTGAAAATAGGTGAAATGCGGCACCACTCAGAGATTGACATGTGCCAATTGGTACAAGTGGTAGACAATTGGCATGCTCAAACAACGAGGTGATGCAGGAATGACATGAGGGAGAAAATATCAGAAAAGCCCCAAATTTGGAGAACTAAAGCTCATCACCAACCCGAGATTGACAACTTTACATGATGTAACCTATGAAATCGTAAATGGAGAAATCATAGTAACAATAAAGTAACCTATGTAACAATAAAGTTGGATTCATCCTGGGAGTGGTAATGGGAGAAATCATAGTGAACAACATGAAACATGCATAGTTGCTTACAATCAAATAGATGAAAAAACACATACAAAAAACCTAGATAATAATCGTGCACAAGCTTAATATTGAATTATGAACTGTAAAGGAACTTACAAAATGTGACATTACGAACCTGGTCAAGCGCACAAGCAAAAATATCCTGGACATGACCCCGGTTGACAAGTTGTATTGCTCATGATGCAAGAGGATTTGTACCTGCACTGCCAAGTCAATCAAAATCCATCATTATCTATACAATAAATACAAGTAATTGATGTAGTATTTTTTACTCTAAGATGCATTCTTAGGATAATGTTAGAACATATGTTGAAAATGTCAAAACATACCTGAAGAAGCTCCTCTTCGTTTCAAGAACAATTTATTGGAGTCGCATGAACTTGGAACAAGCCTCCCACGATCTCAAAGAGTAGCAACTAAGTCAACAGTGACTTTTTTGTTGCTACGCTGGATCAAGGGAGGTTTGCTCCAAGATTAAATCGCTCCAATAAATTATTCTCTACTAAACAGGCCCAACCACGTGAAGGTGGAAGCTCTTATGGCCCCTCCCCCCCCCTCACATCACTCTCAATTCCCCAATACCCAATCTATATTTCAATTTTTACTTTCATGAGCATAAAAAAAAAATATTCAATAACTAGTAAAAAAACAATTCAACAAAAAGTACGCAAGGAAACATTGCAATTAATGCTTGACATAAAAATAGTATGATAAATGAGTTTTTTATATAACGCAAAAAAATGTTCCAAGTATGGTAACGTTTGTCTTATAATAATACAATATTTTACATTGTCAAATTTTCTTTTTCTTCTTTCTATTTTTAAAGCTCCTAATTACATCATCAATATCATCGTGCTCTGCTCCTGTTTCGTGCCTTTCAACCCGCACTGCTGACCTAGTTGCGTATTCACGATGTCCGGGCTCATCCAGTGACGGGGCATCGCCTACAAAAACAGATAATATTAAATTTTAATTGTCAGTTTTTAAATATCATTGAACTAGTTCGGTAATATTAATAAAAAAAATTGCAATGAGATTATTTACCTGGTGCACCAGTTGTCGCCGCTGACCTAGTTGCATTTCACGATGTCTGGTCTCATCCAGTGACGGGGCATCGCCTCCAAAAACAGATAATAATTAAATTTTAATTATCAGTTTTTAAATATCATTGAACTAGTTCGGTAATATTAATAAAAAAAATTGCAATGAGATTATTTACCTGGTGCACCAGTTGTCGCCGTTGGGACTGTTGCCCTGTCTTCCTCTCTGGTGGTAAGATCCTCAAGGGAAACATTCTCTGTCATATAAACCAAAAACGTTATAAGGAAAACCATCAAGGTATAATTATAAAAAATTATAAGTGGAAATTAATTACCGTCACGGCCCTCACTGATAGCAGCATTGTCGGCCTGGTCCCCACTACAATGATCAGGTTGCACGAGAGGATCATCTACATCTGGATCTAAAACTGGGTTATTTGCCTCATCAGTAGTGTTGCTCCCCTGATTTAAACAAAGTTTTTAGACATTAAATTTATGGACGAAAACAAAAATATTGAAAGGTTAATGTTTTACCTTATCAGGCATTCTAGATCTTGGGACCTGCCCCAAGCTTCTGCGACGTTCAACTACAGCTTGATAGCCAAAACGGAAAGCAATATTTTTATCTTCCTCTGTAGTTATTGTTCCAAAGTCATCACCCTACATTATATATGATTGTGTATTTTTAATCATATCTGATAGGATTACAAAAAAGTTGGAAGGCGATACAATTAATTATAAGATGTTTAGCTACTTAATTACAATTCTTGCAGCTAATTTCAAGTAGCCACCCTGGCCGAGCTTGTGATGGCCCTTTTTCTCAATCCTAGCTTTGGTTGCCTTTGAGGTGTCAGGCAACCTAGCATCAAAAGATTGAAGTCAGATATGACGTAGCACACTTTTATTTTAGACATAAAGAAAAATAAAGCTATTGAATTAAAGTTGTAATTTACCTTGCGGGTCCAGTTGGCATTTTTCCTTCTTTCTTTGCCCTTTTCTCTTTTCCGTCATGGATGAGTGCTCTCCACTCACTCTCTGAAACTGCGAGAGGACGCTCATATCTAGGGTTAAATTGCAATTGCGTCCTATAGGTGTCTCTGGTATATTTCAAATATTTGCCGGCTACCTGAGCCACCGCTTTTCTGTCAAATGTGCCGACCCCAAAAAGGGCTTCTAGATAATCTAAAAGTTCTTTTTTCAGGTTGGAATTCTGGGAATTCCACCCTGTACGTATGGTTGGGCCAAAAATTACCAACGCATGGCTCTCTAGAATCCTGTAGAACTCATTGTTTCCTACATAGAATAAAACCAAAAGAAAAAGAAGATATTATCATTAATTTAAAAATAAAAATCATGATAAATATGTTTTAGATAAAGTACATGAAATAGTTAAAATATTAAAATTTACCTGGGAGTTGTACATGCTTTATAGGGACACCCTCATCGTTCACCAATAACGTGCCATTAATGGTCCCCGTGGAGCTGACACGTGTAGCTCCAGGAAACGCAATAATGTAGTTGGCCATATCAGCCTCATCATTGCCAACACGTTCAGCAGTTGGCTGGGTGTCAGCTTGGGCAGGGTGTGTTTCTTGGCTAGCACCTAAAGGAGTAGAAGGTGTATGAGAGGGTTGTTAGGCAATCTCTTGCCCTTGTGTCCCACTACCACCAACACCGGGTTCAGTAAATGCCAGAAAACGCTACATACAAAAGAACTTTTTGTTAGTTTAGTCAATGTAAAAATTAAAAATCAAACTATCACAATTCATCTCATGCAGAACAAAAAAATATCCTTTTGACTTTTTATTATTACCTGATATCTATTTAGCTGCCTCATAAGATGTTGTATCCTCTCTTCTGTTTCAGGTGTTTGAGGCGCATCTATCAAAGCATTAAATTCCGACGTTGCATCTCGTGCCTTTTTTGCAACAACAACACTGGAGATAGGGATGAAAAAAGCTCTTCCTCAAAGAGGGAATCATCAGGCGTACCATGGCTAGGTGTCTGCATATTTGAACAAAATTAATATTATTTCAATTATGTAAATAACTAAAATACCTGAAGATAGAGCAATGCTGGCACTTTACATGTTCTTCCGCTGGCCTCTTTCCGCAATCATCCCGTCTCGGGGTTGTTCCTGTACTGCCCTGATCAGTCTGCCACATTGCAATAAAATTATAAATGTAAAAACTTGAAAAAAATATCTAACTTGAAAACAAAAAATGAAAACTGAAATAATTTCTAATAAGACACCGGAAGACAGAGTTAGAGTTTCAAATATGCCTTGCATTGAATTCAGTCCTGGAAACATGTCATTGCACATTAAGGCACCCAAACATTCAATCCACAAATGATATATTTAAGTAGGCTTCTCCTATTCTGGGAAAACACCATACCCATAATGCATTCACTTGCATGTATAAAGGGAAAGGAAAACATGTTTTCATACAACGGTGACAAAGGCATCTTGGGGAAAGGTATCTTCACTTTTTATTTATGTTGTTCACCCACACCACTCTCGTGTTTTCACTAATCCCGTTTTGTCATTTTTGGATTCAAATTAAGTTAAGGCCTTAAGTATTTTTTGACCTTTCGGTGTAGTTTTTATAAGTGGCATGTATGGATTTTCCATTAATTCTGCATTTTTTCTCTTCATGCGCATGTTTCCCTGGAAATCAAATGCATGATTTAGTCCCATACATTTAACAAGTTGTTGGATCAACTCCATAGGAAATATCATGTTTCCTATTCAATCAAAATTTATCTCAGTTAGGGTAGGTAGAAAGGTTTTCCCTTTGTATTAATAGGGCACTTCTAGCTTGCATTTTTATTATATCTTTCAAATTTAGTGTCGTTTCAATTAGGGCATGATTTTTTGCAACTTTCAAGGTGAGAATGAACAAAGACAAATTTTTGTGATGGATGATTGTATATGACTCCATGGCTAGAGGAAAAGGCACTAATATACTTCTTCAAATATCTATAGTTCTCATTCACCTCATACGAAGATGGTCCCTGATTTTGAGCCAAATGTTGCAACAAAAAGTTCCCCCCCTCCATAATTTGATAGTCAATGGAAATTTCTTAAATTGATGATGGGGCAAGATTATGGAACATTGGCACATACATATGTAATGTATTCCAAGATCATGATATATGTTTGCATATGTTTATGGCAATGTTCCACCAAGTCCCCTGGAGGTGGGAGCGAGGGGACGAGGGAGCGCGGGAGCGGCCTATGCAAAAGCTCCCTACCAATTTTCAGGAAACGTGGGGGGACGTCGGGGTCATAAAAATTATAAAAATTAATATTTAAAATGTAACTATATTTTTGCAAGGAATGTATATACAGTCATCATACACTTGCATCATGAAAGATAAATCATAAATGATAAAATTACAAATCGATGAATGATGAATCATATAATTGAAACAAATTTAAAAGTTAAAAGTTAAAACATACATCATACAATCATGCATGTAAGTTTGTAATTTTGTAACTATATAATCATTAATGTAACTACTAACAATGTACAATGAAAATAAATTTTAAGATATCATATGACATATTATATCAAGATTCAAAATAGAGTTTAAACTAAAGTTTACAACTCAAGTCTGAAACATAAAACTTAAACGCAAATAAGTTATGTCTGAAACATAAAACATAAAACATAACATATGAATATCAAATGATATCATCATACTGATAAATGAGCATAAATGCTCAAGTTAATGCCCCACTAGTCTCTGCATCCAACTTCCGCACGAATATATCAAGATCAACCATGTCACCATCTGAATCAGAATCACTTGGATTCTCAAATATGCTAAGTGGCACATCAAATTTTAACACGAAACCATAAACTAAAAGGGGCGGTGAGGGGACGTGAGGGGGTGTGAGGGAAACATCCCCTAGAAGTCCCCAAGACCCTGGAGCGCGAGGGGGTGAGGAATCTAGACCCCTAGGTGGGGGGGCGAGACCCCGTGTAACACTGGTTTATGGAGGTGGTGGAGCAAAAAAGAGCTCAAATAGAGCTGAATTTTTTCACATAAAAAGGACTGTGGGCTTGACTAATGGTTCCATTTAAAAAATGATATCTAGACAGAGAATAATTGTAGCATGCAAACATGCATTGAAAATCCATCTGAGTTTGCATTGTATTACTTATGATGGATTCAAATTTGGGTTTCAAAATGCCAGGTTATGGCATGATTTTGTCGAGAAACCCTTAGTTGGATTCTCATGTTGGTTTAATTTATACTTTAAGTTTGTTTTGCAATCTTTGGGTGATAGTAACTCATGAACTAGGTTACCAATGTGTAACAATCATATTTCAAGAATAAAGATGTGATTTTTTTTATATTATTATTATTATCTATTAGCTACGAGTATTGACACCTAATGCCTAGATTGACACCTAATGCCTGGAATTTTGACATCTTGATAGCATGGATAATTTCGAAAATGTTTCTAGTAATGTTAACATAATAACTATCATTACATGTCTTCACTTTTGTCACCATAACAGACCTGTGATATGGACTCATCACACAACTTCATATGCTATGTCCCAACAAGTTCAAACTGGTTGAACCTACCTCATAGTGTGGTTATTAAGGACAAGTTGCTTGGTATATAACTCGATAGCATAGACCACGTTGCAGTTCTAAAAAGAATCCTCAAGTGTAAAAAAAACTTCACAATATGTTATACTATAAAGCCTTTTGGGATACCTGAAATAATATATGTATCATTGATGACTTTTAAAGTATGACAAGATCCAGAGGGAAAGGAAATCAATGGAAGAGTGATCCACCAATGAGAACCTAGAATTTAGCATCAGATGAGTTAGAGTCTAGGAAATTGAAACCTTATAATTTTAATTAGTGATGAAGGACATCACATAGGTAATTATATTTTCATGTAGAATAATCTGTTAATTCAAATTTAAACTACATAATATGAAAGGTATACCATAAATTTTTCCACGTAAGTCCAAACAACCTATAAAAAGGGAAAACCTTCTTTTTCCATGGGAAATAATTTACCTTTCCTTTTTCAAGACAATCTAAATCACAAAAATATGAACTATACTGCCACACATTCTTGGATAATGTGAAAGTGGAAAAGGAATACCCTACACAAGTGATGCACACATGTACATTTGAACACTAATAGATTTTTGTAGTTGAAATGCAATGCTTGTTTTCATTTAAATGTAGGGTTTTTAAAGCAGTGAGAAATAATGGCTGCCAAATTAATAAGCGTTTCTTTGGGAAAAATTTAAATCTTGTATTGGGTGATGAAGATAATAGAGGGTATTGAATCTCGATTCTTGAAATCTAGAGAGAACCCTACAGCCTAACACAATCCAATGGAATTGACCAAAAAAACCCAAATAGAGTCAACCCTACTATAGGAGGAAGGGCCTGCAGTAAGAACTTACCATTTTGCAAGAGCCGAGGGCGAATGTTGTTCTGCAAGAGCTGAGGGCGAACGCGAGAAGACCGAGGGAAAATTCCTGTTTTGCAAGAGCCGAGGGAGAATGCACGGTGAATGTCGTTTTGCAAGAGCCGAGGCTAATGTTGTTCTCAAGAGCCTGTGCTAACGCTGGAAAGCACGTCGTTTCGCAAGAGCTCAAAGTAATGTCGAGGGCAATGCCTGTCTGCAAGAGCAGGGAGAATGCGGAGGGTGAATGTTGTTCTTC
Organism: Pinus albicaulis; assembly: GCA_034641835.2. Taxonomy (NCBI): domain Eukaryota; kingdom Viridiplantae; phylum Streptophyta; class Pinopsida; order Pinales; family Pinaceae; genus Pinus; species Pinus albicaulis. The sequence continues at coordinate 68,059,935 of CM076577.1, read as the reverse complement.
AAGACCCAGGCACGTACGTGGATATCGTACGTTAATGTAACACATGTACATTTGAACACTAATAGATTTTTGTAGTTGAAATGAAATGCTTGTTTTCATTTAAATGTAGGTTTTTTAAAGCAGGGAGAAATAATGGCTGCCAAATTAATAAGCGTTTCTTTGGGAAAAATTTAAATCTTGTATTGGGTGATGAAGATAATAGAGGGTATTGAATCTTGATTCTTGATATCTAGAGAGAACCCTACAGCCTAACATAATCCAATGGAATTGACCAAAAAAACCCAAATAGAGTCAACCCTACTATAGGAGGAAGGGCCTGCAGTAAGAACTTACCATTTTGCAAGAGCTGAGGGCAAATGCTGTTCTGCAAGAGCTGAGGGCGAACATTGAGGGCGAATGCTGAGGGAAAATGTTGTTCTGCAAGAGCTGAGGGCGAATGTTGTTCTGCAAGAGCGGAGGACGAATGTGCGTGTGATATCAGACGTTAATGTAGCTATTGCGACGGATATGAAACAATAAAATCATTTTTATGTAGCGCGCATATAAGTTTCGAATTTTTATGTAGGACGCATATAAGTTTCATATTTTTATGTAGCGCGCATATAAGTTTCGTTATACCGACGACGGAAAAAGCATCGCTATTGCGACGGGTGTCTCCAAAAGTCACAATGGCGACACCTAGACATTGTGTTGCACTTGCGATGATTGGAGTCATCTCAATAGCGACGCTTTGGGCCATAGTGTCGCAATTGCGACGTCTTCCTCCAAACGTCGCAATTGAGACACTTTTCTAAGTGTCGGTATTGCGACACTTTTCTATAAACGTCGGTATAGCGACGATTTTGGGCGGGATGGAAAAAATTTGGGGAAATTTCCAACATTTGGTTAAAAGTGTCGAAACCAAGTGTCAGAATTTCCGCCAAACGTAGTAGTGCCATGTGACCTCCTCTTTCGATTCAGATAAGGAGATCCCCCCTTTGGAGAACTCCGGTCTTCAAGTTGTTTTAGCTCATACACCCAAGGATGGATGGGTTAAAGTCAGTAAAAAGAAAGGGAAAAAGCTTCGTGTAGAGGCCTGTGCCCACTCTGGGTAGACTTCGGTCTTTTTGCCATCCAGTCTTTTCTTGTAATTCCTTGCTTGTTTCTTTCCTTCTCCAGGACCGAGGTTGATAGTTTTATCATTTCCGGTTGCCGGTTTTCTGTTTCTCTTGTTTGTATCATCATCTTGTACCATATTTCTGCTTAATAGAATCAGTCTAATTCAGAAAAAAAATAAAATTGGTATCGAGTTTTGTTTCTCTTAATAATTCTACATTCCATCCTTTACGTATTGTTTCTTCACATATTAAGCTACCACATTCTTGTTGATCAACAGTTGTCATTGATGTCAACCCAAACAGCACCAGGGGCTAACCCAATATTGCATGGGAATTTTGACCCACCAAATTAATATATTATAGGTCAATAATTCTTTTGATGGTTTCTACTTGTCGAGATGTTTCCATTGATATATGGCACACCATGTAATTCTTCACGGTTTGAGAGATATTCATGTTTGAAGTTTGTACCCCCAGTTAGTGGGCTAAAACCCCATGGGGTTGGGGCATGGGTCATTGAAAAGTCATAATTAATATTTTTTAAGCTCTTAAAATCCATCCCACGTTCACTTGTTGAAGCCCCTCTCAACCTAAGCATTTATATAAATTGTGATCCTCATTTCCTCCTTATGCAAGGGATTTCGCCATTTGAAACAGGTCATCGTGGAATTTGCATTCTAAAATTTTTTCTACGAAGGTTAAAAAGCTGAAATTTTTATGAGGCAAAGCAGAAATCCTGAGGAAGCTACTGTAAAAATTTCAGATCAAGTTGCGCAATATTTTTGGAGATGTGATTTGTGGAAGTCAGGTTTTTTGCAGGCTCTTGAAATTCATCTCAAAGAAGTGACCTTGGTAAATTCGTCATAACTCTATCTCTGAGTATCAGATTGAAATTCCATAAGAATTTATAGATAGTGCACAGTCTGCACTTTGCGCTCTATCAATTTCAGAGCCAAGTGAAGAAACAATGACATTTGGCACGCCGTAAAAGTGCGCTCTGCCGAAATAGTCCATAATTAGGGCATTGTGAGAGATTGGGTATAAATCTCTCTTGAAGAATCCAAATTGGGTCAGACCTATGGCATTGGAAAGATGACTCAGAGGAAATCTACAGGACCTAAAATCAGATATTGAGGATCTGTAATTTTAGGGATACACCAGATTCAATATCGAGCTCCTAGAAGGCAAGAAAAAGCTAGATCATGTGTTGTCAAAGGTTGCAAAGGACCAGAATTTATATGGAAGCAAAGAAAAGCAAGGTGCAGCAGAAGGTAGCATGACAAGAGTAGCAACCAAGGTGCATAACAGCAGCAAGAAGTTCATCATATGAAGTCTTAAAGTGGGCAGCACTACATACAATCATTGTAAAGGTATCATTGTACTAAGTCATTGTAAATACATTATTGTAAAAATTTTACTAGTGTCTATCTGCCGAGGGTTGAAGAGGCAGTGTTGGGAGGTCTAGGATCATCATTAGGTGGCTGTGTCAAAGTTGGGGTTATGGTCTAGTATATCTTCTTCTTCTACATCATTCTATATCATTGTAAAATGGACCATTTTCCTTGGTACGAGAGTCCATTCTTATTTTATTCTTCTATAGGGTGGTAGGGTGGTGCTAGGGTGAGTTGTAGCTCATTGGGTGTTGGGGCATCCGTTCAGTTGACTACTGAATAATCTCAAGCGTTGGAGCGCCCATCTAGTGGGAGTTGGAGAAGAATGCTTTTCTAGATTCTAGGAAGTTGGAGCTTTATTTTCAATTGGAGTTGAATATTAAAAAATTATTAGAAAAGCATTAGGTGGTTTTTGTCCCGGAGTGGGTTTCCACCTTAAAAAATATGTGCATTTGTTTTCCTCATGTTTTTTGCTATCATTGTACAAAAACTGATAATAATTTAAGATTAACTAATGCTCTAATGGAAAGGAATACTGATTCACCCCCCCCCCCCCCCCTAGTATTTCCAACAATTGGAATCAGAGCTTGGTTCCTTCAATAGCAGTTTAACAGCTGGAAGGAGGTCATGGAGCATACCAATAATGGTATACCTCTATTCAGTGAAAATAATTATGAAATATGAAAAGGAAGAATGGAGGTCTATCTCTTGGTGCAAGGTTACGAAGTATGGGACACTGTTCAAAATGGATTTACATCAACCGCGGATGAACAAGGTAAGAAGAATTTGGTAAATGATGCAAAAGCAAAGAATATTATTATCAGTGGACTTATTGAATCTACTTATCATAAGGTGTTGAGTTGTAAAACCACAAAAAATGTATGGGACAAGATTGAGAATATATATGTAGGTGACTCAAATGTCAAAGAAGAAAAGCTTCAAATCCATAGAGAAAAATTTGAGCAACTCAGAATGAAAGAAGATTGCAACATTTTTGCATACTTCCAATACGTTGATGAAAAAACCAATACTATGGAAGGATTGGGAGAGCCAGTTGATGAGAAGACTATTATACAGAAGATTCTTAGAATGTTACTAGGGAGATTCAACCCAAAGGTATCGGTCTTAGAATACAGTGCAAATATGGAGAAACTCAGCAAGGAAGAATTACATGGAGTTCTCATAGCATATGAAATGAGACTTGATGAAGAAAAGGGTACTTTAAATCTAGAAACTACGTTCCTTGCATCTAAGCAAACCAATAAGGACAAACAACCTTCAATTGAAATTACATGCACCTGCAAGTGTGAAGAAAACGAAGATGATGGAGAAGGTCTTTCAGATGAAGAATATGCTTACTTTACAAGAAAACTAAAACCTGGTAAGGGAAAATTCAAAGGTAAGCTTCCATTGATATGTTTCGGTTGTGGTGAGGTTGGGAATTTCATCTCTAAAGAAGATAGCTCATCATCCGATGAAGAAAGTGATAGCAAAGAAGAAGCCAATGAGAAAGTATTGTTTATGGCCAAGCACAATAAACAAGAAGTATCAAACAATGAAGAAGAAGGGTTGACCATAGAAGAATTTTATGAGGAGGAAATCAAGCTTATAAAAGAGCTTAGTGCTGAGAAGATCTGTTCTAAAACTCTTGAAGAACAAGTTCAAGATATCAAAATTGAGGCTGAAGAACACAAATGTATTGAAGAGTCACTTCAAAAGAAGTTGGAAGAAAGTAACCAAGAAAGGGAAGCATTAGAAGCCGAAGTAGTCTCGCTGCGTAAGTAAGTGAAGAAGGGAAAAACTATCCAAAACTATGCCAACAGCTCAAGGGCATTGAAAGAACTCATCAACAATCAACGATCTTACAATGGCAGAATTGGCCTCGGTTACAAAGAAGAAGAAGCATGACCTTCTACAACAAAATACAATGAACCTATGAGATCTGACATAGATGTAGACTTCATTGGACAAGATTCGCAAGCACATCCTTGGAAGATGATTCCTCGACGAATATTTTCATCTAGGTACCAACATATTTTTCATGGCTATTGTTATTCATGTGGAAAATTTGGTCATAAAGCTATAGAATGTTGCACGTACCCTAGGAACCAATACAATTCCAAGAGATTATTCAAATATGAACCTCCCAGAGCTCAACGAAACATTAATAGATTTGAACGTTTAAGAAATAATATGGAATGTTAAAAATTTCAGAACTTTGGACACATAGCCAGAGACTGCAGACTTGAAAATCCTCTAGAAGAATCTTCGAAGCCACAGAATGAACGAACATGGAAGAAGAAGAAGACTGATAATTGTGCTCTCGCTCTCAAGGCTAAAAAAAATAAATATGTGTGGTATGTTGACAGCGGTTGCTCAATGCATATGACTAGATATAGAAGAAAATTTGTATCTCTGAAAGAGAAGAAAGATGGAACCATATCCTTTGGAAATGATGGATCTTAAAATATTATAGGATCAGGTACCGTCACTCTCGAAAGCAAAGATGTTATAGCCAAGAATGTTCTATTGGTCGAAAACATGAATCACAATCTGCTCAGTGTTGGACAAATGTGTGATCAAGGACACACAATGCTATTCAACTCCACAAAATGTGAAATCAGGAAAGGCAGGTATGGTAAAATTGTGGCTACAACAAGTCGAGCTCAAAATGACATATATGTTCTAGATGAAGCAACTAAAGCATGTCCACTAGCTAAAGAAGATGAAATCTCGTTATGGCACAAACAAATGGGTCACATAGACTTTGACAATATTGTCAGGATAAGCAAAAAGAAAGTAGTACGAGAAATGTCGAAAATCTCAAAACGTTCCAACACACTATGTGAGGCATGTCGGCATGGCAAGCAGACAAAATTCCAATTTAAAACAAAAGAACACTTTGCATCACATCCATTGGAATTGATACATACTGATCTATGTGGTCCTGTGAGAACAAAAGGCTTATACGGAGAATTATATTTCATGTCAATGATAGATGAATATACCAAGATGACAACCATCAGTTTCCTAAAGAAAAAATCTGAAGAATTTGAGTGCTTTAAGATCTACAAGGAGTTGGTTGAAAATGAAAATGATTTGAAAATAAAGTGTTTAAGATCAGATAATGGTGGAGAATTAACTTCCAAATTATTTCAGCAATACTGTGACGAAAATGGAATAAAAAGGAAATTTTCAACAGCACGAACACCTCAGCAAAATGGAGTTGCTGAAAGAAAGAACAGAACCATACAGGAAATAGGTAGAACAATGTTGAAGGACTCAAAATTGGATGAAAAATTCTGGGTTCAAGAAATTGATATGACAACCTTCATTATCAACCGAAGTCTTCTTAGAAATAATTGCAACAAGACTCCATATGAATTATGGAAAGGAAAACCAGCAAATTTAAAATATTTTAGAATCTTCGGAAGAAAATGTTATATCAAAAGAGAAGATCAAAATTTGGGCAAGTTTGAATCACGTGTTGATCAAGGTATATTTGTTGGTTAATCACGCAAAATAAAGGCCTATAAATTCTATAATCTAAGATGAAAACAGATAGTGGAGAGCATAAATGTTACATTTGACGAAGATTGTGTTCTAGCAAGTAATGATGAGGATATAGAATCTTTGAAACTTGAGACAAAGGCTGAAAAAGACACAGATAAAATTGTAGAACAAGAAGCAACTATCAACGAGGAAGAAGTAAACAATGATCATCAATATATACCAGAACAACAACAAGAAGCTCCTCCAAGGAGAACAAAAGAGTGGATTCAAAAGAACCATCCATAAAATCAAATCGTTGGTGACATAAATGAAGGTCGACAGCTTCGTTCATCACAACAAGCTCACGTTGCTTTTCTAGCAACCTTTGAGCCTAGTAGTTTTGAGGAAGCCAACCAGAATGAACATTGGGTAGTAGCTATGAATGGAGAATTGGATCAAATTGAGAAGAATAACACCTCAGAATTAGTTCCACAACTGAAAGATAAAAATGTCATTGGGACTAAATGGGTGTTCAGGAACAAATTGAATGAAGATGGGCAGGTTACCAGAAACAAAGCAAGATTGGTTTGCAAAAGATATGCACAAATGGAAGGAATTGATTTCGACAAAACATTTTCACTATTTTCCAGAATGGAAGCCATCCTAATGTTTCTCGCCTATGCATGTTCAAGAAAAATCAAAGTCTACCAAATGGATGTTAAGTCAGCATTTCTGAATCGAGAATTAGAAGAAGAAGTTTACATCGAACAACCTGAAAGTTTTCTACTATCACAAAAAGAAGACTATGTCTACAGGTTAAAGAAGGCTCTATATGGTCTCAAGCTGGCTCCCAGAGCATGGTATGCTAATCTTGATGGATATCTATGTCAACAAGGGTTTAAGAAAGGTATTGTTGATAGCAATCTTTATGTACAAATAGATAAAGATAATTTAACAATCGTTGAGGTATATGTGAATGATATAATATTTGGTAGCAATGATGATTGACTAAGTAAGAACTTTTCTACAAAGATGCAAATTGAGTTTGAGATGTCTTTACTTGGTGAGCTAACATACTTCTTAGGGCTTCAAATATCTCAGCAAGAGAAAGGAATATTTATATGTCAAGCCAAGTACATCAAGGAAATGCTCAAGAAATTCGAAATGGAAGATTGCAACATGTTCACCCGGCGGTAACAGTTGAAAATTGAGCATAAACAACTCATCCAAGGATGTGGACCTATGGTTGTATAGATCTATGATTGGTAGTCTTCTATATGTAACAACTTTCATTCACCAAGTCTCACCATTTAGTCCCAATGACAATTTTATCTTTCATCAGGGAACTAATTCGAGGTGTTATTCCTTCCCAATTTGATCCAATTTCCATTCATAGCTACTACCCAATGTTCATTCCCGCCGGCGGCTTCCCTCAAAACCACTAGGCCTGGGAAGAAGCTGCCAGTAGTGCCAACCCGAGCTTTTTGTGATGAACAAAGCTGTCGACCTTCATTTATGTCACCAATGATTTGATTTGATGGATGGTTCTTTTGAATCCACTCTTTTGTTCTCCTTGGAGGAGCTTATTGTTGTTGTTCTGGTATATCTTGATGATCATTGTTTACTTCTTCCTTGTTGATAGTTGCTTCTTGTTATACAATTTTATCTGTGTCTTTTTCAGCCTTTGTCTCAAGTTTCAAAGATTCTATATCCTCATCATTACTTGCTAGAACACAATCTTCGTCAAATGTAACATTTATGCTCTCCACTATCTGTTTTCATCTTAGATTATAGCATTTATAGGCCTTTCTTTTGCGTGATTAACCAACAAATATACCTTGATCAACACGTGATTCAAACTTACCCAAATTTTGATATTCTCTTTTGATATAACATTTTGATCTCGGCTAGATGTTATGCAAGTAGTTGGACAAGTAGCAAGATTCCAAGCAGCACCAAAAGAATCACATATTATTACCGTCAAAAGAAATCTTCGATATCTAAAGGAAACAGAAGAATATGGCTTGTGGTATCCCAAGGGTAACAATATCATTATTCAAGCCTTTACAGATGCAGATTGGGCATGAAGCGTTGATGATCGTAAGAGTACTAGTGAAGCAGCATTCTATCTAGGTGGTTGTATCGTATCATGGTTGAGCAAAAAGAAAACTTCATTCTCGTTATCTACAACGAAAGCAGAATACATTGCAGCAGCATCATGTTGTACTCAAGTCCTTTGGATGAAACAAACTTTGCAAGATCTTCAAGTACAATTCAGTGAGCCTATTCCCATATTATGTGACAACACTAGTGCCATCAGCATCTCCAAGAATCTTGTCATGCATTAAAAAACAAAACACATTCTGATCAAATATAATTTTGTTAGAGAACAAGTCGCTGAAAAGAATATAAAACTTGAGTATGTTTGTACAAAAGAACAAATTGCTAATATCTTCACTAAACCTTTACCTCGTGAAGAATTTGAATATATTTGTCAAAAGCTTGGGATTATCCCAAGTTCTCATTAGATTACAGGTCTACTGGATGGTTGTGTGTCAGCGGGAGTGGAAGTGTGTACAGGTCCGCAAGATGGTTGTGTTTCAGGGGGAGTTACCCTTTTCCATTGATGTAAAAGGGGAAGAGAATGTTGTAGGAATAGGTGTCATGGTCACAGGGGGAGTACTTGTGTTGCCATCAATGCCAAAGGGGGAGATTGTTGATTAGCGATTGTCATTGATGTCAACCCAAGCGGCACCAGGGGATAACCCAATATTGCATGGGAATTTTTACCTACCAAACTAATATATTCTAGTTCAATAATGATTTTGATTGTTTCTACTCGTCGAGATGTTTCCATTGATATATGGCACGCCATGTAATTCTTCATGGTTTGAGAGATATTCATGTTTGAAGTTTGTACCCCCAGTTAGTGGGCTAAAACCCCATGGGGTTGGGGAATGGGTCATTGAAAAGTAATAATTAATATTTTTTAAGCTCCTAAATCCCCTCCCACGTTCACTTGTTGAAGCCCCTCTCAACCTAAGCATTTATATAAATTGTGATCCTCATTTCCTCGTCATGAAAGGGATTTCGCCATCTGAAACAGGTCATCGTGGCATTTGCGCTCTAAAGTTTTTTCTCCAAAGGTTAAGAAGCTGAAATTTGTATGAGGGGAAGCCAAAATCCTAAGGAAGCTGCTATAAAAATTTCAGATCAAGGTGCACAATATTTTTGGAGATATGATCTGTGGAAGTCAGGGTTTTTTCAGGCTCCCAAAATTCATCTCAAAGAAGTGACCTTGGTAAATTCGTCATAACTCTATCTCTCTGAGAATCGGATTGGAATTCCATAAAAATTAGTGGATATTGCATAGTCTGTACTTTGTGCTCTATCAATTTTAGAGCCAAATGAAGAAACATTGACACGTGGCACGCCGTACAAGTGTGCTTTGCTGAAATAGTCCATAATTAGGGCATTCTGAGAGATTGGGTATAAATCTCTCTTGAAGAATCCAAATTGGGTCAGAACTATGACATTGGAAAGATTACTTAGAGGAATACTACAGGACTAAAAATCAGATATTGAGGATTTGAAATAACAGAGATACACTAGATTCAATATCGAGCTCCTAGAAGGCAAGAAAAAGATAGATCATGTGTTGTCAAGGGTTGCAAAGGAACAAAATTTCTATGGAAGAAAAGAAAAGCAAGGTGCAAAAAAAGGTAGCATGAAAAGAGCATCAACCAAGGTGCATAACAGCAGCAAGAAGTTCATCATATGAAGTCTTCAAGTGGGCAGCACTGCATACAATCATTGTACTAAGTCATTGTAAATACATTATTGTAAAAATTGTACTAGTGTCTATCTGCCAAGGGTTGAAGAGGCAATGTTGGGAGGTCTAGGATCATCATTAGGTGTTTATGTCAAAGTTGGGTTTATGGTCTAGTATATCTTCTTCTTCTACATCATTCTATATCATTGTAAAGTGGACCATTTTCCCTTGTACGGGAGTCCATTCTTCTTTTATTCTTCTATAGGGTGAGTTGTAGCTCATTGGGTGTTGGGGCATCCGTTCAGTTGACTACTAAAGAATCTCGGGAATTGGAGCATCCATCCAGTGGGAGCTGGAGAAGAATTCCTTTCTAGATTCTAGGAAGTTGGAGCTTTATTTTCAATTGGAGTTGAATATTAAAGAATTATTAGAAAAGCATTAGGTGGTTTTTGTCTCGGAGTGGGTTTACACCTTAAAAACTGTGTGCATTTATGTTCCTCTTGTTTTCTACTATCATTGTACAAACACTGATAATAATTGAAGATTAACTAATGCTATAATTGAAAGGAATATTGATTCACCCCCCCTCCTTAGTATTTCCAACAATTATAAATGTATTGAACAATATTCACTGTTATGTATACCAGAAATTTCTACCAATTTGGAAAATTTGGAATCTACCCACACTCTATATTTTGATGTGAATGGGACAACCTCCACTATTGATGACTCATTGACTGCTAGCCCTGACCCTCGTCACATTCTATTTGGGACTTTTTCTAGAGACCTTTCTCCTACTTATTCGGTGGGAGTGATATCAAGTTTCTTCTCCTTCACCTTGATATCCATCTAGAGACCTTGTTGATTCATTCATACTCTTCTCCTAAGATTTCTATCAGTCCTAGTTCTCGTCGTAATGTGACCATTAGGAAGGAATGGCATTAAAAGTCTTCTAATCGTTCGAATGGGGTTGATATTGATCTTCACAATATTTCTGCAACATTGTATGTTGGTCCATTATCTCCCAGTACATCATCTCCTGTTTCAGCGTTCTCTCCTCTTTGATCCCTTAGATATTATTTTCTATATTATGAGGACTTACGATGACATTCATGTCCTTAAACATCATAATCTTGGGGAGTGTCCGAAAAATATTCATACTATGACACTTGATTGGGGTTAATCATCCCTCTATCCTTTTACAAGAGATGATGATGATTGGAGACAAAATTTGGCCCATTCTCCTCTGCATTTGTCCTAGGTGGCGGGTATGTGTTATGGATGATTTTAGTTTATCTGGTCTTCTTGCGGATTTTTGGGATCCCAAGGTCGTGAATTTTCTTTCCTATAAATCCTTTACAGGTATTCGTCTATCTGGTTTCATCAGGGGCTTGAAGGAAAAATTTAATATTCTTAATACATATGTACCATATTCTTCCAGAAGATACTTCTCAGATAAATTGGAATCCTACGACATGTTAAAGATGGGATCCCTTATTTTTGTGGGGGGTTTGAACCTCACCATTGAATATAATGAGATGTTGGGGGATCACTGCAGACTAGACCCATTGGCGGGGTACTTGAACGCTATTTTTGGCAGGAACCACTTGGTGCATATTTTTTTGGCTCCCTTTATTCCAACCAGGAGAGATGGTTGGGCTGGGTCTGCAGGCATCTCCAAGAGACTTGACCGTTTCATGGTTCAAGAAAATTTTGTGGAGTGCCTAGGGTCTATGAACTCTTGGGTTATTCCATCCCAAATTTTAGACCATTTTCTTATCATACTCTGGTGCCATGTAGATGGGGATTGGGGTGGTCTCCCGTTCAAATTTAATCACCACTAGTTAAAATTTCTCAAATTTAATTCATTAGTGAGTACTTTTTGGGCACTACGATCCGACCCCTTGATTAGATATTCTTTGGAAATTATTTGGATTAAGTTGATGGCTCTTAAGAAGTTTGTTAGTAACTGGATTTAGACTAAAAAGAGGAAGCATATTGATGAAAGTTTGGCTATTAATAAAACACTCGGTATATTGATTGATGATGGTTTTCAAGCTTATGTGGTTGTTAATTGAAGAATAGCAATTCACATGCAAATTATTTTTCAGTGTCACATCAATTATGAGTTGTTGATTTAGAAAAGAGGAAGAATTGAATTTTTTAATCACAGGAGGAGGAGTGGAGACTGAAAAGTCGTGCTCTATGGGTACCGGGAGGAGACAAGAATAAAAAATTGTTTCATAATTATGCAATGAACCGTTGCATGGAGAAATCCATTTGGGATTCACTTAAAGCCATTTTCACATAATGCAAGCAGATAAACCACTAGAGAAATTAGGACAATACTCTGACTAGGTTTCCCCACATCAAAATTATTCGTAATTTCTCTTACTGAACCTTATTTCTTCTCAAAACAGAACAAGGGACGAGTTTGATTGATATGTACCTTCCTTGATCCCTTATCAAAATAAGTGAAAGAATCTTTGTCTTCTGTGGTTAGTAACAATCTTTGATTTTTATTAGAACATATCCTTATAATTTCTGATAGGTTGAATTGTTACAGAGAGTGATTTATATTGAACTTTCTATACTTGTAGGTTCTGGGGAACATTCTTCATTCTGCTAGTTATTTACTCAGTGTGGGTTTTTTCATTTTAGTTTGGGTTTATCAAGGAGTAGAAAGAAGGGTTTCACCATTTGAGTTTGGGTTTATTGAGGAGCAGAAAGGAGGCTAATTTGTTGTAGACATGATTATAGACTTTTTCTTTTCATTTGACATTATTATGACCTTCTTCATACCTTACCTTGGCGTAAGAAAATAATTTCTAGTAAACAGACAATAAAGCATTACTAAAAGGATAGTTGATTTTGCAGTTTTGAATGCCATGAAGAAAATTATGAGTGTCTTTTTTCATAGGTAAATTTTGGAACCTGAAATTAATAGAATTCCCCTCATAAGAAAACATTATTTCATCATCTTCCTTGGATGATATCGCTAATATTTGTAGATGATTCCTATTTGATGTTTGATAAACAATGCCCTTTTATGTAGCTAGACAAATGGTTAGAGGAAGGTTTCTCTTATAATGCTCTTAGTATGTTGCACCTATGATATTTAAGGTGAGACAACGATCTGTTCGCAATACTAGAGAAGGATATCTGTTTTAACTATTTCTATACATGTTGTGCAAAACTAATTTGTGTAAGTTGACAACAAGAATCCTATTTTTATCATTTGAGTTTCATGGCCTTTCTTTCTAATGGGTACACTTGTTTGAGTGGGGTATGAGAAATATTTACTATTATATTTTTTTTTTACCACCGACACATTACAACAACATATGGTTTTGAAAATTTTGTCAAACTCCTGCTAGAATATGGAGCATATGTCATTAGCAAGAGTATATTCTATCATCTAATGTACCTGTTTATTTTCCAATCAAATATTTTATTGTAAATATAAACACTATTTTTGAAAAACATTTGTACCAGTCCACTAGTAGAAACTACAAAATGGACAGACAATTAGGATTTGGATACCTCTTTTTTTGTTATTTCCTTTTCAATTTGTTCTAACTAGCATCCCAATTGAGGCTCTTACATGTATTTTCATGATTTATCTACATGATATTTAATCCCTAGTGTGCCCACGGGCCATTACAAGTTGCCTCAGTTGATCATATTCCCCTTTCTCATTGACACTTGTCCCTTGCTAGAAAATGGGACTAATTAACTTGGAGATGCATACTTGGATGTTATGCCTGGTTTCATTTTTTTCTTGGCATTGGCATGAACCACCTTCTACAAACTTATTCTTATATTTGCAATGATAGAAATTAATTCTATTCCTAAGACTCAAAAACCTGGTTGTTGTTGTTATTGTGGTGTCTTCTAAGGGAGGACTTGCTAGTTGGTGACAGAGATCTCAAAGTTGTTATGGCCATCATCCTATCATTGCTCTCTCATTATGTTGTCTTGGATTTTTATTTTTCAATTGATTCCTTTTTGGGACATAAATGTAGGGTGAGTTGTCTCTATAAAAAAAATTGTTATTTAACAACATGCAAAATTCCTTCATTTGTTAGGTAGTTTTATTTTTATTGAACCTAAATTCATTCTCATGTTTAACCTCTATTTGGCATTAGATAAAAATGCAAAAAGGTTCATTTTTTTTTGTTACCATGATGTCTAAGTAGAAAAGGTGCAAAATTTCTAAACTAAAGGAGCATATCCACTTCATTTCAAGGCCTATAGGATGCTTGAGCTTAATTGCGGGTATGAATGGTATAACATGAAAGAAACCTTGGAGGTATGGGCTTACTATGAGGAGCATAGTATGATATATTCAGACAAAGGATTTCACATGCAAGGTCTTACATGAAATATTTTGTTATACCATACTTTCCCTTTTAGTTTTACTAAAATACAACTTCAGTTGAAATTTGAAAATAAACTCGGTAAAAATTGTATGGAAGCTCGACATGAGGCAAAATTCCAGAGAATTTTGCAATCCTCATTTAAGTTAAGTGAGTAATAGCTACAATTATTTCATCAGAGTGAGTACATGGAAGGTTAAAACTAACGACATTGTTTATCTACTTTTTGATGCTTTCTATTTTAGGTTCCCAGGGATAATCCCATAGATAAATAAGATAAATTTAACATCTAGTGAATGACCACAAAGTAGGTCAATGTGACTCAAAAGTATGATACAATAGTGACACACTGAGTGTGTGGAATGAACTCCCAGAATTTGAAATATAGAACACTAAAATTCCCAAATAACCAAAGGCATATGCATATATGACATGAAAAGGGATACTCATTTTCATTAGAAGAGGAAGCCCCTGATCTCACAACATAAACAACATTGGTCGTAGAGGAGGAAGATAGAAAGAATGAAAATTGTGTTTCCATTGAATATTTTTCTTGTGATGCAATATCATGCTATGAATTCCCCATGTAGATAATATCATTGAAATGCCCCTGTAGGTGTACATTAAATATCAAGTTACTACCTCAATGATTCATCAAGAGAAACAAAGGCATCAATTTGCATTCATAAACTTCTTCCCAGACTCCACTTAATCGTAATCTTATGAAATATTTGATTGCATATTGAGTCATGATCGAAGCAGTGGCAGGCTTCAAATACATGTAAATGTATCACTGTATATAACCTTTATATCTCTTACATGTAGCCCTTATAAATTTGAATGAGAATTATTGGGCTAGACTCGTGTTGTGATCCTCCTTGATCATCTTCCCCATTTTGAGAGAAAAGAAAGGAGGCTCCTTGCTGAAATATTTGCATGTTTGAAATCAAAGAAACACCCTAAATTTATGTTATCATAAAAATATTTTTCCACCCTTTATTATTGAAGTGGTAGTAATTGTTCTGCACATGGAATTTTCACATTCTCGTGCTTATTATTTTGGAAGGTCTCAGGCTTACTATCTATATTCATTTTTTTCTTTTTCTTTTATATACCTGTTCAACAGAAACATTGCTTTCTTTTCAAGCCTAATCATAAGTACCTTATGAATAAGTGTAACACCATATCTCATGATTCCAGAGCCCGTTTGAGGAAAAAATTTACATCACCAAAAACATCTTGTTGAAATGAACCTAATGAGAGGTTGCCTTATGTATAATTTTTCTTATTGTATATAGTCATGGAACGCCGAGGATGGTGTTCCCCTCAAAGGGGAGAGGTTGCAATAACCCTAGTTCCCTTGCATGCACATTTTCTTATTGGTTAGTGTGGTCATGTGATCATTTTATTCTATAAAATTTACTAAACATGTTATTTCACTTATGAATTCAAGGGTTGTATGCATAGTGGGTAATGAAAAATAAATATAAAAGAATTATATTTATTTATACGGTTAATTTTATATTCCTTTCATTAAGAGGATGGATGCATTTTTCATACATGTTTTATATATGGAAATTTATGATTGTGCGACTAATGAGAAAATGAATACATGAATTCACTATGAACCTAAGGATAACAAAAGATTTAATTTCCTCAACTGTGAGCATATGATCATAGTTATGAATCAGTTAGGGTTGATCCTAACCAATGGTGAAACCTAACTAACAAAAATTCTAGAGAACAAGGGAGTGTAAGGGAGGGAATTTAAAAGAGAAAGAAATGAAAGGAGAGTGTGTGGAGAAGATAAGGAAGCACCGAGAAGAGAAAAAGACCAGGAATACTTAAAGCTTGGTTAGCACAAGGAAGATGCTAGCATTATCGGTTGCAAAATAATAAGTCTGGCATTGTTGAAATGAAATTAGAAAGAATAAAACCGAGCTTGTAGTATCACATGTTAGTTACAGAACTTATGGACGATTTTATGTTAATAAACTCTCATAGTATTCATCTTCCTTGCTAAATACCGAATGTGAGGATTTTGAATTTAAAATTATTTTGTTGTGATAATTTTTATGTGCCTACAATCATTTTCACCAATGATTATGTGCTTACAATCCCCTATTGTTTTCATTTTAGTTAATGTGGGGAGTAGATAATCTCATGTTAAGGGCTATGGTCAGACCAATAATTTTAAGTGAGAAGACAATTCAAAATAAAACTATTTTTAGCCTGAGTCCACACTCAACTGATTGATTTTATGGGCAATATCATTGCAAAGGACAAGTGCATCTTCTTTTCTACTCATGACAAGCACCCAAAATACAATTTAATCCTACTAAGAGATGAACTCATGATTCTAGGGGTCATGACCAAGCTTGAGGGTGGAGAACATTCATCTTTAGAAACCCTCCTTAATAGGCCTATAGGGTTTATGTGTTGGTAATTTCCTATAGTAACCAGCTTTGAGAACATAGGTCCTTAAAATATTTTTTAAGTGGAGATTTTCTTAATATTGTGGGGTTCAAAACTCAACAATAGAATGTTCTTTGAATCAACATTGGCAAGTTCAGGGCGGGGACATGTCTCTAGAATCCCTGAGCAAAGTTAGGGTGGAGAACTATGTCCCTGGAATCCCTGATGTCTAAAAGGTGGAGACATTAATCTCTAGAGTCCCTTTCTGATCAAATGGTGGAGACATTGATCTCTGGAGTCCCTTGTTGATCATGGGGTGGAGATATAAATCCCTGGAATCCCTTACCGATTTTGGGTGGGGATACATATCTCTGGAGTCCCATATATATGGAGGGTAGAGGAAGGACAACAAGAATTTACCTATCAAAACTTTGTATTTTGAGCAGGGTGGAGGTGGGATAAACTCAGGAATATTTGGCCTAAATATTGGATGGGTTTCAAGTGAGGGTGTGAAACCTACATAACAAGAAGTTGTCAATGGTTGTGAGGTGATTATGAAACCTATATCTCTATCCATCTTGAGATGTTTTAACAATCATGATGTGCAAGGAGTAGGATCCAAAATGGAAAAATGGCATGACAAATTTTGTTTGTGTAGCCACTACCCTCGGTTGTAGCCATGAATAATAAACATTATTTTATAATAGTTGACTTCTTTTCCATCTATTAAACTATTTGATTATCAAGGACACTATGGTATGCAACGATCACAAATAACATGCATAAAAATCAAAGAGACATGATGCTTAGTCATATATGTGTATATGTGGAAGTGAAACTTTAAGCATGCAATCATTATAATAGTTATTCCTACCTGATTATGAATGGATACCGGGTGAAGTAAATCCAAACCTCAATCAATGCAATCCTTGTTGTTCTTCCTTGTACTTGTGCTCCACATATTTTATGGCTATTAATTATACACACTATTGGTCTCTCATGATTTTTAGTCGACCCTCTGAGTTTGTAACAAGCGTTCAATGATATTCTTCATTGTTTCCCCAATACCAATTGGTGTGAATTTTATCCACCTTAGCGTAGATTTTTATTCCTGGCAATTACTCTTTACATATCTGGATAGGTGAAATTGCTTCGTAAAACCCTTTCTGAAGGGTATCACGTTAGTTTCCTCCCTCTTCTAGTGAGGAAATATTTTATTCGATGGTTCTGCACAATAATTAATTGTTATAGTAAGGTCCCCAACCTACCATGTTACAAATTATTTTCCTACATGATTGTGATTTGATCATGTCCTAAAGACTGAAGTCCTAAATAAACTAAAAAATACCTTATCAACACTTCAGATAAAAGCTTGAACGCCTGTAATATTTCCTATGTTGTTTCTCTAAGCATTGTTGGCAAGAGGTTGTGATTTGGTGCATTTTAGATTGTATTTGGAAGATTGGGATTTCTAGGTTGTATATTGATGCAGGAGCATTAGGCTCAAGACAATATTTATTATATAGATAAAAATAAGGGGGGTCTCATGTTTTTTATTCCCTATGTTTGAGTGATTTTTAGTTAAACGTAGAAAGAAAAATTGTAACTGCCCTCTAATGATTAGAGGACAGGTGAAGTCAGATCAGTTTAAGTTTGTTAGGCTAAATTTATAATTTAGGAAAGTGAAGAGTTTGTTGAGTCATTGTAGGTATCTGAATCAATTCATTGGTAGTAGTTGTGTAAAAATAAGCCTAAGAGGAAAAAATAGAGATACCTGCATGGGGTTGCGGAGAATTGCAGGAGAAATATGCAGAGAATAGGTTGCAGAAGGGCCAATTGTTCGAAAATTGGGTCAACTAGAACTTGTAATTAATTTTCATGTATATATTATGAAAGAGTTGGTTTCATATTACATGTGCATCATTGGATTAAATTTTGTGTGAGGAATTCCCTGAAACCCGTGATTACCGTGTGAATGGCTTCTATAACTCAATAAACAACTGTATGGCAATATGGAACATGTATGCCCTGTAATTTACTTAATGATGTGCTAAACGTAACAGGAGAGATTCTCTGTATAGACAGAGCGAAGTTGAATTCATGTTTGGGGTTACTGTGTCTATAA
Source organism: Pinus albicaulis (assembly GCA_034641835.2). NCBI lineage: Eukaryota > Viridiplantae > Streptophyta > Pinopsida > Pinales > Pinaceae > Pinus > Pinus albicaulis. The sequence continues at coordinate 68,041,264 of CM076577.1, read as the reverse complement.
TAATCATAAAAACACAGGAAATTAGGAATGCAGTAAAAGAGTCCCATTCCTTGATTTGATACCCCGAGGAGAAGGTGGGTCTGCTCGATTGAGTGTGGAAGGAGAAGTGGGACTATAACCTAGATGGAATCCCTAAGGCACAATGTAGATTTGGAACCGAACGAACTAGCCGTGTTGAAAATTCGGAAAGTAATGGTGTATTAAGTTGGAAGTGGAACTGTGAATAGGCCAGAGTAAAGGCGAAGCTCGCATATAGCAAAGGCACGAAGAGTGGGCCAAAACCTCGAGCGCATAAAGGAGTGGAACCAAGAGAGGAACAGTGAAACAGGAATGCGAAGACAGGCGGTATTTACAAAAATTTAAAGTGGTAAGTGAGTTCGTTCAAAAACACGCGATATATCCCTGTGGTTGACACCTAAGCCTATGGTAGTTTCGAAAAACCGCAAATTTCACGTAAATTTTGAGCGTTAACGCTCAAACGATAAAAAAAAGCGAAAATTCGTTATAATCGTCGGATTGAGATCTGGGGCGCGACGCAACATGGATCATTGGATTCGTTCAACAGTTAACCAAGGTACGCTTATATGGGTTGTGGGAACGATAGAATTTAATGTCTGTTGGGTTTTTTTTAAGTCGAGATTAATTAAAGAATGTTAATCAAAGTATGGCCAGCATTTTACATGGGATGTTGTTCATAGAGGTTTGAATGACATGAAGTATGAAAGTGTGGGCTAGAGCAACGCTATGTGTTAGCGCTGGGGCTTAACTAAATTCTGGCTCTATTAATCTATGAACCGAAAGTGTGAATGCCGCCATATATGTGGTTTAATTAAGACTTATGCCATATAACAAAAAGGGAAAAAGTTGTGACATTTAGGCGGGTTAGCAGGTTTGAACCATAGAAGCGTAGTTCTTGGGAGTGTATAAAACCTTATGGGCCGATATATATATATATATATATATATATATATATATATGTTGGACTTAGTTGACATAAAGTGTGCTAAGGGTTTTTTGGCCATGCCCCAATCCAAAGTATAGTATTTGATACGAATACAAGGGTTTTTGGTGGAGAATAAAGGTAAAGAGCGAAACCTTTGATAAAGAACTCTTACCTAAGGGTTAACTGAGGTTAATATAATAAGCCGAGGGTGGATTGTATGGTTTCATTTGAAGAGCATTGTTATATGCATTTGGATTCTATAACCTTTGAATAAAAATCTTCCGCATTATTAATTAAGAGAGGAGGAGTGTGGTTTCATAACCAATGGAGGAATTTAATTTAATATCTCAATCTCCGATTGAGATATTAATTCACACAGATATATTTATTTAAATTGCCAGTTCTGAAATTAAAGCATTGGAGTTTTCCAGATGGTGGATTTGGTTGGGAAATGAAATTTGAATGCATTTTACACACAACTTGAGATTGAAAATATGAGTAAACCAGGATTGTGGGTTTTACACGGCATCATAGTGGTATAAGAGCTAGAATGGAATTAGCTCTTTGAAAATTTATTTCTAAAATGCACATGTACTGAAATACGAAAGAAAAGTTGATGTTTAAATCTGTTTAACAGAATTTACAGATTTGATTGAGTATGCAGTAAAGGTTGATAACTCAGATTTGCAGAATCTGGAGTTGAAGGTAAAGAGCCTTGAATATTGCAGCAGATAGAGATGCAGTGCAGGTGAAAGAAGGAGCAAGATCATTCAGGGATCTTGGGAGGTGAGTTGATGAGCCTTATTTGACTTTGGTTTGAAGATTTGTTTTCAGAATGCAGAGTGGAAGCAATTGAAGAAGAAATCTCTGCAAAAGGTAGATCACAGCTTTGAGAGCAGTGATAGAAGAGTCCAGCAAGGGATTCTAAGTGAAGAAGAGTGTGGCAGAACCTGGAGGATTCCCAATAGAGGTTGGAGGAAAGAAGAACATATATGTTCTTGAGAGAAAGTTGCAGAGTGAAGCCTAGAGAGAAAAAGAGAGTGATCAAAAGGTTCCAGCAGATAGGGGACTAGTACTTGCCAAAAGCCATATCTGGAGGAAGGGATTGGTGAGGTAAGTTGCAGCCAGAGAGCTTGCTGTTGCAGAGGCTTAGTGCAACTTGTGAGTGAAGAACTCATGGAGGAGAAGATGGCTACAGACAGCCATAGCAAGGATTTCATAGGTTCTGAGGGAGGCCACAATAGAAGAGTGAGGGAAGATGCCAAAGAAAATGGCATGAAGAAGAGACTCACTGATGAAGAATATTGGAAAGAGATAACTGAGATCAATAAGTAGCTTTATGAACTGGAGAGGATGATAGAGGAAAACCAGATAGTTGGTTGGCTCATGAAGAAGAAGGTAAAGTGGTAGAGGCCAGAAAGGAAGAAAGAGCAGATGGTAAATGCTCAGCTGAAAGGGGAATTACTCAGGATGATTAGCTATTTGGAGAAAGACTTGAAGACTGAAGCTTCAAGTGAGACCAGAGGGTCAAAGAGCCTTACATATGACATATTTTGTATGTTTTCAGGAAAAGCAAGTGAGAGAGAACAAATTGCCGATGTTGTCACTAAGGAGGAAAATGAGGCAGCTAGATGTTTTGAGAATTTCCATGCACATTTGGAGAAAGGTTCTGCTTTCCAACCTATTGGAAGCAGAGGAGAGTTAAATTGTGATGATGGCCAAAATATGGAAGTTGAACAGCTTGAGGAATTTGAAGAGAGGACCATTGAAGAATCTCTGAAGTGTATAGAAGACTTGGAACAACAAGAAGATTTGATGATCAAGTCATCAAATGAGACCATGGGGTCTTATGTTTTTACAAATGACAAGTTGTGTGTGAATGCTGGTATTGAAGAATACAGTTCATATGATGAAACTGTATTCAATGAAGCTGAATGTTTCCAAGTAAAGTATGATGAGTATCTTTCATATGAAGATCAGATTGAATTGCAGCAACAGAAGGAATTCTTAATTCCTTGTTTTATGAAAGAGATTATTTCAATGAAGTTGTGTTTGATGAGGATAAATTTGTTTATAATGATAATGAAAAATTGATTTTATTAAATGGCCAAATGAAGAGTGATGGATAGATAACTGAAGTTATTTCAGGGATGGAAGATCAGAATTTTATTCTAATGAAGGCTGAAGAGATAGTGACAGTAGGAAATTGGACTTGTGAAGATGGTGAAAATGTTTCCTCAGAAGAGATGCCAGGATTGTGGCATGAGCAGAGGACAGAACCACAGAGAGAAAGTGTTCAGATTGTGAGGGTAGAAATGAATGAAAATGAGGAAGTTCATTTTTATGAACTAGAGCAAGGAGACATCCTTGAAGAGGGTGATGCAGAGGAGAGACTAACTGATAGTCTCGAAGATTTCTTGGAGGATTGGAATCAGCATACTGATGTGCTGATAGAGAAGAAAAGAAAGTCAGGACATCATACTGAAATGCTGGCAGGTGAGAGTAAGGCACTGAGACCTTATAAATTTTTTTTTGACAATGGTTTTGTGAATGCAGATTCTGCTGATGATGGAGATAAATTGACACTATTGGGCAGTCAATTGAAAGAGGAGAAGAATTCTGTGGAAGATTTTAAACCATGGAATGAGAGAATTGGATTGCTGGAGATTGTGTTGAATCAGTAGGATCCTGTGCAAGAGAGGAAACCTCAATTTCAGAATTGGGGATTGCAGAATGTAAAGACACAATGGGATGATGATAGAGAAGAATTGGTGATTGAATCATCAATTGCGACCATTGGGTCTTGGGGTTTTGAAACTGATGAATTGGCTGTGTTGACAGGGACTGTAGAAGACAATCCATCACTTGGAGTCGTCTTGAATGAAGATGAGTAGCTGAAAGAAGATGAGACAGTCATGTCTCATGTACAGAAATTTGTTGCTGCAGATGACAGAGAAGAATTGGCTTGTTAGAATAGCTAGGAGAAGGCTGTAAGGCAGACTTTTGGGGCTGCTACAGCAATAGAGAATCAGATTTTTACTCTGATAGAAGATGAGAATGCGGTACTTGAAGAACTTGAAGTGATTCAAGAATAAGGAAGGAAATTGCTGACAATTGCTAAGGCAGAAGAAGAAGAACATCCTGAATTCAAATTACAACATGTTGATGATGTGAGACAAGTGAAAAATGAATGGCTGAATTGTTTGTAGAAAACATTCAGAGAAGAGAATGAATTAGCATAAAAACAACTTGGGGTGTTGCTGGGAGAAATGTTGGAGCAACAAATTGAAATGTTGCCCGAGGAGGAAGAGACACAAAGGTTTTGTTGTTTTGATGTTTTTTTTATGACTGCAGGTACTGAAGGAAGGACTAAGGGATGTTTAGTCTAGGAGAAGAAAAAAATATAATGATAGTGACTGGAAATTTAAATATCGTCTGAAGAATTGCTGAAGACAGAGGGTGGAGAAATTGTCATGAATGACAATCAAGAAGAGTTTCACTATTTCAAAGAACAAGAGGGTATGGATGATTGGGTGGCCGCAAGCGGCAGTAAGAGTCAAGTAAGTGTAAGAGTTCAACAAGTAAGAATGTAGCAAGCAGAAACAAAATTAAGAGTTCAGCACTCAAGAGGAAGCAATATCCAGCAGTCAGAAGACATATTAGATGAAGCAATATCCAGCAGTCAGAAGACATATTAGATGAAGAAATTGCATTGATAAGAAGACTGATGGTGAAAGTTTCTGAGAAAAAGACAGCAGCAAAGAAACAAAGAAGTAGCAGCAAAATAAAAACAGAAAGAGGATGTAAAAGTGCAACCAGTGGAAAGCTGCAGCATAAAATATGGAAGCCTAGAGGAATGAAAAGGAAGAACATTGCAGCAGATGATAATCTACAAACCAAAGTGTGGGATCTAGGAAGACCAGGATGAAAGCACATGATCAGGAGATGATGAATCATTTTAACCTGGGGAGTCTGATGTAGGAGCATTAGGCTCAAGACAATATTTTGTATATAAATAAACATAAGGGGGGTCTCATGTTTTTGATTCCCTATGTTTGAGTGATTTTTAGTTAAATGTAGAAAGAAAAATTGTAACTGTCCTCGAATGATTAGAGGACAGGAGAAGTCAGATCGGTTTCAGTTTGTTAGGATAAATTTAGAATTTAGGAAAGTGAAGAGTTTGTTGAGACATTGTAGGTATCTGAATCGATTCATTGGTAGCAGTTGTATAAAAATAAGCCTAAGAGGAAAAAATAGAGAGACCTCCATAGGGCTGCAAAGAATTGTAGGATAAATCTGCAGAGAATAGGTTGCAGAAGGGCCAATTGATCGAAAATCAGGCCAACTAGAACTTGTAAGTAATTTTAAGGTATATATTATGAAAGAGTTGGTTCATTATTACATGTGCATTGATGGATTAAATTCTGTGTGAGGAATGCCTTGAACCCTGTGATTACCGTGTGAATGGCTTCTGTAACTCAATAAACAACTGTATGGAAATATGGAACATGTATGCCCTGTAATCGACTTAATGATGTGCTACACGTAACAGGAGAGATTCTCTGTATAGACAGAGCAAAGTTGAATTCATGTTTAGGATTACTATGTCTATAATAATCATAAAAACATAGGAACATAGGAATGCAATAAAAGAGTCCCATTCCTTGTTTTGATACCCCGAGGAGAAGGTGGGTCCACTCGACTAAGTGTGGAAGGAGAAGTGAGACTATAACCTGGATGGAATCCCTGAGGCATAGTGTAGATTTGGAACCGAATGAACCAGCCATGTTCAGAATTCGGAAGGCAATGGTGTATTAAGTTGGAAGCGGAACTGTGAATAGGCCAGAGTAAAGGCGAAGCTCGCATATAACAAAGGCAGGAAGAGTAGGCTGGAACCTCCAGCGCATAAAGGAGTGGAACCAAGAGAGGAACAGTGAAATCGGAATGCGAAGATAGGCGATATTCGCAAAATTTTAAAGTGGTAAGTGAGTTCGTTCAAAAAAACATGATATATCCTTGTGCTTGACACCTAAGCCGAGGGCAGTTTCGAAAAACTGCGAATTTCGCGTAAATTTTGATCGTTAATGCTCAAACGATAAAAAAACGCGAAAATTCGTTATAATCGTCAGATTGAGATTTGGGGTGCGACACAATGTGGATCATTGGATCCGTTCAACAGTTAACCAAGGTACGCTTATATGGGTTGTGGGACTGGCGGACTTTAATGTCTATTGGGTTTTGTTTTAAGTCGAGATTAATTAACGAATGTTAATCAAAGTATGTCCAGCGTTTTACATGGGATGTTGTTCATAAAGGTTTGAACGACATGAAGTATGAAAGTGTGGGCTAGAGCAACGCTATGTGTTGGCACCGGGGCTTAACTAAAGTATGGCTCTATTAATCTATGAACCGAAAGTATGAATGCGGCCATATATGTGGTTTAATTAAGACTTATGCCGTATAATCAAATGGTAAAGAGTTGTGACATTTAGGCGGGTTAGTAGGTTTGAACCATAGAAGCATAGTTTTTGGGAGTGTATAAAACCTTGTGGGCCGATATATATCTATATCTATATATATATATATGTATGTATGTATGTATGTATATGTTGGACTTAGTTGACATAAAGTGTGCTAAGGGTTTGTTGGCCATGCCCCAATCCAATGTATACTATTTGATATGAATACAAGGGTTTTTGGTGGAGAATAAAGGTAAAGAGAAAAACCTTTGATAAAGAACTCTTGCCTAAGGGTTAACTGAGGTTAATATATTAAGCCGAGGGTGGATTGTATGGTTTCATTTGAAGAGCATTGTTATATGCGTTTGGGTTCTATAACCTTTGAATAAAAAGCTTCCACATTATTAATTAAGAGAGGAGGTGTGTGGTTTCATAATCAACGGAGGAATTTAATTTAATATCTCAATCTCCGATTGAGATATTAAATCACACAGATCTATTTATTTAAATTGCCAGTTCTGAAATTAAAGCATTGGAGTTTTCAAGATGGTGGATTTGGTTGGGCAATGAAATTTGAATGCATTTTACACACAGCTTGAGATTGAAAATATGAGTAAACCGGGACTGTGGGTTTTACCCGGCATCATATATGGTGGAGTTCGCTTTCTATGATATCCAATGGAGGTTAAAAAAAAATAACACATCTACTTACCTAATCTAATAAGGGGTAAGATGGAATACTATGTTATTTCCAAATGTTTTCTTTCTCTTCGGTTCCATAGAACTTAATTCTATTTCCACTCCCTTCATGTGCTATATTTGGTGAATTTTTCAATTGTGTGTCAAGGATTTTCTTTGTGCCCTGATATAGTTGTTAACTTGAAAATCACTTTGATGGAGTCCGTGTAGAGATTTTTTTTATCTCAAGAGTCATCTGGAAATACTCTAGAATTTAAACATAGTGAGGATGCACTATAGGAATATTTAGTGCCAAATCCAGTCACATCATTGTTGTGTGGATACTCAATATGCAGCTATAAACCTTAATACAATTTAAAACAAAATGATAAAAATAGGACTTTGGATTAATTGCAAAGACTAAAATTTTTGTTTAAAATTCATAAAAAGGAAAGTGTCTACATAGTGGAAATTTCACAATTGCAAGAAAAGTGACTTCCCAAGTTAACTAACAAGAAACTTGAAAGATGCTTGGCACACTTAATAGTGTGTATTAGATCTCAAATATTTGGTCTCTTTCATTTATGGATATCAAAGACATATCTTGGGTTGGTATAAGCCTGAATTTTATTTCCTCACAGGTCTATAGCTTAATAATAATGGTTATATGAAGTAGTTATATTTATTGGGAGATTTAAGAAAATACTTTGCCTACTTTTTAGTTGGTACATTGTATGTTGCATGATAAGAAACTATGATCATCCCTATTAGGAATTTAGATGTTATTTTATCATCTTGACTTCGTTTTATTGGGTAGGCCTTACCTATCATGATGGAGATGAGTTTTTCATTGAGGATATCTTATTGACTGGTTTTCTTCAATGTACAACCATACAATGCTCATCAATATTTTTTATAATTTTTTGGCAGTGTTAGCAATCTCTTATTCACACTTTTTTAATGACAACTTTTCTTCAATGCTTTGCTTTGCACATATGCATTACAGAAAACAAATTTTTGATGGGAAATCATGTTGTTGAATGTGGGATTTGGAACACTTGCTGATATTTTCAGCCCATTAGCGCATAATTAACTCCCTTCAGTTTCTTTCTTGAAGCATTATTGTTCATCATCAACAATCAGAACCATCTTGTTAACTGTGGTATCTGGAACACTCACTTTCAACCTATTATCACATGGTTAACTCTCTTTAGTTTCTTGCTTGAAGCTTTCTTGATCATCCTTAGCACACTTGCTCTAATAACATCTACATCAAATCGCATTCATTTTCAACATGATTTTGATGTTGTCTTTGTCATATCTTAAAGATTATTCATTGACAACATTGTGGGAATTAGCTCCTCTTTGATTTTTCATGCATATGCTTGTTTAGACTTGTATTTTGTTGGTTTGAAAGAGGATCATGTGAACATTTTTTAGAAAATGTTATTAGAACTGATTTGGTCACTAAACCGGTCAAGCTACCAAACTAGGGATAGATCCAGAACCAGAAAATAACTGGAAAAAAAACCGATGACCAGGAAATATTTTTGTGAACTAAAAATACATCAACAAAGAGGCTCTAGATGACCTTTAGTGTCAAAAAAAATCAATCCACAACACATAAAAAACAAGTCATCAACATCATTTCCTATATTGGGATCCTCATCATCAATATATATCTGAACCAAAAAGTACATCTATGAACCAAAATTACATAAAAAAAGAGGCTCTAGAGGCTCTAATCAAATTGGAAAATAGTTGTATATTCTATTCAATATGAAGAGATGCATTCTAGAGACACCATTTACATTGCATGATATATCTGCAAGATGCATCTAAAAAGGAGAAAAATCAAAGAGTAATCCCTTACTTCCCATTGACTGGATCTCAAAACTGAGGGTTTTTCCCCCTCGCACATAATCCAAACATAATAACTCTTTGAGATACAAAATCTAAGTCAAACCAAAATTACATCATAATTTTGAAAATGCAAAGTCCTTCTCTCAGTTTAACTAAAAAAGTGTCGAACAGGTCCTTTGTAGGCATGAAACCCCACAACAACAACAAGATAAATATTAATAGATTTGAAAAGAAGCTAAAAACCTGCACTTGAGAACTTCCCCCCAATCAAATAAAACGAAGGCTGAATTTGGATACCATTGTCCCATTCTTTGATTCCTTTCATATGCATGAACCAAATTCCAACTAGAGTCATTCCTTAATTATTTTATGAGAATTATGTATTGAGAAGGGACATTTAGTGAAAGGATTTTAGGAGGTGTTTATCAATGAAAAATGAAATTAGGCTTATTCTTTAGTATCCCACAAACACATATGCTATAGGTTGATTAAGTGGAAACTCAATGCAATGAGCCCATCAATATTCATCTATTACATGATGTTTTTTATAAATCCTCATCCAGGTGTGTCATATGATGTGTGTATCCATGAAGTGTGTTTCAATCTATCACACAATGCATGTGCTTGTGTCCTCATCCATATCAGACACATTATATGTGCACCCAAAACTATCTATCCATCCATAAGTGAGCCCCTTAGCATGCCACATGCCCAAGGTAAACCAATTTCTATGCACTAACTATCGAAGTCAAAATTTATCATGTTTTGCATGCTACATTTGTGCACTTATTTCCTGAGAGTATTATGCAACCCATATTCAATCATCAAGGCACTTTTGTAATGAATAGAATACCTACAATACCTTTATAATCATGAGGAAATATCCTGCATCCAAGACCTACATCGATTTTGTTGATAATTAAGACACATACTGATAGGAGGTCTTCCTTCAACCATACTATCCTACTCTTATCAAGTATATCAGACATGCACTATTCAAATCAATTCATATAATCTATGAAAGCATCAATCATTAAGATAGGGTAAAAATTAGAGTAGGTTGTCATCAAGGAAAACACTAGAGCCATATTGCCAACACACCAATGTTCGTAAGAAATGACATCGCCATACAAACAAAATTATTTCTCTCCACATTAGCTCAATCCTCACAAATACTCAATCTATAATATATAAAAATTAGTCTTAACACCTTCCCCTCAGCACACCTCAGATAGGCTCACTCTCACCTTTTTGGTCGCAAGCCACCATGTTGTTGTGTATTGTGAAGATGAAGTGAGATGGTTACATGAGTCATCCTATCCATGCTTAAATTGGTCAACCATGATATGGGAAACTCTATCATACCTCTCTACCAAATACACGAGGAGAGGCACATTGGAACCAATTTTTCCATCACACTCCTCCATGATCCACTTAATTTCTTGATTGTATGGTCACTCACCCCCAATAATATTTTTTCTCAATCGAAATTCCTATTTGGCATGCCTATACTAAGCTTGAAAATTCATCTCATCACACAATTAGTATGTGATATATTCACCTATCTGGTCCTCAAATAATTCTAACATCCCATCATCCACAATCTTCATCTGAAATTACTATAAAAGTCACGTGCAATAGATGGCATATTTATGGATATAATCATGTCCTCCAAGATATCATCAATCTTATAAATGTGCCACTTTAATACTGCCAATGTTTCTAAATTTGTAGTGTTAGGTCATTTAACTACTTTTCGCCTTGTCCATCTATGCCCCCGTGATGCCACTAATTTCCTCTATAAATGAGTGAAATGGAAGACACTTGCACACCTACCCTCATTATCCTACTCACAATAGACTCTGTAATGATGAAGAAATATTCTAACTTCTTGTGTGGATTCACATGAGGAGAATAAATCTTAAAAAACATACACCAGTTTTCAATCTGTTGGGGAGTTCGCAGGGCATCTAGTAGGGTCATGCTTATTTTGGACGTTGAGAAGTTATCAATGTCATTATATACTTTTATTGGCTAATTGGTGCCAAGGTTGCTTGATCAAAATAGTTTCCCTTTCCCTTACTAGCATTCCAAAAATTCCCAGTCATTGTAGGTGAGGGGAACATATTATCAACCAGACTCTTATCCACTGGGCCATGCTGCCATCAGAATTATCCCTTGTCTATTCATGCTTAGTTATACAGCTAGTTTGAACCACATACTCCCCTTTGGTGGATTCCACTCTTTCCATATTGATGTGATCTATTGTGTTTGGGAAAAATCTCTAATGAACACAACATGATAATTCCTCCCAAGACAATTGCAATACTAGGCTCAATCTACATCCTTTTAGGGTGGATTTAGAGAAGGGAAATATTCCGTAACTAAATTTTAATCTAAAAATAAAGAGAAGAAACCTTGCAATACTTCTACCATATGAATCATAATACTCCTACAATTCAAGATTAGTTGTGAGGTCATTCCATAACTAAAACTTAATCCAAAAATAAAGAGAAGAAACCCTGCAAGCGTTCTGCCTATGAATCATAATACTCCTACAATTCAACATGAGTTGTGATATCATGTCTGATAACTTAGAATTGGCCTCTTTAGGGAAGATCCATGAAAGTGAAAATCAAAATGCACAAATGATAGGACTCCGTTATGCACCCAAGACTAGAAAATGCAAAATAAGAATAGGTACTAAAAAAAAATGAGTCAACACAATAATGGCTAGGTGATATGATATTCAACAATAAATACCAAGCTATATGTTGTTCTTATTAGTTTTTAAATTTTACTTCTAGTGATGTTGCATACCTTTGTTCCTCAATGAATAATTGGACAACATCACAAAAATTGTTACCTTGCTTATAATTAGTCAAAACTGATGTATTGTGTTCAATCTCCAACATGGGATGCTTCCTCATGCCACCTGTTGTTGGAGCCTTTTTTTTTTCCTTGGATAGTGGTAGTTTGTATTGCCTCTTCTTAATCTACCTATTTTTCCATGTATTTTAATAATGGACCTTTTCCCGTGCGTGAAAAACCCAACACAAAGGAATACTAGAAAACCTAGTCCAACTACCCCATCAATGGAGAACCCAACTGCATTTTTTCCTGTCTTTGAATTCTTTCTAGCTAGTGGGCTTGGGGTTAGAATTGGAGACATTGAGAAAGAGAGGAGAAACAACATCAGATCATGTAGGTCCCAGTAAATGCCTTCATACTCGCATTGGAATAGAGTTGTTTCTAACTAGTATAGTTCAGTAATATGACCATCCTTTCTAGTGTAAGTCCACTTCCCATTAAAGCCCAATCGATCCCATTTTCCTAGATATATGTTAAATTCATTGGCACATATTCCTATTCTATCCCTAAGTATAAATTCATTAATGCCTTCTCACCAGTACACAGTTCTGGAAACTAGACGTTAAAGTTAATCCTTGATATGTTTGATGAAATATGCCCCCTTTCATACCAATTTATACCTTTATTTACCTTTAGTTTGAAAAACATTGTTTGGGTGAATTTTTGAAGTGTGATGCAATGACCCTGGCCTTGCAAAAGGTGTAGTATTGTACTAATGGTAACAATAATGGTACATGCATGTATATAATTTCAATGTGGTCTTATTCACCTTGCAATGTATGGATCTGGTAAATACTTTTGTAGTGATTCTGGTATATACATCGAAGTTGTATTCGTAGGGTTATGGTAAACACTTCCCTTCATTATCCTTGTGGAAGATAATAAACTTGATCAAACCATAACCATTGACTACATATCCATAATTGTCCCTCTTTAAGGTGGTCACTTATATTTATTGATTATCGCACTTTCCTAACTTGTACCACTGTAATTATGAGATCGATTTAAATGCAAAAAGAAATAATCTATACTACTAACTAAGGCAGCTAGGAGGAACCTCAACAACATATAAGTGATAATAATAACATCAATAAAATATTTAACATAACCCTTTGTGCACAATTACAAGGGCATACACTAAGTTAGTCGAAAATATAATTAAGACAAAAGAAAAGAAAAGAAAAGAAACAAAACCTAACTCCTGGTATGGTGCATGATCATGTAGGCATAAGATGCTTTGGACTATGATTTAGATGGGATATGGCACACATATACCAACTCCAAGATGAATCTAATCACATATGCTTTCCAACAGGGGAAGGGGAATGGTAGAGAAAAGATACACAACTAAGAATACCACAAGAACTCACAAACATTTTGAAGGATAATAAAACATGGTAGGGGAAGTTCTTGACACTTGGAAGATCCTAGAACCAGCTCAAAGGAAAGGGGAGGAAGGAGGGGAAGCTAGAAGGGGGGTTTTTGGAATACAACAAAGGGGAGTGTCAAGAAGAAAATGGAAGAGAAAACCAAACTCATACTAGAAGGGCAATTGGCTGAAGCACTAACTTGAGAATTAGTGGAAGATACACCACGAAGAAAGTAGTTCAAGGTTGTGGTAGCAAAGGTGAGTCTCTAGGACACCACTAAATTGTATTATTAACACAAGTCACATGATACTTTTTGCACCCAATTAAAATTTGAATTCTGAGGGTGTAGTCCCATGATGAAAACAATTTCCTAGAAACTGAGACAATAATTGTGATCGTTACCTTCTACTAGATCACATATGCACATGTAAACTAGGTTGTGGGAGTTTTACTTACAAAATTTGTAAGAAAAGTGACCTTATAGTAAGGCTATTGACCTAATTACCACACCTTTCAGAGGACAAGGAATTGATAAGCTTTTCCTTTTATAGAAATGCTTGACATATTCTTCAAATAATTATTGCATGGTTGACCTTACCTTATAGGGGCTAGATAGAATGTATCCATATTTGTCGCTAAGGCACTTTTAGTAGGTGGAGTGCAAGGGCACCTAAATATAGCCTTTATGTTTCATAATGCAGTGTAACAAATGTGGAACCCTTTTATTTCATCAAAATTAATGAGTGTTTAACTCTCTGGGGTTCTTGAATTGGCTAAGGGTGGAGGTTTGTACCTTTGGAATACCTCATCGAAAAATGGGTGGAGGCCTCATGCTTTCCTAGACTCACTAGCATAAACTCTGGATTCCCAATCAGGTGGAGTTTCTATAGCAACAACCTCAGGGTGAAGGACAAGCTATAGAATCCCTGAATCAAGTGAGGGTGGAGATTTCCATATCTGAAATCCCTCCTTAGTTGATGCGTGGAGAAGTATTTTCTCTAGAATCCATCACTAGTTGATGGGTGGAGAAGTATTTTCCATGGAATCCATCACTGGTTGATGGGTGGAGAATTTATCTGGAATCCCTCACTGACTGGTGGGTGGAGATGCATTTTCTGTGGAATCTCTATACATACCTATATATAGGGTGGATGTGGGACAAGACCTCTGGAATCCCAAGACAAGACTTTGGAGACATGACTTATATGCAGGGTGGAGGTGGGAAAAATCCTCTTGATTCCCTATTTTGGACATTGGAAAAGGTTTCATAAGCTAGGGGTGGAAACTGCATGTTGGAAATTTGCCTATGGATGGGAAGAACATTATAAATCTTACCTCAATGTCCATTTTGAAGTTCCTTATTGAATTGTATGAACAATTCATAACAAAAAATACTTACAAATATTCTCCTGAGATGTTTTTTGTTAATGTTAATGTTCCTAACAGGTATTCCATGCCTCATCAATGTCTATGAAGCTCCTAAAGGACTTTGTTCTCTCTAGTAATTATAAAGGCCTCCACGTGGGATAGATTACTATGCTAAAATCAGTATATAATATATTTATGTTTCATTCATGTGGACCTCTGTGAGTAAAGTGCCTCTGTTGGAACTTGGTAAATAGTAAGTTACCATGTTGTCACTAGTGTCTATTAAGGCTTGTGAGTGGAATAGGTTATCTTGATGGAACTAATATATACAGCTGTCTTCATTTCATTCAGGTGGACTTCCTTGAGAATGGTGCCACTATTGGTACATAGTAGGGTAAATCCACTCATACCAATTGAATGTTTGCAATACATAATGGAAATCCCAGACTCTATGTTTCTAAAGCCACAAATTTAGACCACATTTAACCTAACCAGGGTATGATGGTCCAAAATTGAGTTCGATCATTTGAGTAATAGATAGGAATTGTTTCAAACCAATATTACATAAATTTAGTGTGCTGGAGCTTGAAAATATAGTCTTGTAGAATGTTTTGAGTACTTTTGCGTGTTAATTTTAACCATGAGTAGGTAAGCACAATAAGTAAGAGTAATAACATCTCTTAGCCTTAGGAAAGCCTTGGGAAATATGTGGGTCTACTCCTGATTAGAAATTGTTACCTTCGGTGATAAAAAAA
The DNA here is from genome assembly GCA_034641835.2 of Pinus albicaulis. NCBI lineage: Eukaryota > Viridiplantae > Streptophyta > Pinopsida > Pinales > Pinaceae > Pinus > Pinus albicaulis. The sequence continues at coordinate 68,025,957 of CM076577.1, read as the reverse complement.
ACACTAGGAATATTTAATATGAGCAGTTCCCTTTTATTTCCTCATTGAGTAGGATATAATGATATGAATTTGAATACATTAGCACACTCTATTGCTTAATGATGTATGTAGAATATACTAGTATGTCTTGGTGCTTGAATTAGGTGGAAAGAACATGCTATCACACTAAAATATCATGCCTGCATAATTGTTATGCAGGAAAATCTTCTCTGTAGACAGAGACGATCCCTCTAGCTCTAGGATGGGTCTAGTAACAACAGGGAACAATCTAATGCCTACTTTCCTAGATTGTAAATGGACACAGATCGTACATAGATGACCTACCTCGATCTGTTGTTGCTCTTCACTCAAGTCCTTTGGTCCTTTTCTCTTCTTAGTTAGATCCTCATTGTCGCCAATGCCTAGTTACCTGCACAAGATATCAAACAACACAAAACGTGAAAGCACAACATGTATTTCACATAAATAATATATCCAGTTGATCAAGGAATTCTAGAAATCAAATCATGCATGATATACACGAGTGGAAAGAAAGAATCAATTGTATGATATTAATATAAGAGGGGGAGTTACAACCTGCGCCTTGATTTCGCAACTCTCCTTCAATGGGTCCGGATACAGGCACGTATCCAAATAAATCGTTTCAACTTGATACGAAAAGGCCAAAGGTCTCAACTCTCCTTCAATGCCTATAGCAACAATTCTCTCTCTGCTGTTCTTCTATCTCTGTTCTAACTAGCAGAGGTATGGGAGGATGTCCATTTTATAATGAAGGGAGAGGGAACATGGATCTAGTACTTAAGGTGGGGAGATGGTTTATCTCCATGGGTGGTTTATATTTTATAGGAACAAGAATCCAAAAGGGAGAAGCTCAACCCTATCCCCATGAAAAAACAACCAGATCTCCACCCACGAAGCTTCTAGGTCTGGAAGCTTCGTTTCCATTTTTAAAAACCTTCCAAAAGTGGATCAACGTGGGTATGATCTCCATTCCAGTGCCGATCGACGCTGCTCCAGACTAAAAATGAAGCATCAGTGTAAGTGAGACAACGAAAGGGCGCGCTGATCCAAATTAACATGTTTTTAAGGAGATACTCTAGGAATGGTTAATCGAAAGTTTTCTTAGTATACTGTAAGGGATATAATGGTGCATTTTCATGATGGAAAATAGACACAGGGGTCACTATTAAAGGTCCTCCAGGATTCGAGAACATGGAGTACAGGGATAGTTAAAAATTGTTATGTAATAGATGCCCCCTAAAGCATGAAGGCCAAACAAGAGTGAGGGGTGAAATTATTTACGAGTACGTGCCAGGACCAAGACGCCACCGTCGGAAAACCTGTGAAATAAAGCACATATATAAATAACTGAAATTTCTAAGATAAACACGTGACATAAGGTATGAATGAAACAATTCATAAAAGAGATCATGAAACAAGATCCATGTTATGGTCGCAGCCATCCAGCAATAAAGAGGATCACAAATATGGACTCATGTATGGTCGTAGCCATCCAGATAAAAGAGGATCACAAATATGGACTCAGGTATGGTTGCAACCATATATATAAAAAATCCATGTGTATAATCATGAATAATACATATTGATTCAAAACCTAGACTTTATTAGACAAAAACCAGGGTCTTGTGCTTTGTCACGACCTGACCAAGTACAAATTCAGGCATGTGAATGAGTGAGTTAAATTCGAACATACAAGAAAGTTGCTTGATTTCCAGTCAATGATGTAAACTGATAACAGGCGTGAAAGAGACCACCAATAATGACAATGGACCTCAAGGTACTAGCAGTACAATTCACAAGATGTGAATAAGGAGTTGACGTTGAACACCCATGAAATCATCCGATCGAAGGCCAATGATGTGAACCTGTCGTCAGACGCGAAAAACCTGCCATTAGGGCATGTAGGCTCTAAGGTATTGAAAAATGATATCTAAATATACTTCCCAGATAATGAATTGAAGTCGATAGGAAGCAATCCGCCGAAGGAGGGCCATAATGTGTCCCACATCATCGACACGAGATAAAGGGAATAAGGTAAGGATGAAAGTGAACATAGAACCAGGCAATGAATAAGACGTAGAAGGAAATTCTCTTGAACATATCGGCGACATGAATCCGGAGCTTGGCAGTGTTTGACTCAAATGGAATCAGAGGTCATGTTGAAGAAATTGGTAATTGAATGAGAGGCAAATATATTTCCCAAACCCATGGAGGCAAGGTGAGGAATGTAAGATGTCCCCAACCCAACACGAAACAAAGGATGTGTCATGTTCAAGAGCGACATACTGCCAAAACAACTGATAAATACTTTCCATTTCCCCCCACCATTTCTAGCGAGTACCCCAAATATTTTTAAATACAAGCTTGAAGGGGATAGCATATGCTTGTTGTTAGTGTCGGTATCTTCATCCCTCTGTCAGTGACCAAAATTCTCTTGTTGCATTTCATATTAGGTGTCTCAGTCGGTCAGCTGCATTCCATTAGGAGCATGGATCATCTGATGGCAGTGGATTTTTATACATTTCCCTCATGTCCTTTACCTGCTGGCCCATTTCCTTTCATCAAAATCATCTGCACTCACTTTTTGTCCTTAAATTTCTAAGAGTCATTTTTTAGGTTTTCAGTCCCATTAGGTCTAGGGTTTCATCAATAAGGTCTTCAAAATGTCCAGTAATGGTTAGCAGGCACATGAGGAGGTTGAATAAAGTTCCAGTACTAAAACGTTTCATCATCATATGCCTAGAAATGTATTTTTTCTCAAAACTCTGTTTTGAGAAAAATTGAGTATTTTACCTTCAATTGTATAAATTTAATGTAATTTAATGTTCTCTCATTTATAAATAATTTCAAAGGCAACCCTGGTCACCTTGTCAAAATTCAGCAACCCTGCAAGGAAAACAAAAGCAAATCATTCAGTTAATTAGAAGCAAAATGAAGTAAATTGCCTAAAACAGAGTTTAAAAAAAGTGTCAAATGTAAAACATTATCAAGTGGGTTTTTTGGAGTGGAAAATCAAAGCCATTGGTATATAAGTCCCTTTCCATGTTCAAAGGGCTCATTTGCATCCAAAATAACAAGAGAAATTAGAAGCAAGTTCGTGGTCACAAAATCACAGCGTAGTTGTGCAAGTCTGTGGGCGCGGCGCATTGGTTGAGAGGCGCGGCACATAGAGCCAGCGCGACGCATTGGATCGGCCTCCACAGTGGTAAAAACACATGGGCGCAATGCACATAACTGGTGCGGCGCGTTGGGTTTGTGGCACGACGCGTAGAGTTGCCAGCTGAATTAAACCACGATTTCATTCAAAAATCAAATTTGCTCAGCTGCCTCTAGTCCAAAGTAAGTCAAGCAATCCCTCCAATGCCATAAAACGTGTGTCTTATGATTTTTATGAGGATTTAATTAAAAAATTCAAACCCTATTTCCTTGCTCAAGAAATGTTTCCTTAAGGTTTATACATTGTTTTTTTTTGTGGCCATCACTCCCACACTTTTTATTTCCTCATTGTTTTTCTAGTTACATCAACCCATTTCCCTATCCCCCATATCCCTAAATTCATCTACCCCTATCCCATATTCCCATTATCCCAAATCCTAGCTAAAAAATTCCAAAACCCCAATTACTATCCCAAAGCCTAGAGACTGTCCCTAAAACCCTTCAATTCCCCGAATTCCAATTGGCAATATTTCCAACATTCCCCTTACCCTCTCCCTCCATAGTCCCTCACACATTTTCATACATTTGGCAGCAAAAACCAAAGACACCTAAACTCTTCATACTCATCTAAGACAACACAAACTTTGGAAAACATGGAGAAAAATTCCTCTTATGACCGAGACAGTGACTCTACAACTGAATTGCATGCACCAAGGAGACCCCATAAGAGTGGTAAACATGTTAGGGAAGAGCCCACTTCACTTGCTGAGCTGCAAGCCTGACCCCTTGCTATCACATGTTTTCAACAACAGTCTTGTTATCAGTTTTGTGAGATGGTTGCTAGAGTCAAGTACCATCACGAGTTGGCCATATTGTTTGTGCTTCATTTACATAATGGCCAAGTCACTCTTGCAAATGTGACATTCAACTTGACACCTGAGTCTATCTCTCTAGCAACCGGTATTCCAAATGTCGGAGAGCAATGGAACAAAAGGCAACAAGTTGATAGGGAACACTATGAGCCATACATCAAGCCTGGTTTTTTGAGACAACTCGACAAAGTTTTCCCTTTTCGGTACATGAAGGATTCATATGCCCCTTTGATGAAACTCATTATCAAATATTTCAACTGTGAGGGCCGATTTTCTCGCTTATATGCCTATCACATCAGATTGCTGATGCACTTTACTAGGGTGAGAATGATGAACCTCCCCTACTTCATGTGCTGAAATATTGAGAAGTTGACCACCCTAGTGCAAAATAAAACTCTTGAGCAGCAGTATAACAATATCTATCATTTTTCACTCATCAAAATTGTGGTTATGCATCAGCTTGGTTTGCAGGATATTTCATGGGAGGATTTCATTTCTCATGAGTTCTTCACAGCTCCTCAAGTACCTCTGGAAGTTTTTCATTAGGTAGGTGAACCTTCACATCAGCATGAGGGTCATGAGACACAAACCGCTAGTGTGCCGATGTTTGTCACCTATCAGAAGGGCACTAGAAGGTTGTTTGCAGTAGCCAAGCGAGAATTATCTCCACCTGTGGTGGAAGGGGTGTCGCTTCCTTCATCAGTAGTATAGGTACAGGACAAGGGTAAGAGGCCAATACATGATGAGGGACCTTCAGGAGAGCAGGAGACAGATTTCATCCTCATTCAGGATGATGACACTGATTTGGGCCCACAAAGCTCAAAGTTCAGGGAGATCATTCAGGAGCAGAAGGCGGAAATAAACACTTTGTCCCTCAAATTGCAAAGATCCCAGTGGATAATCAAATGCCTTGAGAAGAGAAACAAACATCTAGAGGATCGACAAACCATCATGGAGTTGCAAAACATACGTGAGAACCGGCAAGCTGCCTAAAGGAGCAAAACCGAGATGACATCACTTGAGTAGGAGATTGAGGATGATCGTGAAACTTGGCTTGAAAGGGTAAATATTCATTTGGAAAATCTGTTGGAGAAGGCCAACAAGGATAAAAATATGTTGAGGCACATGGCCAATCATTATTGGGCGAGAAATCATGTTTGTAAAGCAAGAATCAAAATTTTGAAGGCCAAGTTGAAGAAGGCCTCAAAGCGTCGGAAAAGGCATGATAGACTTCAAATATTGGGTGAGGCTTCCTTGGCCCAGCATAGCACATAATGGAGGACACTCAGCCCAAATTTCAAAAAATTTGGGACACTTTTTTCATTTTTGAAAATTTTGGCCTAAAAACAAACTTTTCTGCTCTATGCGCCGCGCCACTTGGCGCGCGCTTTTTATTGGGGGCACCTTTTGGTAAAAACTCTGAATTTTTGGATTTTTCATGGAAAAATATACATGCCTACCTATGGCCAAGAAATTTTGACAGTTTTTTTGCTTCTAGAAGGGTCAAAAACACCCAAAAAATGACCTTTCTGCCCCTTTTTTGACACACAGGAAGAAGTGTTGGGAGAAATCAGTTTTGGAGGGGAAAATGAAGGCCAAATTTAGAAATTCCACTTGTGTTGGAAAGTAGACAGGCAGAACATTCCAACAAGCCCACTTGGAGAAAATTTGGACACCGATAAGGCCTCCAAAATCAGCTTCAAACTAGCGTGATACATAGAGAAATCAAGCGCGACGCATTGGAGGATTTTGCTCATTTTTTACTCAGTAACTCTGTTTTTCGCCTAGTTGTTGACAGTTTGACTTTCTTACTTCTAAATGTCAAAATCATGATGTAATTTGATGTAATTTGATGGATATTGATGTAATTTTGTTAAATTTTCACTCATGGAGGTAGATTCATCTATCAAAAGGTGAATTGCAACTGAATGAATCAGTTTCCTAGTTTATAGAGGCAAGCTGTTCCACTGCCTACTTTCTAGTTCTCAGTTTAGATATTGTTGGAACAAATCCTAAAATTGTGATCTCGACCCCTGGAGGCTGGGATGAGTGGTTTTTTGTCTATATCTTGTGGGTTTTCAGTCATTAGCATGGTTGGACTTTTGGGAATGCTTTGAGCATCATTATACATTCATCTCTGCAGTTTGGCAAGGAATAAACCAGGGTTTGCAGCACTCTATGGGATTCTTGTGGTATTTTGGTTTGATAATGTGTTTATCTCTATAAATGTAAGTCTACTGGTGTTTTATGTATACCATTTTCCTTATTATTTCTTCTTAATTTAAACAAACAAGGATAAAAGTAGAATTCATTAGAATTTGCAGTGCTCTACCTAGGGTTTGTTTAATTTTCTATGTTTTCAGCTGTTTGGAGAGGATCCTTGAAGGTTTCTTGCCCTCTTCAACTTCTCACCTTCCTCAACTCTCCATTTCCTTCAAATTGAAAGTGTCAAATCAATTGCCTACCTTGCCCCATTCAGATCTTTGCAAAACTGGGTCTCATTCCCCAGACCCAAAATCTGCCTTTCCCTTTGATCCAACAAAACACCCTTGAAATCAAATCAAACTCTTTTGCATATATATCTAGCCTAAAATCAGCCTTCATTCAAGTCATCTCAAGCCTCACTGATCATTTTTTGCTGAGATTGACAAGGAGAGAGCCCTCTCCCAATCTGGTAGGGCTAGCTACAAGGTTAAGCATGGTTTGATGCTACCCTAGATTCTGCCTTTCTTAGCCTGAGGTAGATTTAGGCTATAACATAGTGGTGACCATCTTCTTGAGAAAAAAATTCTTTTATTGATTTTACTATTTCTGCTTCAACGTGGAAGTAGAGTTGACAATCGCCTTTAGGCAGCTCTTTCACTGCGTGCGAAAGTAGATGAATGCTGCTTCAGTCAATCTCCAGTCTAGTCTTATAAACGTAACACCTGACTTGTAAATTTCCCTAGTACATCAGATAATTCTGGACTTTTGGGTGATGAGTTTAGAATTTGATAGGCTGAACAAGTTGCTTTTGTCCGTTTGATTTTTGGGAATAATTCAACACACTGGCTTCCAGACGACACACCAGGACAAATCCGGATCCTGATCCACCTCTTGTGTATGAAAATCCAAATCTTATTCCGAGAATCCTTCGTCGAGAAAGTCCTATGATTCTTGTGTTCAAATCTCATTCATGTCCTGTTTTTTTTTAGTATCTTGAAGATCTTGAGTTTGATGAATAATTTGAGCTATCGTTGTTTGAGACCAAATCTGAAAGTGCTATTGATTGTACTGTCCTAAATCCAGAGTTTGTCAAAGATCTTGAAATTGAAAATTCCAATAGATCAATTGACAGTTATATCCTAAATCTTCAGAATTCCATTGTGGCAACAAACATTCCCGAATTCATAGAGTCTGCATCTGCAACTATTGGGTCATCCACAATTACATCTAGTTCACAAATTCCTACCGAACCTCCTTTCATTCCCATAATTCCAGTGCAAACTTTTATTTATGATCAAAAGTTTGCAGTAGTATCACCTCCCTCCACACCACATACACCTCATACATCAACTGCTTCGACTCCTCCTATATCCCCAAGCCCGGTCGTAAATCCACCTAGAGCAATGGCTGCCCAATTTTCACCCCTTGTGTTGCCTCAAAATTTGGATAACATGCCCGCTGATTATCAAAGAAAAATTCCATTGTTTGATGGCACCCCTCAAAATGTTACAGCTCAACAACATGTGGATAGGATGGCAGATTTCTTTGACCTTCATGAGATTTATGGAGAAAATGTGACAATGAGATTGTTTGTACAAACCTTTGGAGGTGAAGTAAGGAAGTGGTACAGAGCTTTGCCAGATGGAAGTATTACTACATTGGCTAATCTTCAGAGACAATTCTTGGATTGATGGGAAGTGAAGAAAGACCCTCTTCAAATCCTTTCCGAATATGATAATATCAAGTAGAACTGGTGAGTCTGTTCAAGATTATTGTATTAGATTCAATTCTATTTACAATGAAATTCCTACTGATATAAAGCCACCTATGGGGTTGGCTTTGATTAAGTTTCCGAAAGGTTTCGATCCTGATATGGCCTATCAATTGAGAGAAAGAGATCCGGCCACTTTGGAAGACATGCAGAAAATTGCAGTCAGCGTTGAAGCAAATTTACTTGCCAAGAGAGCTAGAACGAAAGCATAAAAGAAAGTAGCAATAAAGGAAGAGGTTTCCACTTCAGATCAAGTGCTCCGTAAGATGGAAAAGATGTTTGAAAGATTAACAATTGATAAGTCTGAACCGCAAATCAGAAATCCTAACTTCCGTGGCCAGTAGCAACCACAATTTAGAATCAAACAAAGAGAGCAACGAGCACAAGAACAGGCAGTACAACAGCAAGTGAAGACACCCTTACAACAGAATTTTGTACATGGTTCGGAATCAGATGATGAGAAGGATGTAGTTGGAGAAGAGAATCATTTCTTTACACCTGATGATATGCCAATTTTTATCACTGAAGATGAGGAGTATCCCGAGAACTCAACTTTACAAAGGGACGATAATTTCATCTTGGCGAATGAAACAGCTCTCGAAGAAGAGTCTGATGAATATCAGAGGGGATACATGAATGCCTTGACCGCCCAGCAGTGCCAATATTCACTCAGAAGTAGAGATGTACCCATTAATCCAATTCAAAAAATAAAGGAAGCTAAAACACTAAAGAATGATCCACTCGTTGTGCAGAAAAAGGGAAAAGAGACAGCAGATCCCACTACTAGCAAATTACCATCAGCCAATGAAAGATCCAATCAGCCAAATATATCAAAGGAGAAAACTGAGAAGAAGGATGTCCCAGCTAAAGAGGTAGAGAAAACTTTAGTTTTTAACTTAGAAAATGAAATTTCTAAGTTAAAAGTATCCATTCCTTTGACTGAATTGATGAAGAATAGCAGCTATAAGGGTTAGATGTCTAAGATTTTGAGTTTAGATCCATTATCTTATATGGTAAACGTGGAATATGACCAACCTGAGTTGATTTTTGGTCCAGCATTGGATGGTGAGTCTACAGATAGTGATGTACCTCCTTTTTACATCAGCCTTAGGTTGCACAACTATGTCTTACACAATGCTATGTTTGATTCCAAAGCCTCTCATAATCTCATGCCTAGGGAAATCATGGAGAAATTGGGATTGGATATCACTAGAAAGTATCATGACCTTTACTCTTTCGATTCTAGTAGAGTAAGATGAATTGGGCTTATCAAAGATCTGGTGGTCAGTTTGGATCAGATTCCAACTAAAAATGTTTTGACGGATGTGGTTGTGGTGGATATTCCTCCTAGATTTGGCATGCTTCTTTCCAGATCTTGGGGAGCGAAACTTAAAGGGACATTGCAGCTTGATTTCTCCTATGCTACTATTCCCGTGTTTGGTCAGATGAGGAAATTATACCGGGAGAAAAAGATGAAGTATATGATTACTAGCAAGGAGAAACCGGTAAATCATCCAATCAACTATGTACATACTGATTTAGAATCATTTGTTTTATACTCAGATAGATTTAATGATGTAAATAGTCAATTAATTGAAGTAGAAGACATTCCAGAAATCACTTAAAATTTCAGAGAGATCTTAAAGAAAGAGAGAGAAATACTTGGTAGTACCGATGAGCAATCAGCCTTCCGACAGCAGCAAAATGTTGATGGACAGCAAGAAGAAGTAAAGAAGAAAAAAAAATTCATCATTTGGAAGAGGACGAAGATGGTTTGTGGACCATGGATTTTGATGGTGCGGTAGGAAGGGACGGTGCTAGAATTGGCATTTGGATACACAACCCTATTTCCTCCCCAAACAAAGTGCCAAGTAATGTAAGGGTCTGTTCTTATAAATTGGCTTTTGATTGTTCAAATAATGAGGTTGAATATGAAGCTTTAATTGCTGGTTTGAAAATTCTTAGAAAGTTAAATTCCAAAAGGATTGTAGTGTATGGCAACTCCGAGTTAGTTATCAAACAAGTGAAAGGTGAATATCAAGCTAAGCATCCTCGAATGCGGGCCTATCACAATGCGGTACTAGATATCTTGAGATTGTTTTCAGATTATACTTTGACATGTGTCCCTCGTATTCAGAATGGCATTGCAGATGCACTTGCAACAGTAGCAAGTAATTTGAAAATTTCGATGAATTCAAGCAACAAATTCGAAATTCATGTGAAGCATCGTCCGACTCTCCCTGACAATCAAAGGTATTGGCAAGTGTTTCAATATGATAAAGAAATTGATGAATTTCTGCAAAATGAAGGTAAATTCAAAGACACTTCTATTGATGGGGAGCATGATGATGGCGAGGCGGATGTAGAAGTCAATCAGATGGAAGTTTTGCAGTTGAAGGATAATGTCATTCCTAAAGGTCTAATACCTTTAGAGGAGCTTTTCGACCAAGATGATGTAGCTTGAAAACCGAGCTTGCTGCCAACCGAGAAAGGAGTTGAGGATGTGAACATTGGATCAGCAGATAATCCTACAATGGTGAAATTGTCTAAGGCGTTGCCCCCATAGGTAAAAGAAAAGTATATTAGTTTATTATCTTCTTTTGTTGATGTATTTTCTTGGGACTATTCAGATTTGAAGACATATGATACAAAAATAATTCAGCATACCATCCCGATCAAGCCAAATCAAAAGCCCTTTCGACAGAAGTTGAGAAGAATAAATAAAAATCTGTTGCCCTCAATAGAAAAGGAAGTGAATCGGTTGGCTGGTATCATCGTCCCCATAAGATTTTCAGATTGGATTTCTAATTTGGTGCCCATGCGCAAGAAAACAGGTGAGATTCACTTATGCATTGATTTTAGGAATCTGAATAAAGTATCTTTGAAATACAACTATCCATTGCCCAAAATGGATCACATACTTCAGCGAGTAGTTGGAGCATCCCGCATGTCCCTGCTTGATGGTTATTCTAGTTATAACCAAATTCTGGTCCATGAGGATGATAGAGATAAAACAGCGTTCACCACTCCGTGGGGAACTTTTCATTATGCTAAAATGCCTTTCGGGTTGAATAATGCTGGTGCGACCTTTCAGTGAGCAATGGATATGGCATTTGCAAATGAAAAATATGTCTTTCTAGTTGTTTATCTTGATGACTTGACAATTTTTTCTAATTCAGATGAAGAGAACCTTTACTGAAGATTGTATTTCAGAGGTATAGAAAATATGGTGTATCTCTCAATCCAAAGAAGAGTTTGTTTTCCATGGATGAAGGCAAGCTTCTCGGTCATATTATATCAAAAGATGGTATCCAGATTGATCCTGCCCGAGTGGAAGCCATCCAGCAAATTGATCTTCCCCGAAATAAAAAGGAGATCCAATCATTCAACGATAAGATGAATTTCTTATGTCGCTTTGTGCCCAATCTTGCAGAAAATTTAAGGGAAATCACAAACGTGCTCAAGAAAGATAGTGTAGTGAAGTGGAATGAGGAAGTAGTAAAGTCTTTCAATTTGGTGAAATTGGCCCTTTCTTCAGCTCCGGTTTTGATCAGCCCGGACTATACTCAGGATTTCATTTTGTTTTCATTTGCCTCAGATCATACTATGGTAGCAATCTTAATGCAGAAAAGAGACCAGCTTGAGAAACCAATAGCATTTTTCAACAGAACCATAAGGGATGCAACTTTAAAGTACAATATTATTGAGAAGCAAGATCTTGCCTTGGTAAAATCATTGAAAGATTTTCGAGTTTATATTCTGCATTCTCACATCCTTACTTATGTTCCTAATGCTGCTGTTAAAGAAGTCTTAGTGCAAACAGATCCAGAAGGGAGACGAGGCAAATGGATTGCAGCCTTGTTGGAGTATGACGTGGAGATTAAACCTACAAAGCTTATCAAAGGACAGGGCTGGCTAAGCTAATGGCTAAGTCAATTTTTCATTCCTTGGACATTAATCTCATTGCTGCTATGTCCGAGGAAAATGAAGAAAGTTCGCCTGTTCAGGTATCAGAAATTTTTGTTCTTTCTCCTTGGTATTCGGACATTGTGTATGTACTCCAAAATTTGTCACCACCACCTGGAATGACTAAGAACAAAAGTAGGACACTGAAATTGAAGGCTGCAAAGTTTTGTCTCATGAATAATGTGCTCTATTGGAAAGATCCTGGTGGTGTATTGCTCAATTGTTTGGTTGAGGAAGAAGCGAAACAGGTTATGGAGGACTTTCATAAGGGGGATTGCGGAGGTCACCTTTTTTGGAAGACAACGACCAAAAAAATTTTGAGAGCAGGATATTATTGGCCAACTCTCTTTGCTGATGTGTACAAAACTGTTAAAATATGTCATGAATGTCAGATTTTTGAAGGGAGGAGAATATTGCAGCCGTTACCGCTCAAGCCCATTGAAGTAAGTGCTCCTTTTCAGCAGTGGGGTTTGGATTTCATTGGTGAGATCCATCCTACCTCTTCAGCGCAGCATAAATGGATCCTTACAACGATGGACTATTTTACCAAATGGATTGAGGCAATTCCCACTAGGCAGGCCACAAATTTGGTAATAATTTCATTTCTTGAAAACAATATTTTGTCTCGTTTTGGCTGTCCAAACAAGCTGATCACTGATAATGAAGCCGCTTTTAAATCTAAAATAATTATTGACTTTTTTGATAAGTATCAAATAACTTTGGGGCACTCAACCGCATATCATCCACAAGGCAATGGATTAGCCAAGTCCTTAAATAAATCCTTGGTCAATATTATTAAAAAGCTACTGGAAATAAACAAGAAAAGTTGGCACAAGCAACTAGTTAATGCACTTTGGGCAGACAGAGTAAGTCAAAAGAAATCTATAGGCATGTCCCCTTTTGAGCTCATGTATGGTGTTGACACTGTATTCCCGACCTCTCTCGTAGTTCCAGTGGTTAAACTTCTGCAGGAAGCTGGCAGCGTAGATGATCATATGCAACGAAGAATTAATCAAATGATCCATTTACAATAGACTAGAGAGAAGGTTTTTCAGAACACTTTCAAGCTACAAGAGAGAATCAAGAAGATATATGATCGAAAGGCAAAGGCGAACAAGTTTCAAATAGAGGAAGTGGTGCTAAAATGGGACGCGAGAAATGAAGATAAAGGTAAGCATGACAAGTTTGAGAATCTTTGGAAAGGACCTTTCAGAATTGCTGCATATCAAGGCCAAAATGCTTTCCTTTTGAAAGAAATGAATGGAGAAGATTGTCCAGGTGGGCCGGTCAATGGTCGGCTACTCAAACGGTACTATTTTTGAAATGTTGTCTGCTGTCATATGTATCACTATACATACCGGTTTGTTTAAGTTTCATTGCAAGTGTGTGCTGTCATCATTCTTTCAGTTTGGGGCCCAAGGTGAAGGCTATAAAGATGAAGGTTGATTTCAGTTTAGGTTTGGCTTATTAGAGTCAAGTCTTTCAGTCGATTTTAGTCTTGAAATTGAGTCAGTCTTTGAGTCAGATTTCAGTCCTAAAATTGAGTCAAGAGTCTGGTTTTGGTTTTTCGAAGTTATTGAATCCATAGCCCAATAGACGAAGGCACTGCCTGCTTTCCCAGAGATCTGTAGTTCTTGGCACCTCCAAGGAGCTACCATCCCCATTGGAGCCAATGTTAGTGTCAGTATCTTCATCCCTCCGTCAGTGATCAAAATTCTCTTGTTGCATTGCATATTATGTGTCTCACTTGGTCAGCTGCATTCCATTAGGATCATGGATCATCTGACGATAGTGGCTTTTTATAGATTTCCCTCATGTCCTTTACCTGCTGGCCCATTTCCTTTCATCAAAATCATCTGCACTCACTTTTTGTCCTTAAATTTCTAATAGTCATTTTTTAGGTTTTCAGTCCCATTACGTCTAGGGTTTCATCAATAAGGTCTTCAAAATGTCCAATAATGGTCAGCAAGAGCATGAGAAGGTTGAATAAAGTTCTAGTACTAAAAAGTTTCATCATCATATGCCTAGAAATGTATATTTTCTCAAACTCTGTTTTGAGAAAAATTGAGTATTTTACCTTCATTTGTATAAATTTAATGTAATTTCATGTTCTCTCATTTATAAATAATTTCAAAGGCAACCCTGGTCACCTTGTCAAACTTCAGCAACCCTGCAAGGAAAACAAAAGAAAATCATTCAGTTAATCAGAGGCAAAATGAAGTAAATTGCCTAAAACAGAGTTTAAAAAAAGTGTCAAATGTAAAACATTATCAAGTGGGTTTTTTGGAGTGGAAAATCAAAGCCGTTGGTATATAAGTCCTTTTCCATGTTCAAAGGGCTCATTTGCATCCAAAATAACAAGAGAAATTGGAAGCAAGCTCGTGGTCACAAAATCACAGCGTAGTTGTGCAAGTCTGTGGCCGCAACGCATTAGCTGAGAGGCACGGCGCATAGAGCCAGCGCGATGCATTGGGTCGGCCTCCACAGTGGTAAAAACACACGGGCGTGACACACATAATCGGCACGGCGCGTAGAGTTGCCAGCTGAATTAAACCACGATTTTATTCAAAACTCAAATTTGCTCAGCTGCTTCCGGTCCAAAGTAATTCAGGCAATCCCTCCAATTCCGTAAAATGTGTGTCTTATGATTTTTATGAGGATTTAATTAAAAAATTCAAACCCTATTTCCTTGCTCAAAATTTTTTTCCTTAGGGTTTATACATTGTTTTTTTTTGTGGCCATCACTCCCACACTTTTTATTTCCTCACTGTTTTTCTAGTTCCATCAACCCATTTCCCTATCCCCCATATCCCTAAATTCATCTACCCCTATCCCATATTCCCATTATCCCAAATCCTAGCTAAAAAATTTCCAAACCCCAATTGCTATCCCAAATCCTAGAGACTGTCCCTAAAACCCTTCAATTCCCCAAATTCCAATTGGAAATATTCCTAACATTCCCCTTACCCTCCTCCTCCATAGTCCCTCACACATTTTCATACATTTGGCGGCAAAAACAAAAGACACCTAAACTCTTCATACTCATCTAAGACAACACAAACTTTGGCAAACATGGAGATAGATTCCTCTTATGACTGAGACATTGACTCTACAACTGAATTGCATGCACCAAGGAGACCCCATAAGAGTGGTAAACATGTTAGGGAAGATCCTACATCACTTGCTGAGCTGCAGGCATGCCCCCTTGCTATCACATGTTTTCAACAACAGTCTTGTTATCAGTTTTTTGAGATGGTTGCTAGAGTCCAGTACCATCATGAGTTGGCCAGATTGTTTGTGCTTCATTTACATAATGGCCAAGTCACTCTTGCAAATGTGACATTCACCTTGACACCTGAGTCTATCTCTCTAGCAACCGGTATTCCAAATGTCAGAGAGCAACGGAACAAAAGGCAGCAAGTTTACAGGGAACACTATGAGCCATACATCAAGCCTGGTTTTTTGAGACAACTCAGCAGAATTTTTCCTTTTCGGTACCTGAAGGATTAATACGCCCCTTTGATGAAACTCATTATCAAATATTTCAGCTGTGAGGGCCGGTTTTCTCGCTTATATGCCTATCACATCAGATTGCTGATGCACTTTACCAGGGTGAGAATGATGAACCTCCCCTACTTCATGTGCCAAAATATTGAGAAGATGACCACCCTAGTGCAAAAGAACACTCATGAGCAACAATATAACCGTATCTATCATTTTTCACTCATCAAAATTGTGGTTATGCATCAACTTGGTTTGCAGGATATTTCATGGGAGGATTTCATTTCTCATGAGTTATCCACAGCTCCTCAGGTACCTCCGGAATTTTTTCATGAGGCAGGTGAACCTTCACATCAGCATGAGGTTCATGAGACACAGACCGCTAGTGTGCCGATGTTTGTCACCTATCAAAAGGGCACTAGAAGGTTGTTTGAAACAGCCAAGCGAGTATTATCTCCACCTGGGGTGGAAGGGGTCTCGCTTCCTTCATCAGTAGTACAGGTACAGGACAAGGGTAAGAGGCCAATACATGATGAGGGACCTTCGGGAGAGAAGGAGATAGATTTCATCCTCATTCAGGATGTTGACACTGATTTGGGCCCACAAATCTCAAAGTTCAGAAAGATCATTCAGGAGCAGAAGACGGAAATAAATACTTTTTCCCTCAAATTGCGAAGAGCCCAGTGGATAATAAAATACCTTTAGCAGAGAAAGAAATAGCTAGAGGATCAGAAAACCATTATGGAGTTGCAAAACATACGTGAGAACCGGCAAGCTGCCCAAAGGAGCAAAACCGAGATGACATCACTTGAGCAGGAGATTGAGGCTGATCATGAAACTTGGCTTCAAAGGGTAAATATTCATTTGGAAAAGTTGTTGGAGAAGGCCAACAAGGAGAAAAATATGTTGAGGCACATGGCCAATCACTATTGGGTGAGAAATCATGTTTGTAAAGCAAGAATCAAAATTTTGAAGGCCAAGTTGAAGAAGGCCTCAAAGCGTCGGAAAATGCATGATAGACTTCAAATCTTGGGCGAGGCATCCTTGGCCCAGCATAACACATAATGGAGGACACTCAGCCCAAATTTCAAAAAATTTGGGACACTTTTTTCATTTTTGAAAATTTTGGCCTAAACACAGACTTTTCTGCTCTATCTGCCACTCCACTTGGTGCGCGCTTTTGATTGGGGGCTCCTTTTGATGAAAAATCTGCATTTTTGGATTTTTCATCGAAAAATATGCATGCCTACCTATGGCCAAGAAATTTTGACAGGTTTTGGGCTTCCAGAAGGGTAAAAAACACCCCAAAAATGACCTTTCTACCCCTTTTTTGACACACAGGAAGCAGTGTTGGGAGAAATCAGTTTTGGAGGGGAAAATGATGGCCAAATTTAGAAATTCTACTTGTGTTGGAAAGTAGATAGGAAGATATTTCCAACAAGCCCACTTGGAGAAAATTTGGACACCGGAAACGCCTCCAAAATTAGCTGCAAACTAGCGGGACACATAGAGAAATCAGGCACGACGCATTGGAGGATTTTGCTCATTTTGACACAGTAACTCTGTTTTTCGCCTAGTTTTTGACAGTTTGAATTTCTTAATTCTAAATGTCAAAATCATGATTTAATTTGATGTAATTTGATCGATCTTGATATAATTTTTTTAAATTTTCATTCATGGAGGTATATTCATCCATCAAAAGGTGAATTGCAACTGAATGAATCAATTTCCTAGTTTATAAAGGCAAGTTGTTCCACTGCCTACTTTCTAGTTCTCAGTTTAGATTTTGTTGGAACAGATCCTAAACTTGTGAGCTCGACCCATGGAGGTTGGGATGAGTGGTTTTTTGTCTATATCTTGTGGTTTTTCAGTCATTAGCATGGTTGGAATTTTGGGAATGCTTTGAGCATCATTGTACCTTCATCTCTGCAGTTTGGCAAGGAATAGACTAGGGTTTGCAGCACTCTATGGGATTCTTGTGGTATTTTGGTTTGATAATGTGTTTCTCTCTATAAATGTAAGTCTACTGGTGTTTTATGTATACCATCTTCCTTATTATTTCTTCTTAAGTTAAACAAAGAAGGATAAAAGTAGAATTCATTAGAATTTGCAGTGCTCTACCTAGGGTTTGTTTAATTTTCTATGTTTTCAGTTGTTTGGAGATGATCCTTGAAGGTTTCTTGCCCTCTTCAACTCCTCACCTTTCTCAACTCTCCATTTCCTTCAAATTGAAAGTGTCAAATCAATTGCCTACCTTGCCCCATTCATATCTCTGCAAAACTGGGCCTCATTCCCCAGACCCAAAATCTGCCTTTCCCTTTGATCCAACAAAACACCCTTGAAATAAAATCAAACTCTTTTGCATATATACCTATCCTAAAATCAGCGTTCATTCAAGTCATCTCAAGCCTCACTGATCATTTTTTGCTGAGATTGACAAGGAGAGAGCCCTCTCCCGATATGGTAGGGCTAGCTACCAGGTTAAGCGTGGTTTGATGCTACCCTAGATTCTGCCTTTCTCAACCTGAGGTAGATCTAGGCTATAACACTTGTCATATAATTTTTTCCTTCAAAAAAATCCATCCTAGTACATTTTATGAGACCTAGGAAGGAGGAGCTCGTTGTCGTCATGGTGATGGGTCCAATGCCGTTAAATTTTAACGAGTTTGAAAAAGGTGGAACTTGACGCCTTTTCATGTTTAGAGAGTTTGAAAAGAGGCGAAAAGAAAACTCCAGATGGCCCTTTTCGTAAATAGTCCCTCATACCCAAAAAGGTAGAAAATAAATTCTGAGAGAGCCTCTTAGCCATGATTGACTAAGGTATTCCTTTTTCATAAATAATTTATCCCAACCTAAAAAATAGGTAAACGTATAGTGGGTAAATGACGTTTCATGCACTTTAATGAGTTCAAAAGGACAAGAACTCGACATTATTTTCACGTTTAGAAAGTCAGAAAAGAGCTGAAAGATGACTCCATGGGTTGACTTTTTCATTTATTTTTAACCGAGTCTGAAAAAGTAATAAAATGGAACTTGTGTATATCTCATCTGTGAAGAAATTAACCCTATTGTTGCACAAGAACAACCCATTATTTGTTTTCGAGGTAAAAGTCATTAAAATATATTAAAACATGATAAAAACCCTAAAAGTGACTTTGAACACTTATAAAAATGAGGAAAGTAAAAACATTTTTACTTTTTACCTTCAAAAGTTTTGGAAGAGGTTTATACCCTCATTTACCTCATCTCTTCAAGAGCAGATCATGGGAGATCCAAGAGGCTGATTGACGAGCCGTCAACACCAGGGAATAGCCACACTCATTCTCTACATTTTCATACATGTTTCAATGTTTTTTACATAGCATAACATTTTATTGGAGAAGAAATTCGAACAAAGTGTCGCAATGGATCGGCTTGAGGACCCCATATCGGGATAATGCCGGTCTATCGTTTTTAAAATGAGCAGAGCGCCGATTGCCGCAACTGTTTTTAAAACAACCACACCGATCAGAGAGTGCGAAAAAACATAAAAAAATCTCAAAAAATTTCCATTTAAAAATGAATTTCAAGTGTAAATATTGCCAAGGGACTGTGTCAAGATTATGACAGGAAGGAAAAACAAGCAATCATGGTGATTAAGTGGAAAGATAGATATCATGATGAAGTATACAGAGCAGCTATGGAAAATCAAGATTGCCTCATTGCTTTGAGGAACTGCGAGCTCCTCAAATTATTTATGACCTCAGGCTTAAATCACAGCTAGAATTATTGCCGTACTTGATAAGAATTTGGGATATGGGACGGGAGTGATTCATCTTTGGTGACCAAGAGCTCTAAATTGAAGTGGTCGATATTTATTTCATCACCGTCCTATCACACAGAGGAGCACGGGCACGTCTGACTGGGGCCCGAATCATGGGCGAAAGTATGGATATGCTCATAGGGAGGGCATGTTCAGAGGTGAAGAAATATTCTAGTGCGAAGGTAGCGATAAGCAGTGTAAAAAATTTCCACTCAGAGTAATCTTATACACTATTGCACGTGTCACTGGGGCACAAGCACCACATGAGGCTACCAAGTCTCAGTTGTAAAATGTCGTGGACTGTATGTCACCTACCATTTTTAGCTGGGCAGAAGATGTGGTGGAAAACATGAAGAAACTACTCATAAAGTGTAAGAACGGTAGACTGAAGAAGTTTGGGCACGGATCGATCTTGAAAACAATCTTCTTATAATGGGTACCATTGTTCCAATTCCAGTGGGTAGAAGTAGCCGCGCCGACACCACGGGAGCCACGTCTGATGAGAAGGGATAAGTTGATGCCTCGTTGAGGAGGTGGGCAACAGATGCCATACAAACCTACCTTCTTTGTATGGCTGAGGCATCACCTTATTATCATGGAGGATTGGCCTTACTCAGGGAATTATTTCCGGGGTGATCTAGATCTACTGCTTCGAGAGGGTGAGCATTGGGACGACATAGGTAAAAAATGTTTTTTGTTATCTTTTGCATGTTTATATTTTTTTTATATATATGTTATGATATTGAAACTTATGTGTCACATATGTCAGACCAGAGAGACCAGCAGGGATGTCCCTTATTTCCAGAAGAGTGGTGAGGGAGTTCGAGGCTACTCCATACGAGGAGGAAGCAGATGCTGAAGAAGAGATTTCCCGAAATCTAAATGCTTTGACTACCGAGATTCTAAAATACGCGCTTGTTCAGGATATTACCTGCCGTTATCAGATGCATATTGTAGGGGTGTCTGATCGTATTCACCGACTACTGACTCGATTCATTCGAGCAGTGGCCTACTACCATGACGACCATGCTGATTAGTCTAGTTTCCATTTCTGCAGTTATAGTTTTGCTGAGACCTGTGAGTCTTGTTATGTACCAGAACATATATTTTTTGGGGTTATGATGTACTTGAAAACTATTTTCAAAGCAAATCGATATATATATATATATATATATATATATATATATATATATATATATATATATATATATATATATATATATATATATATATATATATATATATATATATATATATATAGATATGCTACATTTTCTTGTTTTATACATGGTGTAATGATGATCTTAGTACAAATTTGCTGGAAATGTATCCAAAATAATTTATTAATTGCATGTTGATATTTGTATTTATTAATGTACTTCGTGGAATGCTTCTTGATATGTAATGTAATCAAATTCCTTTCCTAAGGAGCTATTTCACAACACATTCCTCAAACTTACAAGGTATTTATTAGAATATTACCGATGATTAAGTTGCAGGCTTGAGTTGTAGTAAGAGTTTTACAACCAATTCTCTAATGGCAAGAGTGATTTCTTCTAACAGAAGTTCAATAACTGAACTGTACTCGGTAATATTGTTGGTTGTACGACCTAAACATATACCTTGAAGATCTACTAGTTCACCATTAGGTTCATAGATAACCCATGTCGCAGAAGATAAATTTCGAGTACTACGACAGGCACCATCAAAAAAACTGACATAAGGATTTAAATACATCTGCAAATAAAGTAAAACAAGATAAGCTGAAAAACCACTTGCAAACGCACACCAAACCAAAATATACAAAAATGAAAAGCACACGAATGTACAAAAGTAATTACACGAGAAAATCACGCATAATAATTCTTTAGATAAAGCTCGTTTCGAGGCTTATCCAAAGGGTTAACTTCATAATCAATTAGCTCATAGGCCCCTTTTTGCAAAACACGTTTTACGATGAATGGCCCATGCCACATTGGTTAAAATTTTCTTGCCCCCAGTTTATCATGTGCTTGGTCAAAGATAAGGACTAAGTCTTCTTCAGAGAAGGCACGTGGAGAAACAGTATGATAAAAATGAGAGTTGACCCATTTCTTCTGAGCTTCAATAACTAAAGCAGTGAAGCGACGAGTTTCATCAAGCCTTTCTAGATACATGAGACATTTCTCTTCTGGTGAGGTATTCGAAATCAATTCAACAAATAATTTGAGTGAATGGATTTCGCATTCAATTGACAATGTTGCTTCAATGCATATACTAACTGAAAAGGAGTGAATCCAGTAGAATTTTTAGCCGAGGTTCGGTAAGCCCAAAGAGATGAAAAAAGCATGAGATGTCAGTTTGAATTTTGCATCCCAATAGTGTGCTGAAGCATAGTAACTAAGACTTTGTTGAATGCTTCAACTTGGCCATTGGCCTGAGGGTAATATGGAGTTGAGCTATCATGACGCGAGCCCAACTAAGAGGTCAGCTCAGTGATCATGTAATGGAAAAAATGAGAGCCATGGTCGGAGACAATGGCTTGAGGGACTCCAAATCGAGAGATAACATGATTGAAGAGAAATTGAGCCGCAGTTTTACCATCAACAGCATATGTAGGCATCGCCTCGGCCCATTTTGTAAAATAGTCGACATCGATGATAATATAAGCATTCCCCCTAGCTGAGTGAGGGTTACATGTCATGAAATCAATGCCCCATTTAGCGAAAGGGCCAACGATAACAATTGGGTGTAAGGGTGCAGGTGGGGTGTGCATCTTCTACTGGTAAATTTGGTAAGCATGAAATTTACGAATGAAGAGAATGCAATACTTGAAAATAGAAGGCCAGAAATAACCGACACGAAGGATTTTCTGAGTTTTTTCATATCCAGAAATATGACCACCACATGCCCCATAGTAGAAGTCATTGAGAACTCTCTCAGCCTGTTCAAAAGTAAAAAAATGACGAAGAATCAAATCTATGCCAACACGGTATAAATTATCTCCAATGATACGATATGGTTGAGAGTGATGTCGAATACGTCGATGATCAGCTTTAGTCAACTCAGATCAGAAGGTTTGGGTTTGGAGATACACGATGAAATCACTGTACCATGGATTGATGGTGTTGATCATGAAGAGAATGTCATTTGGAATGTGCTCATCATTCTCGGACAGGGAAGAAGCAGAGGGAAGGGATCATATCAATTCAGCAGAAACCAATGATTTTTTGGATTTGGCAGCAGTGAATTCCAAATCAAACTCCTATAAAAGAAAATCCATTTAGAATATTTTCCCCCAAGTAATTGACGGGTTAAAATATAAGTCATTAGATTGCAATCGGAGATCACGGTAGTCGTGCGAAGGAGAATGTAATGCCGAAAGAGCTGAACAACATGTACCACAGCTAAAGCCAGTTTCTTGACATGGGCATATCGAGTCTCTGTATCCATTAAGGTATGGCTAAGGTAATAAATGACATGTTCAGAACCATCATCATTGTCCTGAACCAGCACCGTAGCAATAGTACCAGAAGAAGCTGCTAAGTAAAGGAAATAGTCATGATGATAATTTGGGGGATGCAGTAAAGGAGCATTGATAAGAACATTATTTAAAGCATTGAAGGAGTTTTGAGAAACTTCATCCCACAGGAACGAGATCCCTTGTTTAAGAAATCATGTAAAGCCCTTAGCGAGCTCCACATAATTAGGAACGAAACGACAAAGGAAATTAGCTTTCCCTTGCAGGCTCTCCAAGTGAGATAAAGAGGAGGGAGGGGGTAAATTAACGATAGCCTCGACTTTCAGGGGATCGATATGGATGCCTTCTTTAGAGATGACAAACCCAATGGGTCTTCCCGATTCAACGTAAAATACACATTTATGCAGATTCAAGTGAATATTATAGTGTTAGCAGTGGAGAAAAATCTCTCGAAGGTGTGCAGGATAGTCCCGAAACTTAGTTGAACGAGCGGGAAGATCATCTGGGTAAGGCTGAACGATATTTTTGATGTCATATGTTTGAAAGAATATGACATCGCGCATTGAAAAGTAGCACCGGCATTTTTCAGACTGAAAGGGAGCTTTTTGTAGGCAAAATTTTCCCATAGACAGATGAAGGCAGTATTGTGTTGATCACCCGACAGGATGTTAAATCTGGTTATAGCCAGAAAAACCATACATAAAATAAAATAGCTCACTCCCATCGCATTCATCAATGATATGGTCAATAAAAGGAGTGGGATAGTTATCTTTTGGGTAGGCATGACTGATATCTTTATAATTGACACAGATGCGAATAATACCCTTCTCTTTATTGACAGTGACAATATTGGATACCCAATCTGTCAAAGGAATGGGATAGATGAATCCAGCTTTAAGAAGTTTTTCAAATTCTCCCTTTATGGTGGCTGCCCTTCTAGGATGCGCAGGACAAAGTTGCTGAAGAACAGGCTTCGCATTAGGGTAAGTTGATATTTCGTGCACCACTATACTCAGATCAATGCCAGGAATTTCCTCATAGGACCCTGCAAAAACATCTAGAAATTCTTGAAAGTGACTGGTGTAAAGCATAATCTCATATGGAGAGAAAGTTACCTCGATGTGAATGTTCTAAAAAATTCCTGGTTTCACAAAAATGTTGATAGGCATTATTGCAATGATGTTACCCATGTTTCCCTCAGAAAAGACCTCATGTGTTGACATGGGTGTCGGGAGTAGATCATTCAGAGCACGGGGAGCGAAATTTTCGAGATACGACTGAATTATTCCAGTGCTCGACAGAAACAAAGAACGATGATGGGTGTCTTTCCAGGGTGTTTCTTCAAGATAAATGGTTTCCATGATACTTTCGTCAAAGGGAAATGTCTCATTCAAGGGATCTGAAGAATCCCAACAACCAAGCCAAGGAGATTGGGAGTATGCATCGAAATGCATGCTAGAAGTTGCATGTTTAGAATCAGGAGCAGAATCCGAGGCGATTTCATAGTAACTGAATTCTACAGGGCTTAACGTCATGACGTCACCAAACGAATCAGTCTGATCAGGGGAAGGGATGATCCAAGGATCAAACGAAGTGGAGATCATATTGACCTGAGCAGTGTTCGGCAGGGGAAGAGAAAAAAGACCCATGAAGACATAATATTTGAAAAATCCTGCCCCCACACTCTCATAGGGTGTGGTGGTATGATCTACATATGGAACATTGCCTTTTGAAGAAGTGGAAGAAAAATAGGACAATTGGTCAATAATTATAATCTTCCCTTCATGTGGGAAACAGATAACACGAAAGAGAGTGGATGGCACGCAAAGCATAGCCTGAGTCCAACTACGACTGAGTAGAAGATTATAATTGAGTTTGGCATCAACGACTTCTACTTTCACACTGATCTTTTTTCCTTCCAACATGATAGGAAAGTTGGGGAGGATGCAAAAAGTACAAGAGTCCCTTCCATCGAAAGCCTCCAAAGTGTTTGGATATTGGCTAAGAGTTGGAGATCCAATGGCTTTCCAACAAGAGACATACATGATGAAAGTGGATGAGCCTTCATCCACGACTGACCGATGGATATTATTTTAATTGATTACAACTTGAATAAGGAAAGCAAGTCGATGGAGGAGACGAGGAACACAATTCTCTAGATCAAAAGTAGTAAGGCTTGAATCAGATGGATTGATTCCTCCAATAGCGAATAGCAACGATTTGTGACAAACATCTCTGAAGAACCTCTAGCGCAGACGTAGCAGAAGGCACCTGAGCCAAATCCTCAAAAATATTATAATGTTGAGTAGCGTGGGCGTTCGGAGTATACGAGGATTTTCGGAGCACACCTTTAGAAGGCGGTCGGACAACATGATCATAACTAGACCTTTCAATATGAAAAGGGTCGGAAGCGAGTGATGGAGAAGGAGTAGGAGCATCAACGATTTCTTTCCCCACCGACTGACATGAATTTGAATAATCTTTAGATCTGGTAACTATTGAGATAGGTGCAGCACCATCCATCATGAACACCTAATAACAAAAAGAGGCAGAATATTGGGGTTGTTCTACCATTTAAGTTGTCCCCAGCAGAGTCACCAGCGGAGTCGGAATATTAGGGTTGTTCCTAATGGAGTCACCAATTTTTTATGCAGGAAAATCCTCTCTATAGATCCCTCTAGCCCTAGGATGGGTCTAGTAACAATAGGGAACAATCTAATTACTACTTTCCTAGATTGTAAATGGACACAGATCATATATAGATGACCTACCTCGATCTTATTCTTCTCTTCGCTCAAGTGATTTGATGCTTTACTCTTCTTAGTCAGATCCTCACTATTTCCAATTCTTACTTACTTGCACAAGAGATCAAACAACACAAAACATGAAACCACAACATTTATTTCGTATAAACAATCTATCTAGTTGATCAAGGAATACTAGAAACAAAATCATGGATGATAGAAAAGAGTGGAAAGAAAGAATCAGTTGTATCATATAAATATAAGAGGGGGAGTTACAACCTTCGCCTTGATGTCGTAACTCTCCTTCAATACGTCTGGATCCAGGCACATCTCCAAAGCGCTCGTTTCAACTTGATACGAAAAGGCCAAAGGTCTCAACTCTCCTTCAATTCCTATAGAAACAATTATGTATATGTTGTTCTTCTATATCTGTTCTAACTAGTAGAGGTATGGGAGGATTTCCAATTTATAGTGAAGGGAGAGGTAACATGGATCCACTTAAGGTGGGGAAATGGTTTATCTCCTTGGGTGGTTCCTCTTTTGTAGGAACAAGAAGCCTAAAGGGAGAAGCTGGGCCCTATCCCCATGAAAAAACAACCATCTCTCCACCCAAGAAGCTTCCAAATATCGAAGCTTCGTTTCCATTTTTAAAAACCTTCCAGAAGTGGATCAACATGGGTATGATCTCCATTCCAGTGCCAATCGGCACTGCTCCAGACTAAAAATGAAGCATCGATGCGAGTGAGACAAGCAAAGGGCACACTGTTACAAATTAACATGTTTTTAAGGATCTACTCCAGGAATTGTTAATAAAGAGTTTTCTCAGTATACTATAATGGATATAATGGCACATTTTTATGATGGAAAATAGACACAAGGGTCACTGTTTAAGGTCCTCCAGGATTCGGGAACATGGAGTACATGGAAAGTCACAAATTGTTGTGTAACAATCATCTAAGTATAATATGAAATATTTAGGCCTTTTTCTGTGTGATATAGTCCTTATCTCAGGCATATAAGGTTTTCTTGATTTGAATTTATAAAGTGAGTTAATGAAAAATTGATCTATGGATTTTTCTTGGTTGGAACATGGCATAAAACATGTCCAATACCCATTATCTTGGGTAACCTCACAAGGACACGATATTTTTATGTTAAGTACTCAATTATTTTTCTCCTATAGTGCTAGAATAACAGATAAGGCTTGTAGTCATGAGTATCAATACATGGCCTGTAGTTTCTTATGTTTCATATAGGTCATAGTAGTCAAATTCATTAATGGATTGTATTTTTAATACAATAAGGATAATCATTGATCTATTTTCCTTGGAATAAATGGGACATCTAGTCTCATCCTACAGGAGCTTGAAAATATCCATAAAATTGTTTTCATTGTAAGGCCTCTTCCTATTGCATACACATGCTTATTTGATTTGGCAGACATACATACTTAGGATTGGTCCTTGGAAATATTTAGAGGTATGGTTTGTAAAATGAAAAAATGACAATATAAGTTATCAGACACTATTTATAGTGTGGTATGGTTAAGCACCTTCCACTGCATGTGACCTGCTGCAAGATCAATAAATCCATGCCCAACCGTCCACACAAGATATCATGACTCCAGTAGTTATATAAATAAATTAGATATATACAATGAGTCTACTAATTTGTAATCAAAACCTCAATATAATTAATGTGATCTTTCGGTTGAGGTTGTTAGCAATTAAATATATCTAAAACAGAGTCTATGTTCCACATTATAATTGTGCATACCCAACCATGTTCCATCATGAAATAACAACTGAAAAGCTGAGACAAAGCCTACAGTTACATGCCACAAACGTGTTGCAACTTACTGTAATGATATAGTAAAAATTAAATTTCCAATGTCATGCTAAAAATACATATGATTCAGCATGAGGGGGTTATGATTGTGTTAAATGGTCAACCCACATGGCCCTTAATCTCATTCATATGGTATGGAACTTGAGCCCTTGTTTCAATGGAACTTAACCTATTGTGAATGTTATTTCAACTTTGTTCTTTGGAGCCCTGCTTGAGATCCGTTAGTTGTGAATGGAACCTTGAAGATGAGAGTTCCCTCATATGTTTACCTAGTTTGAGTGATGTTTGAAGGAAATATATGCATGGCCCTAATGGGTTTCTTGGAAGCTATTTTGGTTTGGTTGTTTGCGGCCTTCCTGTTCTCATTTGACACCAAACTCAAGTATTGAGGATTAGGTAAGCTCTAAACATGGAATGACCTACATTTGACTTTCATTAATTATGTGCAACTTATTATGTGACTGGAAGCTAGGGTGACTTATGTGCATTCCCAATCCTAATTTACCAAGCAATTTCCCCTTTTTTGTTTTTGGGTATGAGCCCATTTTCATGTATGCTTTGCATGTTATTATCTTCCAAAAGATTTGGTCTGTAGAGACTAAGATATCTTTGATGTCAATGATGGTTAGAGTTATGATTGCATGAGTACAACATATCTTTGTTATACATGTCTTGTATATACATGGGTAGAACATGAGGCTCAAACCCCAAATCATTGTTTTAGCCATGTTTCTATTCAGATTCAAACACAAGCCTTTAGGTCAAACTCATTACTTTTTGGGATATTGTGTGGAATTGATATTAAAGCCAAATGGTTCCTTTTTTTTTGGAATCTATATATATATATATATATATATATATATATATATATATATATATATATATATATATATATATATATATATATATATATATATATATATAATAGAGAGAGTTGTTAAATGTGATATATATAAAATAGAGTACCTCTGCATTGTATTTTTTTTATATTACTAGAAGTATTTTCAAATTTTCTACATCACATTCTAACACTAATTTAGAACCTTCAAACCTGGGTTCTAAGGTGGCATTGTAATGTTTGTCAACGGTATATTTGGGTGAGCTCTGATAGGGCAACCCGTCATTACTATTGTTTATTTTTTGGTTTTGATTTTATAATTACAAGTTAGATGATCCAGACTTATGCAGGAACGCAATAAAATACATAAATACACATAAATGTAGAGATGCAGTAGAAATAAGACTTCATTTCATTTAATATCACATCATTGAAATATGCTTATAGACATAATGGAAATAAACTAGTTAGGGCGTCGGTAGATTATCTTTGAGAATAGATGTGGCGGCTACAGGTCTCTCAACTATGTTACAATGAGGCTCGTAGGCCTATTTATTATTAAGAAACAATGGAAAACCATAAACATCCAAAAACCTAACCCTAGGATATGAAACACCAAAGTATGGGCCCCGTTGGGGTAAATTGGCACATCAATTTCTCGGGGTCATAACTTTGGCATGCAATCTCCATTTGATGCACATGATACCTCGTTAGAAAGATATATCCAAGGAATAAAATTGATGACAATGAATATAAAGTAAAAGACCCATTTTATTCTAGGGGTTATTTTCCCAAAAAAAACGTCGTTTAGGGCCTCAAAATGGCTCCGGAAGTTCAGGACCCGAAAAAATGCCAAAAATAGTAAATTGTGCTACAATTAAGGAAACTAAAAAAATGAAAGAAACAATTGTGGGGGTCGAAGTGGAATAGGAGGGTGGCCACCAATATCCAACAGGTTCATTCCTACCCCCTTAGGAAGAAATGGGCCCCATTGTGTTGAGTTCCTCCACGGGATGAGGAAATTTCTGCTAAACTTGGTCCCTCGTGAGCCACTTGCCCTGGTGAAGGAGTTGGCATGATTTGAAAACTCAATATAGTTGGATCCTCTGCTAGCGGGTGTTGTTTATCTATGTGTCCATTATTCAACCAGTTTTGTAGTGTTCCATGCAGTCTAGGTTTAACTCTGTTGGTGTGAGTTGTTCTGCCCTGTCGGATGTGTCCAGTAGAGGTGGAAAGTAGGGCCGAAGGGAGTCCACATTGAATACTAGGTGCATACCAAGGAAAGGCGGAATATTGAGCTCGAAGGCATTGTCCCCTACATGCTTGGTGATGGTGTATGGCCCATATCAGAGTGGCCTAATCTTGCGATGGGATCCAGCGAGGTGCTCCTTCTGCAAATGTAGGCACACTTTGTCGCCCACCTGGAATTTGTGTGGCACTCGATGTTGATCATGTCTCTACCTATAATTAGCATTGGATCTATCCAATATGTCATGAACCTATTGGCGGATGTGCTGAATGTGCTTAATGAAGTTCTTCACCTTGTTAGCTTCAGACTGGACATGAGCCGAATCAGCCTGAGTAGCTGCAAATCACAAGGCTACATCAATGGGACATGGTGGCTGGAATCTGATGCAAGGATTTTGCAATAAAACAGATCCTTGCACATAATAGAGTGTGTGTTTCCTTAACATGGAATCCTCATAAAATTCTTCGTTAAAACCCCATTCAATTCAGCTCAAAACATATATAAAGAAGAGAGAGAGCCCACACAAACAAAAATGCTGGTATATAATAACACAAGAAATTCAGTTCCAAACCATTTTGCCTGAATATTACATTTGTGGGCCTCTCGGCTCTCGCCCTTCACATGAACTCTCACACCATTTCTCTCTAAATCTCTTTGTCCTATTCCATTCTCTGTGCCTCTCCATCCTCACACAAAGCTTCAAATTTATACATAATTGTGGATTAATTCCAATCCATGATTTCCTCCCCAAATATCTCAACCAAACTCTAAAATAGATTTATCCTTTTTTTGACTCAACTAAGTTCTATCTAAGGAATTTCTAATCCCTGAAATATCTATCCAACTCAATTCCACTCATATTCTCAATTAATTAAGATAATATTTACAATAATCCTCACACTCAAAGTTTTCTCTCAATATATTTTTTGAAATGTACATAATTTATAAAATAATTACAAAAAACATCACCCCCTAAATCATACAAATAAATAATGAAAATTAAGTAGGATGCTCCTGCATCAGACTCCCCACGTAGAGAATTTTCCATAGACTCTTTTCTACAAGGTCTGTCACTTTTCTGTAATAATGCGACAGCCACAAGTCTCAATTACTTTCTCCCTCCAGGACTCCAAACTCTTTTTTTCTGCTGGTCTTTTAAAGTATCAACTCCATTTTGTAAATTTGCACAGAATTTCCAGAATAGTACTTCCAAAATACTATTGAATGTAAATCTCGCTTTTCCATACCACATCATCTTTATTTAGGGAATTACAGACTTGTGTAGAATCACTGATACCCATTCTTCTGGTCTCCAAACTCTGAAAGAATCTCGAACTTGCTATACATCAACATCACTCATTCTATCAACCGCATTCCATCAGCCTCTCCAACAATTTCTTTTGCCAATTCCTCGGAGTAATTCATCTTTGTCTAATGCTTCCATCTCCAATTGCGCTGAACACTCAACTTCCTGAAATGAAGAATAATCAAGAATTTATCCTTTATCATAACTATAGTCATTGATTTCCCTTATAGTAACAAATTTCTCATCCAATGTTGTACCTGCATTCATCAACAAAATATTAGTTTTAAAAATACAAGACCTTTCAGTCTCTTTTGATGCTTCAAGCACCAATCTCCCATCATAGATCTTCTGGATTTCAGCAGATCCTGTTTTGATTTGCTTGCTGGTTTCATCTTTATCTTGCTGGTTCAATACTTATGTTTTCTTTATGCCTCCAAGGACATAAATTTCTTGCTGCTCTTAATCTTTCATCTCATCTCCAAATACTTTCTGCTCAATTTCTCTGATTTCAACATCATATTTATTAATGTTTTTTTCTGTACCTACAGCCACATTATTATTTGAAGAGTTAAAAAATTCACTCAACTCCATAAATTTTAGAAAAATTTCATCCCTATCATGCACAGAAACTGCAATTTCTTCTATATCAGGTTCTGCAAGCTTCATCTCTCCTTCAGGTTCCTTGAGCCATCGTTCCAAGAACTTTATTTCCATGTGAAATCTTTCCAACATTTCATCACAACCTTCATTCTTAGTTTCATTCTTCTTCTAGCAATAATCCTGAGTTATCCTATTTTCTGTATCATCACATTGCAAAAATTTGTCATCAATTTCATTAAACAAATTCATTTGGTTACCTCCTTGGAATATCACTTCGGAATTTTCATTATGCTTCTACTCCATAACAACTTCAATTGAATGTCTTACACCAAATAGGAATTCATCTATGATTTCGTTCTGCTTCAATAAATCAGTACCTTTCTTCTCTGAAAGGAATTCTCCATCATAATTCACCTCAAGAGTTTCATTCATCTCTGTAACAGTTTCACCAGACTGTCCACCATCTTCTGCACATCCTGCAAACATACACAAACTATGAGATTTAAAAATACAAGGCTTCATAGCCTCATTTTCTTCTCTTGTCAACATATCTTCCAATTTTTCTGAACTATTCTAATAGTCCATGAGATCATTCTCATTGATCTCTTCACCTAGAATTTCACCCTATTCTGAGCCACAAATGGAAACTTCCATTTTCAGCTCACCCTCACCGAGTTCTTCACATCTCATTTTCACACTCATCATCTGCTCGAGCTTCCTCAACTCTTCTATCAACTATATGTTTACCTTATGTTCCCTCTTTGCATGTAGCCTCTGCCATTTCACTTTCTTTCTCATGGTCCAACGATGTCTCTGGTATTTACTATTTCTCTGCAACAATTCCATCAATAATTCAACGTTAACTGTTATCTCAGCTTTCTCCCTCTCATACTCTTCATCAGTCAACTGCTTCCATATGTCATTTGCCTTGGCATTTTACTTCTTCTTTCTTCTATTGCGGTCTTTCTCAAAACCTTTGAAATGACTATCACTAGTCATCTTCTTCCCCTTTGTAAACTTCATATGTTCACTTGTGGATTTCATTCAATCCCCTTTTCAGCAAACCTTCCTACTTGCCATCCAACAATGCAAGCTCTCTTCCTGTGCTTGACCTCTTTCAGTTCTCCATCTTGGAATCATTTCTGGAAACTCTCTTTCTCCTCTTTGTTGCAAACAACAAATTCAGTAATTATTGCGTTACAATGACCAAAATATTTGGGTGTCGGGCTCCACCAATAATGCACCCAATTACATTCAAACCTTTAACTTGATTTACGACTCTTTGACTCCAGACTTGACATCAACTCTTCATCTTGGATGAAAAATTCACTCTCTTGTACAATAACTCAATGGTTTAACTTGACTCAAGTTATACAAAGTTCTTCATTGACCTTAACATCTTATGTGACTTCAAAGCTTGACCCAATAATTACAATAGTGGATATTTTGACTCTAATTCAAGTTATACAGTATACTCATGAACATCCAACATTCTCATGATGTAAAATATTCACTCCACCAATTCTCTTTCATACTCCATTCGTATGATAATATCATACATCATCTCCCATTATCAATTTCTTTTACTGTCATGACACTTAAGCCTTTAAATCGAAATGCAATCCACTATTTCCAAGATTTATTTTATGTTGAAAATAAAAAAAAACCATTTAATTTTCAATATTTAAAATACCTATTGGAAATTAATTTTCATACCTTACCCTCATCATCTCAGTGCAGATAGTTTTCATGTTCTTCCTTGCAACTTATTCTTTGCAGTGATGGTTCTCATGCAACACCGTCTCTCTCCAGTGCACAAAAAAAATTTCTTCATAGGAATTTTCCAAATCTTTATGGTGGCATCAACATATTTCTCCGGTAGTAGCAAACAAAAACAACACTATCTTCTGAACAAAACAATGTGAACACTTTCACATGCACCACAAGCAACGATCAATTATGATCTTTAACTCATGGAAATCATAAATGATCCTCCATGTATTTAAACTCTTTAAGCGAATTTTTTTTTTCTTTTATGGTTATAAACCCATATACATCCGCTTAATTAAAAAATTTGCACTTCATATTTTATTATGGGTTGAACAATATTTTGACATGTATATCATCTCTATGTAAAGGAAAAGTTTACCTTCAGGTTTTTAACCTTGGCTACAAGAATCAAATGCCGACATAATAATATATTATCCCACAGCCTTACTAGCGCAACCTAAGCTGGTGATTTCTCCAATCAATCCACGTTGCACCCTGTGGACTTGATCATGATGAAAATCTGCTCTATAGTGCATCTACTGAGAGTTAAAACAATAATAAAATTATGACATGAAATAAAATCGAAATATTAGCCATTACTCTGTAGTGGACATGAGGACATCTTCCTCATTTGTTTTGCACTCCTTTAACATTGGGAACTTCCCATCAGAATTTTATTTGATGTCAACCTTGGTTTGTTTGAAAGCTAACATTTGCTGATATTGATGTCGTGCTTCTGGATATTGAATCATAGACTTTAACTGTGCAAGATCCTTTTCTATGCTAGCCTCAATTTTCTTTCTTGTAGCTCACAAGAATTTATAATCATCATTTTCAATGCAATCACCATTTTGTGCAGGTGAATCTCCAATAACTTCATCTGCTCGAAAACCACGCAATCCAACTCCCTTACGTCTCCAACGCAAGATTTATTTTTCCACAATCCCAAAGCCGCCTCCATGAGATCTTCTCCTTCAACGTTGGTTTGTTACAAGCATTATGCATTATAGGAAATTCAACCGACGTAGCAGGATTGGCCTCATGAACGAACCCTCCAAACTTAGTAATACTATGACACACTTACACCTTAACCCTTGACTCAATGATCAATCGAATTTCAAGAAACTCGGGCTCAAAAGTGTGAGTGACAAAGAAAAAGTAATATTCCACTTGACACTGACTAAAAAATTCCAGCTCTGCCATATTTGTGTCTCTCCACCATCATACATGAAGCGGTTCACAAGAAAATGGATGACGTCTTACGAGACTGCGTTATGGTTACCTCAAACAGGAATTTAATTCACTATTATACAACCATAGATCCGTGCTAGCATGACCAAATGCGTATGTTAATCTTTAATGTAGCTAGAAACTATATTATACATAAACCCAACACAATAAACTCTCCATATGTGATGGAATTCATACTTTCCTTTGTTTTAATGCGTAACTCTGGTTTTCGAACAATCATAAAACATAAAGGCAGCGATCTATATTGGTGAGGCTCTATGAGTCACAATTTCATTTGTAACTTCACTCTTTATCAACGCAAATGCCATTCAATTACAAATGTTGATATAATAAATAATGAAATTGTTATCGAACATGATATGTTGGCATAAGAAAGAGAATGTTGTAATGGTGTTTCTCTGTGTTAACAGATTCATTACCATGCGTGGGACATCACACAAGAGATCGAATTAAATGTATAGCATTTCTCTGCGTTACTGGAATCACTTCCATACATGAGGTGTCAGGATAAGAGAGAAAATGCTGTGTGATATTTCTCTGCGCTACGCTACTGCAATCGGACCTTTGAAGCCACTACTAAAATAGCATACTGCACAATGCGTCTTCTTACAGGAATGTCAATGCTGGTTGCAATCGTCGACTTCCACTTTCCCTTTACGTTATGGTCCCTAACGTTCTCCAATGTTTACATCCAACCATCTGTGGCCTCTACACTTTGATAGAAACTCCAACCTACGGTGACCGAATTCCAACCTACGTTGGCTGTCTTCAGATTTCGCTTTCCAATTGGAACCCCGCCATTCAATTGCTACACATATTCCAATTTTTCCCAATATAATTATATCTTTGGGCTCTGATACCAAATGATGCAGGGATTCTGCAATAAAATAGATCCCTCTACATAATAGAGTGTGTGTTTCCTTAACATAGAATCCTCATCAAATTCTTCGTTAAAACCCCATTCAATTCAGCTCAAAACATATATAAATAAGAGAGAGAGCCCACACAAACAAAAATACTGGTATATAATAACACAAGAAATTCAGTTCCAAACCATTTTCCCCAAATATTATATTTGTTAGCCTCTCGGCAATCGCCCTTCACATGAACCCTCACACCATTTCTCTCTAAATCTCTTTGTCCTATTCCATTCTATGTGCCTCTCCATCCTCACACAAAGCTTCACATTTATACACAATTATGGATTAATTCCAATCCATGATTTCCTACCCAAATATCTCAACCAAACTCTAAAATAGATTTATCCCTTTTTTGACTCAACTAAGTTCCATTTAAAGAATTTATAATCCCTAAAATATCTATCCAACTCAATTCCACTCATATTCTCAATTAATTAAGAGAATATTTACAATAATCTTCACACTTAAATTTTTCTCTCAATATATTTTTTAAAATGTACATAATTTGTAAAATAATTACAAAAACAGCACCCCCTAAATCATACAAATAAATAATGAAAATTAACCAGGATGCTCCTGCATCAGAATCCTAAAACCACCTGAAAGGGGTTATGGCCAGTTGAGATGTGGAGGGCCCGGTTATAGCTGTGATGTATATAGGGAAGGATCTCATCCCATTTGCATGGATGCTTTGAGTTGTACATGCCCATAATGTGTACGGTCATCCTATTGATGACCTCTTTCTAGCCATCAGTTTGTGGATAGAGAGCTGTGGACATGGTGAGATTGGTGTCCAGAATTGACCAAAGGCTGGAACAAAATGTATTGAGGAACCTTCTATCTCGATTTGAGATGATAGACTGTGGGATCCCAAAGTGTACCCACACTCATTCAAAGAAGAGTTTAACAACGAATTTTGCTGTGATATTCCTCTTATAGACCACCATAATGGCCATATTCAAGAATCTACCGATGACCATGAAAAAATAGTCATTGCCATGCTTAGTAAAAGGAGGGTCCAACATGTAATCAATGGAGATGGATTCCCAAGGTCGACTAGGAGTAGGTAGCAGAGTATAGAGGCATTGCGTTTTGATGGTCAGTTTGGCAATGGCACAGGCAATGCAGGATCTGATGTACTTCCCGACATCCTGTCAAAGGTTCAGATAATAGAGATACTTCTGCAGTATTGCCACTATTTTCTCGACCCAAAAATGTCAAGAGACCTGACTATAGT
Source organism: Pinus albicaulis (assembly GCA_034641835.2). Taxonomy (NCBI): domain Eukaryota; kingdom Viridiplantae; phylum Streptophyta; class Pinopsida; order Pinales; family Pinaceae; genus Pinus; species Pinus albicaulis. The sequence goes on along the minus strand of CM076577.1, from coordinate 67,989,440 downwards.
GCACTTCCCAAATAATATTTGCACACTCACTTGAAGGAACACGAAGGAGTCCCAGGTGACATAGCAGTGCATCCTAGAGAAGAAAATTTGGAACTTGGTTACCCTTTAAGAGTGTCTTATATGTGTGGCTAAATTCTGGATCGCTTTTGTAGAGAAGCGACCAATTATAAATTTCGTGCCCACAAGAGTTGAGCATGGTGGTCAGCACCACAATCGGTCGTCGGCTGAGGCAGTCTGCAACATTATTGGTGTTTATGTTCTTGTACTTGATGTTCAAATGAAACTGTTGCAGATATGTGGACCACTTCTGATGGTGATAGTTCTGCAACTTCCCTTGTGTCTGTATGAACTGCAGGGGTTAGTGGGCTGTGTGGATGGTCGTTTCCTTCCCCAAAATGTAATCCTTCCATTATCGGAAAGCCTACACAATGGAATACATCTATTTTTCATAAGTGGGATACTTCCGGACTGTGCCAGATAGTGTATCATAGTGATATTCCATTGGTTGCCCTTGTTGAGTAAGAACTGCCCCAATAGCATAGTCAGAGGCATCTATCTCGATCTTAAATGATTTTTGCAAGTTTGGTAATGTGAGCATTGGGGCAACGTAGAGGTGATGTTTCAATTATACGAACGCCTTCTGTTGACATTCAGACCAAAATAACTTTTCTTTCTCTCCTCCCTTGGGGACTTGACTCAAGAACCAAGTGATATGAGAGAATCCCAACATGAACTTGCGATAGAAATTGGCAAGAACCAGAAAGTCGCGGAGCTTTTTTAGAGTGGTTGGGGCTAGCCAATCCTGAATGACTTGGATCTTGGCTAAATCAACGTGCACCCCACAGTCATTAATAATGCATCCTAGATACTATACCTGGGTCATGCCAAAAGTGCACTTGTCCAAATTGGCATAAAACTTATGTTACGATAGTGTTTGGAGGACCTGTTGGATAGTGGATGTACTCTTCCCAAGTCTGGATGAAGATTAGGATGCCATCCATCAACCTCATGAAGGTTGCAGGAGAATTCGTCAACCCGAAAGACATGACCAACCATTTGAACAATCCCTCCTTGGCTTTGAAGGTAGTTTGCCACACAGCCAAGGGTTCGATTGGTACCTAGTGAGACCCAAACTTCAAGTCAATCTTACTGAAATATTTACCCCCCTTGAGTTGGTCCAAAAGGTCATCAATAATTAATACATAATCTCCAAGTCCCATCCTTCTTTTGCACCAACACGATCAGGCTCCCACAGAGCAATGAACTCAGTCGTATGTGACCTTTATGTAGAAGCTCTCGAATCTTCTTCTTCATTTCATCGTTCTCCAGAAAAGAGTGCCAATAGATTGGTCCATTGGGAAGTGGCGTACCTGGGGTCAAATTGATGGGGTGCTTGACTTGACAGTGCAGAGGCACCCCTGCGGGTGAGGTGAAGATGTCCATATACTCCTCCATGACCTTGTCCATTTGTTTTTGTCGTGTGGAGGAGCCATGTCTCGAGGTCGTTTCCATAGTATTCTTCTTTCCCCAAGGGTGGATCATCAGGAAAACAAATTTCCTAGTTTTGGAAATGAGCTTACAGCATTGTTTTGCAGTAAGCAAAGATATGGCAGCAAGCGGTGCTACCTCCAGTATCCCGTACAACTTATTTCCCAAAGTAACAATAACATTGTGAGGTCGAGACTCATACATATCATGTCGCTTCCACAAGTATGGTTGGCCTAATAATATATCACAAAAATCAAGAGGGGCAATGTCACATAATACCTCATCCGTGAAGGTCTTGATGTTGTAGGGAAGGTGACAATGTTGGCTGACACAAATATCTCATCCTTGGTGAAGCCACCTGATGGTGTACGGTTGTGGGTGTATAGTGGTCGGGAAGCCCAAATTCTTCACAACCTATACTAAAATGAGGTTATTTTGGCTCCTGATGTCGACAATGAACTACAACAGGGAACCCTTTATCCAAATCTGGGAATGGAAGAGGTGCTTCTCCTCCTTTGGATCTTCCGGTTCCTCCTTCTGGATCTTTGTGGTGGCAATAATGGCGTTGGGCTCTCCATAGATAGTTTTCTTCCCTTTGTCACTTCCCTTGTCAGTTTCTGATTCAGAGTTAGATCATGAATCCGATTTAGAAGCTTTTAGCTCGGCCACCAATGATTTTTTGGCCTGAAACTCACTTGTGTTGTGAGTGGAGCTCTTATGGAACTTACACCACTTTCCCATGTACTTCTTTGGCTTCGCGATGTTGTTATTTTCTTTTGGCTTTGGCGGGTTATGCTGGGTCGGCCCGCCTTGTCTTTGTTCTTTGTTTTGTGGTTTGGGGGAACTTTTTCTCAATCTTGGCAGCATATCGATATGGTGCACCAAGCGAGGAGATATTAAGGAACTCCATTTACTCATGAATGTATCTGTGCAGACAACTACAGTACTTCAGAACCAAATTTTTCTTTGAATCTTTGATACCCAATTTTGTGCACAGGGTGTGGAACATATTCGTTGGCTCTTGCACCTCTTGATCCTTTTTCTTCCACAACATATTCCAATGTATGTACTTGTCCTCATAGTTCCTCATGGGATAATATTGTTCCTTGATGGGGACTCAGAAAGAATTCCAAGTGGGTGCAGCTAAAAATAGAGAGGATTCCCTCTTTTCCTTTTGCTCACAGTAGGTTTCCCACTAGTCCTTGACATGGGAGCAGCTTTGAGGAGTGAAAAAGTAAAATTTTCCTGTTTGGAAAAGTGAGGAACCGATAAATACCCTTCTAATAGATTCAAACATATATCTACGACGTCTACATCTAATTGGCCCTAAAATATGGGAATTTAAAAGTTTACTTGTACCTGAAAAGGAGTTGCACGTCCAAAGTTGCTGCTGGATGCAGATGCATTGCCGGTTGGCAGTCGTTGAATAATCTGGGTAAAGTTATCCATCATCATGTTCCTTTGTTTCTCGAGGGCCTTCTCAAGAAATATTTTGAAAGGATCTCCTGCTCCCTCTTCTTTATTTTCATCCCCAATGGACGAACATCAGGTTTTACGAGGTTGATCTTGCAAAGGTTCACCTAGATCGAGCCCTAAGTCCTTATAGCTTGACATCGTTGGGGGACATGGAAAGAATGATCGAGATAGAGAAAACCAATCTGATACCACTAATCTAGAATTATGCAGGAGCGAAAATAAATAAATAAATACACATAAACATAGAGACGCAAAAAAAATAAGACTTCATTTCATTAATATCACATAATTGAAATATGCTTACAGACATAATGGAAATAAACTAGCTAGGGCGCGAGTAGCTTATCTCTGAGAAGAGATGTGGTGGCTAAAAGCCTATAAAATGTGTTAAAATGAGGCTTTAAGGCATATTTATTATTGAGAAACAATTGAAAATCTTGAACATCCAAAAACCTAACCCTAGGATATGAAACGCCAAACTATGGGCCCCATTGGGGTAACTTGGTACATCAATTTCCCAGGGTTGTAACTTTGGCATACGATCTCCGTTTGACGCACAAGATACCTCATTAGAAATATCTATCTGAGGACTAAAATTGCTGATAACAAATATAAAGTTCAATAATCTTATTCTCTTGGAGTTTATTTTCCCCAAAAATGTCGTTTAGGGCCTCAAAACGGCTCCAGAAGTTCAAGACCCGAAAAGCTACCAAAAATAGTAAATTGTGCCACAATTAAGAAAAATGAAAAACTGAAAGAAACAATGGTGGGGGTCCAAGTGGAATAGGTGGGTGGATACCAATATCCACTTGGATCACTAGAAAAATATATTTTTCATCCTTAGAAATTCATATTTTTTTCCTCCACATTGATCATTCATTTAAAGCTATAATCTAAAACAATCATAGATTTGTTTTTTTTAATTTCAAGTAATGTATACATGAACACATTTTAAAATGATCTAAATTGTTCTAAATGATGTTGAATGGATAAAACACTGCTCATTATGAGGATTTCAAGACCCACTTACTGTCACTTGGTTAGTTTTGATTCTTCTTATCAATGTTGAAAAGAGGCTCGCACAATCTTTAGATCATTTTCTTTTGAGAGGCTAGTGGGTCTCTAGCTTCATATTGTAGGTATTTAAAATGTTTTCACGTGTTGTTTTGTTCGTGAGTGACAAATCCCATTCATTTTATAGCATATTTGATGTTTTCATATTTTTTTCGACTCTTCCACTAATCTCAACACTTTTGGTGATAGTTGTCAAATTCTTGTGATCCACTTTCTGAAAATTTGTTAACTGATAAAATAGTCTTCCCCAAAAATAGAACTATGGAACCCTCACAAGTTATGCTAGTTAAGGATTTATAAGCAGGCTTAATTTTTCTTGGTTGAATTATCTTCTAACCACTAGGTAAAAATATGCCATTAATGTTCAACATATACCTAAGCTTATACATCAAGATAAAGATGAAAGAATTTATGCTCTCCTCCCACCAAAGTTGCAATGAAGGCGACGTTCTCTTGATAAGCTATATTACGGTCCTTCTAGAAACAATTTAGCCTCATAGTTATTTTTTCTTTTGCAAAATTGTCTATGATGTATGTGGCCCCCCTTCTAATACATAGCGTCATAGATGCATCCATAAACAAAGAGGCTCTATGGTACAATGGAATGGCACTTGCATTTGTATTGTTTCTAGCTAAGTTTTCTGAGTGATTATAGATCATCAATACAACCTTTTTTTTGGAAAACATAGCTTGTTGGTTCAATTGTCGTTGTTTTCTATAGTTTACCAAAATGGTTTATTTCCTTTAAAATTCTTCTTAGGAAATCCATGGAATTGGGAAAATTGTGAACTATATGTCAGTTGATGTGGAGATAGTGACTCAAGTGGTTGTACAAGTTTATTACCTTTTGTCAATGTCAATTCAGATATTCATTACATTTTTATTGTCCTTGTGGCATGATTTGACTTGTTGTGTTGGCTATCTTGGCTACTATGTTAATTATGTTGTTTTTTTTCTATTCTTAGCCTCTAAAAAATAGAAATATATGACACAAGTAATATCTTCCAAAGAAAACCATATGAAAGTCACTAATGAAACAATAAGAAACATGAAGGTTATTAAGTTGCAGGCCTGGAATTAATGGTTTCATAGGAAAGTTGAGGTTCTTGTGGTTAAGAACACATTTGGATAATTATGTTTGTGTATACCGTTTCTATAACCATTTTTATATCGTGGTTATCACTTATTGCATTTTTTGTTATGTCATTTTCTTCATGCGTATTGATGTAGATAGTGTTTACTCCAGGAAGAGTTTTTACTACAATTTCGACATTTTTCATTCTCCAAGAGCCTCTGAGATTTTTTCCTCAAGTACTCATTGCAACAACGTAGGTTGTTGTTTCTCTTCTTCAACATAAAAAATATCTTCATGGTGATGAGGTGAATTATCAGGCCGTTGAGAATCGTTTTGATGGAAGTGAATGTTCTTTGTCAATTACAGATGGTCCATTCAAGTGGAATCCTGAAGATGAAGGCCTGATTCTTAATAATATAAATCTATATGTAAAACCTTCATATTTAATATCCATTGTAATGATGTGGGCTAAGGAAAATCTACACTTCTGTCATTTATACTTGGAGAGATGGAAGTATTCAGTACAACTATAAATAAAATCCACTTTTATGGGCATTTTTTTTTCATTTTTTAGTTCAAATATGTAGAAATTATATAGAATCTCTATACCAATGGATTCAATCAATCTTTTGATATACTAAAACAAGATACTAAATCCTTCTACAATATTTGCGGAATATAAAACACGGTCGCTCAATCAGATGCAAGTAAGAGAAAGAATTAAATCAATCACAAAACACATGATGTTCTTGGGGAAAGAAATTGCTCAAAAACCTGCTATCATATATTGTATAAATTCAAGAAATCATGAAGCAATACAATGCTTTCTCACACCGAGAAAATTCTTCACTCTCCTGACTATCTCACTTTGATCTTGCTCAAAACTGGCTTGTAATGCTCAGGCGAAATTGACAAACACTTAGCCAAATCTCAGCCTCTGCTAAGCCTAGCCTTGCTCACGCAATCCCTATGGAAATAAATCCCTATTAAATAGGAAAATTAACCTTCATTGACTGCGCAATCCATTGTGGCCTTCCTGTGACCTTATAATTGCACCCGAGAAATTTTCTAATAATGCAATTGATATTTAAGTTCCCTTTAACGTATGTCTCAACTGGGTCTTCATCAGAACTGACATGCATGCAGCTATTAATAGTGAATCCTTAGTTATCTGATTTATCACTACTTGTGAATTAAATCTAATTTAATTCACTATACCTCTCACTAGCTCATCACTCATTTAGAAATAGTTAAACTGATTTTAACTCAATTAATTTGAGTTAAATTATTACACTCACACCATACTAATACTACAACTGCAGTTGGACCCCCAAAATATTAGGATCACTCTACATGCCTCATCTTAGACCCTCAACTCGAATTTCTTGAGCTAACTCAATCATCATGACTTAGTTAACTGATACAAGTTGTTATGAGATGAAATTACAATTTATTGCCCTATTTATTTAAGGGAAAAATAAATTATACGCCCACATTTAGCACTAGCGTGTAACTGAATTCCTCACCAATGTGTGACTAGAATCCCACACTAGTATGTGGTCAATTTTTTTCCTTTCTGGTTGCCAATTTGATTGTTTCTTGTTGCGAATTTCAACACTCCCTCTCAACAATAAAGGGATTCAATCTATCCCTATCTGGTATCTTTGGAATGTTCTGCATGCAACACTTCTCTAGTGTCGTTTTCACCTGCAACTCCTGAAACGGAATGACCTCCGAACAACTGAATTATTATAATGCATATATCATCAAAGTCTTCTGACTACTAGATCCTACTACACCTTTCTACTGGACTCTCTGCATTGTTTTTGACATCTGTATCTGTGCCCTCTGCATTGTTGCCAACTCTGATTTTCACTCCAGTATCTGACATCTGTCACTCTGATTTCTATCTTCCTGACATATGAATGCATTAATATAACTGATCCTTATTGCTACTGTTGTACTATGGGCTCCTTATAGGTAGGTTCGATCCATGAGACACACCATCTCAATGGACCCTACCTAAATTTCTTCTTGGGATTATATCTGCACATCACCCCACCTCACACCTACAGGTATAACTGCATGTACTCCCTCTACCCATATCGCTGAAAATTCCCCCCTCCTGGAGATCTCTTCCTGAGTGGAATCTTCCACTTAGTCTCCTCTATGCTTCTCTAATTGTGGCTGCACCACAACCTTCTGATACTGCTTCTGAGGCTGCATGTTGAGAGATAATTTCTCCCTCTCAACCACCAAGTCATTAACTACTACTTTTCTCCTCACATATTTGCATGTATCATTGACCTCAAGAGCATACAAGTTCTTGACTCTTACACCGATCTATTTCACTTGTCTTGTGGCTATGTGTTTAAGGAACACCTTTCCTTTTCTAAACATCACATCATAACCACAATCTTCCAATACTGCTATGGAGACAAGATTCTTCCTTAGGCCTAGAACATACAAAACATCTACTAATCTGAGAGGGGAGCCAGACTCCCTCTTAAAGGTAATTTTACCTATGTCGGTCACGCTATACCTCTCGTCATCTCCAAACTCTATGTTCTGCTAGAGTTCCTTCTCCTCCAAGTCACTGAAGAGATCTCTATTCCTCGTCATATGGAACGAGGCACCACTGTCTAGATAGCACATGCATCCCATTAAAGTGTTGGCCATGCATGCAATGAGAGTAAAATGAAGCTCAAACTGTGAATCCAATGCTTCACCCGCTGCAACTATAGGCTCCTTCTTGCTTGCCTTCTTCTATGGACAATTTGAGGCATAGTGCCCATGCTCGTGACAGTGAAAACACCTTATATTGGACAAGTATCTCTTTCCCTCTGCCTTGGGACTTCTTTCCCTTGTATTTATTTCCTTTTCTGAATAATGCACAATCTTCTTCTTTTTTGGTGTTGGAGGTCCCGTCTCTGGTGGTTCGCCTTATCTCTTCTATTACCAAGTCGGACCACAAACACTCCGAGTCTGGTAACTTCTCCCTCCCATTCACAGAGTCCTGGTAACTATGTCAGCTCTTGGGAAGGCCTATAAGTGCTAGGCTCAACAAATCGTCCTCGGCTATTATCACACCAACACTTCCAAGCTCATCTCGACATTGAGTGAACTTCGCCAAGTATGTTGGTACCATCTCGCCCTCCTCCATCTTGATCTTTCTAAGCTTATCCTTCAGGGCCAACTTACTATGGTCACTATTATTCTAAAAAATATATTTCAATGCCTTCCACATAGCATATGGAGTTTCCTTACCATGGAAACTCGAGACAATATGATCTCAAACTCTCTCTAACAAGATCTATCTTGCCTTTTCTACCTTCTTTTTCCATGCATCAAGAAGTTGGGCATCTGTTGCTGCGGGCTTGGGAATATCAAAATGTATGAATTCCTTCAACCCGTTGTCCTCCAACACTACCTTCATCATGTCCTTCCATGAAATATAATTTTAATTTCCTTCGAGTGCATATTCAAGTCTCAAGCCATTGAAAGACATCTTGATCTGCTTCTGGAACTTGAAGAATAAATCTGCAAATTCGAACATGTTTAAGACAAACTCAATTTCTTCTCTTCTATTGTGATTCCTGGTGCGCCGATACCATGTAGAAATTATATAGAAGCTCTATACCAACGGATTCAATCTGATCTTGTGATTTACTAAAACAAGATACTGAATCCTTCTACAATATTTGTGAAATATAAAACACGATCGCTCAATCACATGCAAGTAAGAGAAATAAGCAAATCAATCGTACAACAAAAGATGTTATTGGGGAAATAAATTGCTAAAAAAATCACATCATATATTGTGTAAAGTCAAGGAATCATGAAACAATACAATTATTTCTCACACCGAGAAAATCTTGCACCCTCTTGACTGCCTCACTCTGATCCTGCTCAAAACTAGCTTGCAATGCTTAGGAAAAATTAACAAATACTTAGCCAATTCTCAGCATCTGCTAAGCCAAGCCTTTGTCACACAATTCCTATGGAAATAAATCCATATTAAATAGGAAATCAAACCTTCCTTGAATGCGCAATCTATCATGGCATTCTTGTGACTTTATAATTGCGCCCGAACAATTTTCTAATAATACAATTGATAGTTAAGTTCCCTTTAACCTCTCTCTCAACTGGGTCTTCATCAAAACTGACATGCATGCAACTACTAATATTGAATCATTAGTTATCTAATTTATCACTACTTTTTAATTAAATCTAATTTAATTCACCGGGCCTCTCACTAGCTCATCACTCAGTTAAAACTAGTTAAATTGATTTAAACTCAATTAATTTGAGTTAACTGGTTACACTCACACCACATTAGTGCTACAACTACAACTGGATCCCCGAAATATTAGGATCACTCTACATGCCTCATACTAGACACTCAACTCGAATTTCTTGAGCTAACTTAGTCATCATGACTTAGTTAACTGATACAATTTGTTGTGAAATGAAATTACAATTTATTGTCCAATTTATTTAAGGAAAAAATAAATTACTGTTGAACCCTTAGTTAAACTGAGAGGGGGGGGGGGGGTGAATCAGTTTAACACATTCATGAACTTTTAAAAACTTTCCATTAAGATTATTTACAACTTAATTTCATGATCAAATTTATATGTAAACAATCTAATTAATATATGAGCAGCAAGTATTAAGATAATGCGACAACAGACTTATTATGAGAGCAACAAGTATTAAGAAGATTGAATGAACCATATCAACACATAAGCATCACACACACAGAGACATCAGACATAAGTGGAAACCCATAAAGGGAGAAAACCACATCTTATTATTTTTGTGATGCAAAGGCAAGCTCCAACTCCCTCTCACCACTGATTTTATGTAGGCACCAACCTACAGGAGGCTCCAACCTCAATTATGCAAGCTACAACTTTCAAGGAAGCTCCAACTCCCATCAATTTTCTGCAGGCACCAACCTACAGGAGGCTCCAACCTCAGTCAGCTACAACTGATAGCTATCAAGCTACAACTTGATATGGAAGCTCCAACTTCCTCACTCTATCAAAAGAAAACATTAGCTGATTTACCTTAGATATTAGCTCTATTATGTACCTTCTTTTCTGTTGTCCTCCAGTCTTCAAATCTGTCTTATATCATCTCTGACTCTTCATATCATCTCCACCTTCTTCTTATTTTATCTGCATCAATTCTACATTCTCTAACCTCTTTATGCATATCATTGTGATATCATTTAAAGAATTTGCCTCATGATTGTTTGTATTCCACAGGGAATTCGAAGTGAATAGCCCTGACTCTTTGCTTTATGTCTTCTCATTTCTTTGTCCAGCTCTTTAGAAAAATATAAAACTATGTACTCATTTCAATATTCCAGTGGGATTTTTGTTTTTCTCCAGAGACTTGCGAATGCATCACAAACAATATAAAAACAATTAAAAACATTTATATTCATATTTTCAGTTACATATATAAATTTCAATTCAATCCATTTAGCTTTTGGTTCTTTGTGAGTTTGTCTTTTCTGCTACTGTATTTTAACTGTTCTGCATATTCTGTTCACTATCTTTTCAAATTCTGTGTATTCTCTAGTTCACTTTCTGGGCAAATACACCCGTCAAACCCACATTCTCTAAGTTTACTATGCATGCATCAATTTTTTCACTCTGGTAGCGGTATCAATGCTGAAGCTTTCTTTTCCATCATTGTGACAAAATCCTGCATCAATAGTTCATTTTATGGCAACGCCCAATCAATATTTGCTTTGACTTAATATTCAACTTAACTCTTCGATTAACACAGAAATCCTTCGCTATAACCCAGGTTATTTGTCTTTATGCAAGGGTTCTACTTCTCAGTTCCAATATTATGGTTAAAACCATAACAATCACTCCTAATGTATATAATATGTGCACACACACTGTCAAACCTTACATCTAAGGTTTTTGATCATTAGTCTCCATATAAAAAATTCATTATGTTCAATATAAGACTATATATATACATAGGAACCTATTAATCCAAAGTCTCCATTCTTAGTTCATTTCATATTAGAACTCCGATCATTCAACATACTTTTAGCTGGGCCCCAGCACCTTCTCCTCTCATATTACCATATTAACGCTCACATTTTCATTTCCAAAGAAGTATTAAGGTTTCTCCGACATAAAATACTTCAAACAACACTTAACACTTTATATTTGAACAGTATTCATATGCACTTATTAACACATAGTCGGACGCATCATCTTCCATACTTTGGTTAAACCATCGCACTAATGTATATAGCAGCAATGACTTTTTGGGCCCACAACCTCATTCAACTTATATATATATATATATATATATATATATATATATATATATATCGACATGTATATATATGCTCCCCCATGAAAAGTTAGGAACCATTCAATAAGCCTTCGTACCATGTATTTTTCCATTGCACTTAAAACCTAGATTTTGTTTAAATTGTTAACCACCAGCATATATTAAGTTGGGTCCACTTTTTCTCACCTTAAAACCCAAATCAAACTTACAACCATAGTATATATAAAAGATATCGGGGCCCACAATACATTTGGCTATTGCATTAACTGTCGAACAGATATTAATGATTGTCGCATTTTTAAGGTGCTCGGGACTTAATTCTTAAGCCACGCGATGAAGGTGGGTCCTGGCAGTTAAAATACCCTTCTTATCTGACGGTCGCAGCCTTATTGCTTCAACCCCGATGATCTAACGATCATTAACGAATATCGCATTATTTGTTGAACCGAATGTTAACATGAAAAAAGTAACGCGAAATGGGTGGATTTGTAAAACCACCTCAGGACAGGCATCGGGCAGAGAGTTATATCACATTATTTTTCACAAAGACACTTACAGCTTTTGAGCTTTGTAAAAACCATAACTAATTTCTTGAATCCCGTTGTCACTGTTTGCAAGTCATGGTTCCATTTTTCTCTCGGTTCCGCCTTCGCCTTTGACTTCACACTTTTTATATGTTAACCCTTGTTTGAACACGATTTCAACCATATTTTTGGTATATTTGGGCTTTTTTGCCTGTATTCTTATTGAAACTTTCACATTGTTTAATGCCACCATACATGAATATTCATCCATATACATAACTCTGGGCTTTAATAAAAAACAAACGGCAATATATAATCTTGTTTGAGTTCATTAAACCATAGTTCAGCTCCAAACCAGAGTTCCATTTCTTAGGGTTCCGTTTCTCTGCATTTGATTACTATGTGTGACAGTGCACAGACAGTGCATGTCAGTGCAGGACAAATGTGATAGATCCCTGCTACCGTTTCTCTGTTTCTCTATACTCTCAGTATTTTCTGTCTCTACATCCTCTGTATTCTCTGTAACCTGGGCTGGTTCTTTTTTCTACCTTGCTTCTTTAAATGGCCCTGTCTCTGCTGCTCGACCCTCTCTACATCTTGCTACCTCTTTTTAGATCTCTCTGCTTCTATGTTGCTCACTTTGCCTTGTTGCTAGGTGTTCCTCTTCTTGCCTCTCTTTATTTGCTTCCTCTATTACTCTGATATTTTGCTTCTCTCTTTTCCATCAATTAAAACATTTCCAAAAATTAGACGCCTTCATTTAGCACTAATGTGTAGCTGAATTCCCCACCAATGTGTGACTAGAGTCCCACACTAGTATGTGGTCAATTTCTATCCTTTCTGGTTGCCAATTTCATTGTTTCTTGTTTCAAATTTCAACAAAATAAAGTGATTGATGTTGTCAAGTATCTCATCTTGGACTAGTTCAAATGTCATTATGTTATAGAGATTGTGCAAAGTCAAAGATCTTGAAGACAAACCATTATGTTTTAGTTTAACATAGTCTAAAATTGTGAATTAACTTGTTTTTATAGAGTATGGTTATGCTTATGTATGTGATTACTTGGAATTATGTGAGCAAAAAAAGGTGTTATGCTAGTGAATGTAACAAAACAAACATTAATTTTCCCCGGTAAAACCCACATTGACAAATTTGAAAGCACTATTCTATAAGTGTAGTGTTGTATTATATTGGCTTCATGCATTACTTTATATATAACCAAAATAGTAAATATATAGGGGATACCTTGCTTGGATCAGTCCTTTCCACTAAGCATAATGCCCAAGGAGGTTTTAGATCCATTCCCACCAAGACCTATAGCTTTACTAGCCACTATTGCGGTTGAACTCTTTAAGTACATGATGGCGAGGGGAAATAATTGGTCTTGTAACTCTATTAGTTGTTAATACTACACTTAAATTCAATTATATATTTTTAGAATTTATTGATTGGTAACAATGGTTTCTAATGATTATAACAGCTTGTATGAGCTGTATATTGCTCTTTGTGCTAGTATCTAACCATTTTCTTCATAGACAGAAAGGAATTGTGTTATTTCTTGATTAACGGATAACCACATTCTTGGTGGATGTTTTGGGAGGCTAACAAAAAATTATTATTTAGGTGTATAGAGAGTATAAGACTTGGTGAATGAACAAGTTATAGTAGCGGATATAGTGATGGTTTAGCTTTTCAAGCCATCATGGGACATGTGCATGACAACGAAAAGAGGCCAAACAACAAAACAATCAAGAAATTCTTGAAAAAAAAACCACAAAGAAAATGATCACTGAAATGTTCCCGAGATGGGCGTTGATCTCAGAGACTATAGGACATAATGAAAAAAAGTCCCTTCTAAGAGGAGGTAAGGATTTGTGTTTCCAAAATCTACATTTCTAGCTCTACTATGAATTTTTAATGGCGACATGTCTTATTTCAAAAAATAATTACATAAAAAGTGTGATGCTTTCTTCCATGTTAGAGGACCAACTAGTGATTGTTTGCTTCTATTTTTACTTTCCTACATTTGAGTGAGAACACAGGTTGTGTCCATAGGGCTAATGACTTGCCATTACTTGAAGCTCAGGGTTTAACAATAAAGGAATATTAGTTTTGATTTCATTTGTGTTGTGTGTCCTGAAGACAAGGTATACCCTACATGGGGATTTTGTTTAGTGAGAAAATCCTAGGGCTCAAACATAAATATATTTTAATTTATTGATATTTAATATGTTTTTATTATACATAGTGATAGCATCCATGTATACCACTATTAAGAGGTGGGATGTTGTTTACATTGTACAACCACTAGGGCAGACTCAAAGGACAATCAGTTCAATGGCCCTGTTACAGATGCGTGCTGAATACGTTTTTATTTGAGGAATAAAATCCTTGTGAGAGCTATAATAATGCCTTATTTTAGTTGACCATGTAATCCTACAATTTCTAAACGTGTGTTTAAATGACTCTTTACTAGGAATCCACTTACTCATGAACAATGGATTAAAAGGGTTTTCACCAAGTTTCACTTTTTGCTGCTATTGAATTAATTTATGCTCACTTCAACTAATTTGGCTATTGGAATGTAGGCCTAGTAGGGTACACTATATGTTCCATGTTTAGTAACTTTCTTGGAAGGATTCCCAACAACCCATTGAGGCTAATGAGCTTGAAACCGTTGTTCCTTGTTTTGATTCCCAACAACAAGGCATCCTCATTTAATAAATTTCAGGACGTTACAACCCTTCTGAGAGGGATCTTTGCAAAAACAATATATTCATTACCTATTGTAGCTCACAAGAGTTACAAGACTTTCTCTTCGTATGGTGTTCAAAATGATGCGTTGTCTAGTTTCACTTTATTCACTCGGGTTTTTGTTGAATGTAAGCAGTATCACACTCTTCTTTCTAGTTGCAAAAGATGAAAATCTAGCATGGGGCTCAATATTAAACTATCATGTATAAGTGATATCCTTCAGAATTAAATCGTTCTATAAATTAAGATGAAAATATGAACCATAATATTACCTACAATTTGTTCAATAATGTTTGGCGAGTTTTCACAGTGACCGTTCTCCACTTTTTTTATTGAAAGAGTTTCCATGACATTTGAAGATCTACTCCAAGAAATGTTTATATAAATTGATAGGAGTTAATTTTTTTTTATTAAATATCTATATGGTATATTATTATTATATCATTTCATTACATCAAGAAAATACTATAAAAAACCAGATGTAGGAGATAGATTACATGTGCTTTCTCTTGCTCTACTTGCTTAAGCAAGTAGGGGAAAACCTATCTTGAATTTTGATGTAATCCTTACTTTGTATAATCTTTTTTGAGGGATTATAATTGCATCCATTCAATAATATAAATTCCAAGAGGGAAAAAATAAAAGATACTATTATGCTTTGGCCCTTCATTCATTCTGGATCTATTGCAACATTCAATTATTTGGTTTTAATTATGGTTTGTTTTTTTCTTCTTGGGTTCTTGGATTTGTGCTAAGTGAAAGGAGAGTTTGAACTTACAAGTCTTCAAACGAATTTTTATAATAGTTACATTCTCTGTGTTAATGGTATGTTAGATTTCTTCCTCTTTTCTTTTGCATGTGAAGTGTTATTGCTTTATTTCTAATAGATGCACTATTTCTTCAACCCTCCATCAGTCATCTTCACATTTGAATGCATTCTAAAGTTGAGCCAACACAATCATAGATTTTGGATTTCTCGATCACTGTAATTGGTCATTTTTTCATGCATGTTTTTTCCATTCCTAAGTATATAGCATGGTTTACAATTCTATATCGAAAATGGACTTTCCAGATTAAAGTTTAGAAAATATAGGAAATATAGTGTGATAATGCATTATAGTTACAAGGTGTGCATGAATAAGATATAATAAAAGGACTGGAACTTATGCTTCCCCTCATTCTTACATATGCCATTATATTTCTACTTTTATTTCACCTTGATCTTGAACAAAGGTTAATTTTACCTTATACAATCAAGTAGTCTGAGATCTAGTTGACTTCATTGAGGATGTTCGATGAAGATCAATGAATATTTGATTCCTCCCTATAGTATTTAGAGTATTAAAACTTCATTGAGGATGATCCATTAAGTATAAGTGAATAATTGATTCCTCCCTCTAGTATTCAAAGTATTAAAAAAAATCTCTTTTTTGATACTTAAATTGGATATCCTAATGTTCTAAATAATAGTAAAAAAATTACCAAAATAAGTTACCTGACATGTGTGAAGGTTTCATTTAACTATACAAAAATTCCCCTAGCTCCTTAAGGTTTTCTTATATGTAGGCTTGCATCTTTACCCTATATAAGTCGATCTCACTACCCACATGTACCTTATTCCTATACGAACTGATGTGAGCTCTTAACCATGGAGTGTGTTTTACGATATTAACCAGTGTTTTTTACAAGATTTTCTATGGAGAGAAATACATGATGGGTGTTTTATATTATCATATCCTTCTCTATGTTATTGGACTTCAACTCACAAAATATTTGAGTATATGGTCATTTGATGATCCACAACTTGTGTGTGAAGATCCACAAGTTCCATTTTTGTGTTTTCTTATACTGATGTGAAAGATATGCCAGTGGAAGGTACAAGTGATCTGAGTAAATTCCTAATACCCTTTTAAACCAAGACCTTTTAGTTTGACTAATGTGTTAGAATTGCATAAAAGCATTAATGAACATAAAAGAACATGTTGGAACGGGGTTCCCTAACCTGCATTTTTGGTACAATTTTGTTAAAGTTGGTCCTGCGTAGGGGTTTTGGGGTGGGTCAAAGCCCCTAATGTGTTGTAATGGGTTAAAGGGTAGCTCTAGGGTCCACAAACCACGGTTTACCGTCCATAGGATAGCAAAGGCTACGATATTATAAATAGATAGATAGTTGGGTCTAGTAAGTAAGTAAGTTGTTCGATAGATGCTACGTGTGAACTGTTAGATCTGTTTTTGGGTTGTTTTGGGTAAGGACTCCTCCTAGCTCTGTGTGCGGAGATCCTCAGTCCTGCTGTGTGTGGACCCTGATAGGCTTTGTGCGCGGGTTGTGTTTTGGTTGTAAGCGGATCTTGTTGTTAATGAATACGAAGTATCGTTAAAGTATCTGTGTGTTATCTGAATTGGTTATGTTTACTGCTAAACTGCATCTATGATGATTATTTAAACTGCGAATGTATCTATGTTTCTGGCATAAGTATATTTGTGATCTGTTATTATCTATGATTATAGTGCTCTGGGATGGTATTTGGTAATGCGCATGTGGATGTGAATGTACTGATTAGATCTGATAGCTGTGTTATGGTTATATGCTGAGTACACTGTTAAAAGAGCTGCGAATAGACTCATTCCATGCGAACCTAGTAAGTAATCGTACAAATCTTCCTCACATCACCTACTCTCTCTTAGGGTGCAGAAACCTAGTTCTAGCACCATCCCATACTACTTCGGGTGAGACCTTGGCCTGCGCAAGTGGGTCATTCCCGAAAGGGCTAGTATTATAGGGGTTTGTTGGAAAAAATTAACCTCTGAACCTAGGTCAGGACTCCTCAAGCCAAAAAATGGTTCTGTTCTCGGGACCGGGAGAATTTTGAGAGAGATATCAGGTAATGCCACAAGGTCATTGGAGACCTGAGCGGGTGGAAATTGAAGATTGTTTTGAAAGGAAGATTCAGGAATTTTCTGTAAAGGAGAATCACAACACGAAGCTCATGGCTGACAAGTACATCTTCACCAAATTATATGAAATTTTCTTTGTAACCTTTGTGAACAAGCTTAAGGAGTGGTTGGCAAGGCTCATGGAGTTCTAGACGTGTTGGAAGGACGATCATGTTATGCAATGGACACCAAAGTTGATTCAACAGTTGGAAAATACTGACAATACCACACCAATATGGTAGATCATTGGGTGGATAGCATGCTGGGAGGATTTGTGACAGAATTCGCATTCGACCAGTTTGTATCCTATTCTGAAGCAGAATGGAGGTTCTTCAAAAGTTTCTAGGGTAAGTTATTGAAAACATTGCCATTATTAATCAAGATATTATTGTGCAAAAAGTGTGTTCTTTGCAGCCACACCGAATGAATGAAATATGATTAGAGAGAAAGCACAAATCGTAGTGGTAAGTATTTCCGAACCAATCGTGAAGGTGATAGATCCATCTATAGTCTGATAAGAGAGTCGGTTGTGCACGTAGGAGATAGTCCTCTAGCTACACCACCTTCAAGTCAGCATAAAGGTAGGAACTCACCCACACCTCTGCCACCACCAGTAGAAGATATGGACACCCACATGAAGCTACCCACTTTCAACGGTGTAGGAGATGAAGATATGGACCGGTTTTGGTTTGTAGCAGAATCAGTTGGATTGCGCAGAATGTGGCTACCGACGCTGTAAAGAGATCACAACTATCACTCGCCTTTGAAGGAAGGGATTTGGATTGGTATATGGGGTACATAGGATAACACGCAGATACGTCTATTCAAGAGATTAAGATAACTTTAAAACAACAGTTTCAAAAGCCTAAGTCCTACTCTCAAAGAGTGGCTGGCTTGAAAGATTTTAAATAGCGACCCACTGAATCAGTATGGGAAGATGATCGGCGATTCAAGAAGGTTATCAGAGATGGGGAATTTCATTATGATGACAGGCAACACAAGGAATGGTTTATTGATATGATTCTTCCTCACCTGCGTGGACCATGAGTCAGCATGCAATTGCAACACAAGAGAAACCCTTGGAGATTGCTATGAAACTAGAGGCTGCACCAAGAGATGATGCTCAGTTTGGGGTGCAGAAGATCCAGGGAAAACTAAAGGCAATGCACATTGAAATACAGAATCTGCGAAAATAACGGGGGAAAGAGGCTAACCTCGACATATGGTGCAGAAGATGCAGGGTTTTCAATCATACCAAGGATTAGTGTCCTCTACTAACAGATTACATGCAAGCTAGGGGACCTAGCCCATTGCGCCCTAAGGAGGCTGTGGGGCCAAGTGGTCTGACCTTATGGTGCACTGATTGTTGTGTTGTTGGGCTACATGACACTAACCACTGTCCTCATCTAAGTGCTTATGTGCCATAACTAAGGCAACAATGGTGTCGATTCTGCTCCTCTGTGGGACATGACGAGCATAACTTTTGGACCTATGACTTGATGATAGATCGAGGAAACTTGTACAGGGTACAAACTGAATCTTCTTCACCAATATCTCCCTCAAGCAGAGGCTCCCTAGCAAGGGGTAGGGGAGGGGGAAGGGGTGGAGGCGCAAGTCGGGGAAGAGGACAATTGATCTATTACAACTGTGGAGAAATAGGGCACTTTTCCAGGGACTATCCGAACCCTGCGAGACAATCTTGCTGATATTTGCGACAACTGGACCATGTGATTGAAGATTGTCCAATTCTGATAGCAATAATGCAGGAAAAAAGCAGACACCTACGCAGAACGTACAGAGAGTTAAGGCAGAACCGCATGATGAAGGACCAAGTATTAAGGTCATAATGCGTAGCGGTATGGCTACTGGGGGAGCTGAGGAGAAAGCCGCGACTGAATCTCTTATCTAAAGAGTAGCTGTCAAGAAGGAAAGCTTAGAACTAAATAAGGAGAATTAAACCTTCGTTGCAGTGAGCAACGAATTTATGAAGAATGAGGCATCTACTTCCACAGCTCTAGTAAACCTACGAACGGACAATGAAGTTAAACTATTTATACAGGCATGTATGAAGTTGCTACGCAACCAGAAGGTGGTAGAAAATATTCAAGATCTAATAGACAGCTGTACAGAGAGAACTAACCCTCTCACAAAATTTAAGGATGTACAAAAACTTTACAAGCATAAGAAGCGCACTAGTCAGGAGATGCGGCTAACAACGCAGATTGGCGACTATGAAATGGATGAGGTTATCTTGGACTTGGGGTCAAATGCGAACACAATGTCCAAGAAAACTTGACAGCACATGGGAGAGCCTAATATGGAATGGTCTACTATACAGCTGCGCATGGCTAATCAACAAAATATCATACCATTGGGGAGGTTGTCAAAGATTATGGTAGATATCACAGGTTTTAAGGTACGTGCCGACTTTGAAGTAATTCAAATCATAGAAGATGTGGACCCTTATCCTGCGCTCTTGGGGCTGGATTGGGCTATAGATATGGGAGGCATTATAAACCTAAAGAAAAGAAGCATGGTCTTTTAGAATGAGGGTACGAGGGTGATAGTCCCACTAGAGCCTGCGGAACGAGAGCAGTATACAGAACCAGTGCGTGAAGAAGAGGATGTGGATCACATCTATAAATTAATCGCTCGGAACGAGGATTGGATCAATCCTACTGCTGATGGTGTGCTTTGCTGGGAAAAGGACAATGAATGCTTTTGTGACTCCGATGGGGAGATAGAAAATTGGCAAAACCGTTTACATGATGTATCTGCGATGCGATGTCTTAGAATCACAAATAACTTTCGGTGTATCTCCTCAGAGGTGATAGAACTACCCTACTTTGATGGTTCTGGTAGTATTAAGGAGTTTTTGCGAACATTTGAAGATGAAGTCCCAAGGGAGCGAAGGATGTGGGTCTTTAATCTAGCCATGCACGCAACTTCTACGAGGTGGTGAGACATGTGTAAGGGGACGATCCATGATTGGGAAGAGTGTTGTGAAATGATGATCCTGTGGTTTGAACCTTCGGTTCACTTGTGCGTAAGGACTTTCCTTGGCCCAGGGGACCTGTGTGAACACTTGTTCGCATGGATGGAGGAATGGTGTGAAATAACTGCGAAAAAATGGGTCCACCTATTCATTCATGCCCTGGGGCCAATCCCTAACACATGGTATTTAGATGCAGAACTACACCAGTGCACCCGCCACTGGGAAACCCTGAAGGACAAGTTTGTAGGGACATTTGGTTTGGTAGGTGGAATAGAGGCACTCGATGAAGCTCTGCAGAATATATATGCCTTAGTATTTTATGAATCACGCCCCTGTGTGATGCATGGGACACCAACATGGGAAACACAGATGCAGGATATAGGCTAGACCTCCACTGCAGACCGTTAATGTCACTAAGCCTCTAAAGTTGCAAGATTCAACATTGGGATGGAGGAGCAACCTAAGCTCGCTAAAATAGGGGATTACTGGGATGATGATATTCTTGGAAGAGTCGCGAAACTCCTCACCGAATACCAGGACCTATTTTCGACAAAATTCCCGGAACTCAAAGGAATTATAAGGGACCTAGGGTTCATGCACATCTCTCTAAAACTAGTTGCGCGCCTTTTAAAGAAGCGACCTTATCGATTGAACCCCAAGCATAAGCAGAAAGTCAGGGAGGAAATCGACAAAATGCTAGCCGCAGGTATCATCGAACCAGTAGAATAGTCAGATTGGGTAAGCCCTATGGTGGTCTATTAGAAAAAGGCTAAAGGAGAAATAAGAATCTGTGTCAATCTGCGCAAGTTGAATGATTCCTGTGTCCATGATCCCTTCCCTACGCCCTTTTCTGATGAAATTCTTGATAGTGTGGGAGGGAAGGAGGCTTACTCGTTTACTAATGGGTTCTCAGGCTATCATCATATCAGGATCACACCTGAAGATTGCAGCAAAGCTACATTTGCTACTGAATGGGGTTCCTTTCAGTACATCGTTATGTCATTTGGACTCAAGAATGCCCCTACCATTTTTTCGCGGGTGGTGGTCATGGTATTCAAGGAATTCATCCACAATTCCTTGGAGGTATATTTTGACGATTGGAAAGTATTTGGGTTAGTGAAGAACCGCGTTTTAAACCTGCGCATCATGTTGGACACCTGTAGAAAGCACCAGATCTCCCTAAATATCAAGAAGTGCATATTTTGCGTACCATTTGGGATCTTGTTAGGTCACATAATCTATCGGCAAGGGCTGATGGTTGACCCTGCCAAGGTGACGGTTATCATCCACCTGACAGTCCCAACAATTGAGAAAAAGCTACGCTCTATCCTTGGACACAGAGGATACTACAGGAATTTTATTCACGGGTACGCACTGATAACAACGCCCATGGAAAAATTGCTAAAGAAGGATGTATCGTTCTTTTGGGACGATGAGTATCAGAAAAGATTTGAGTTACTCAAGGAAAATATGGTCACTGCGCCTATCATCATCTTTCCTGATTGGGCAAAGGTTTTCCCTGTTCATGTCCATGCTTTAGGAATTTCCCTGGGAGCTATCCTTACGTAGCTGAGGGAAGGGGACATCGGCCATCCAGTTGCATTTGCTAGTAGAAATCTCTCTAGTACGGAGCGTAACTACTCCACTACCAAGCACGAAGGGCTAGCCATGGGGTATGTCCTACAGAAATACCGACATTATCTATTTGGTGGGAACTTCAAGATGTTCACGGATCACTCAGCTTTGAAGTACCTGGTGAATAAGCCTATGTTGGGGGGGGGGGGGGGGGGAATTTTCCGATGGATACTATTGTTTCAAGAATATGACTTTGAGAGCATCGTAAGGCCAGGGAAGTTGAATGTTGGGCCGAAACATTTATCCTGAATCGAAAGTGGTAAATAATTGACCAACCTAGAAGAAGGATTTCCTGATGCGTAGCTATTTTCTATTAAGGTATTGGATGCAAACTTCACTGACATCATTCACTTCTTGAATACGGGGATGGAACATGAAGAGTATTCAGTACAATAGAAGAAATAATTGGTAACTTGTGCAATGGATTTTACCATCAGCTCGGGCCATCTGTATAAGCTAGGAGCTAACGAGGTGCTCTGAAGATGCATTTTGAAGCATGAAAGGCACACCATCTTAGAGGAAGCCCACGGGGGCATAGCAGGAGGTCACTACACAGGAAAGGTGATGACGGAGAAGATCCTGAGGGCAGAAATATGGTGGCCCACGCTGCATAGCGACTCTCATGATTATTGCAAAGCTTGTGACACTTGCCAAAGGATGGGATTACGATCACGCATAGACAAAATGACCCTGCAACCGCAGGTGGCCCTACAGGCATTTGATAAGTGGGCTATAGATTTTGTTCGGCCCATCAAACCACCAGGGAAGAAGAAAGGTGCGCGCTACATCATCACTACGACTGATTATGTGACTAGATAGGCCAAAGCACAAGCTATGAAGGATTGCACTGCAGACACCATTCTGCATTTTATCGTTGAACATACTCTAACTAGGTTTGGCTGCCCGAAAATCTTGATGAGCGACAGAGGGACACATTTTGTTAATGAAACAATACAGGCTTTGACTGAAGAATTTCGGATCCACCACATGAAAAACACCCTGTATCATCCACGGGAAAATGGAGCGGTAGAAGATTTTAATAAAATCTTGGAGCAGGCACTGACTAAGGTATGTAATTTCAATCATAGCGACTGGGACATGCACATTCCGTCAGTCCTTTAGGCCTATCGAACCACTTGCAAGAAGCTAACTGGGAAAACACCATTTCAGATGGTTTATGGCAAGGAGGCCATTATGCCAATGGATTATATTGTTCCTAGCCTGTGCATCACAACATTTACCAATGTGGTGGAGCCTGATATCATAGAGGAGAATTTAGCATAGCTTGTGTCCTTCGAGGAAGATCGTTTCATTGCTAACTTCCATCAGCAGGTTCAAAAGGTCCTAGATAAGGCATGGAATGATCGACACATTCGATAAAAGACATTTGCGGAGGGAGAACTAGTCCTGCTATACGATAGCCAGTTTGCAAAACACCCGAGGAAGTTCCATCAGCACTCACTAGGTCCCTATATGGTAAAGGAAATTAATGACGGGGGAGTGGTCTGTTTAGCCACCCTGCGTGGTTATATGGTACCAGGGTATGTCAATGGCAGCTGATTCAAACCATACGGGATCAAATGACTATATGGCTGGAGTAGCTGTATGGGGTAGGATACGCATAGGGAGAGGGACAAACGCAGGCAGGATCATGGTATGCGTAGGGGTTGATTGCAGGTTTGGAGGCCCGAAGGTGTGCGCTGGGAGTGCATGGGTGTGCTCAGAGTGTAGGAGGTGCACCAGAAGCACAGGGGTAATCTACGGCTGTGAAAACTAGCTGTTGGAACAGTAAAAATGGGTAAAAAGCAAATCTTACCGTTGAAAGGAGCGAGTGGCCAGAAATTAATGAGGCGATTTCCGAAGAATTTTTACCGTTTACTTAATGGTAAGATTCTGATAAGCTTCACCCAACTGTTGGGTGATCTCTGTGGCTATAGAATCAGAAGGGTCGATAAGAAGAGGGTTCCACGTATCTTGAACAGTTTGTGCTTTGCGAAATTATGTGCCTATTACGCTTTGTTAATGTCTGGGCATGCTACACCCTTTGATAGTAGCAACCCTGAGTTCATTTTTCACGCAAGAATTACTGTGACTAATCCTGCTGAGTCTTTCTAGATTGTGGCCTCGATGGAAAAATAATTTGAGGAGGTACAGGAGGTCACCCCTGATGTTGAAGAGCTTATGTCTACACCAAGCAAGGGAAAGTAGAAGGGGAAAGGGAAAGGGCAGGAGAAAGGGTCAGGGAAACCTACGAAGTGGGCTAGGGTGAAGCCCCGCACCTCCCCTAGAAATATGAAGTCCCCATGAGCGATGCCCTAGGCACGATCGCCTAACCCATTAAAAATACCTATGTCTTCTCAAGAGGAGGCCCAGCTCACTGAAACCATAAGCTAGCTACCACCCTATGTGTGGCCTGGCAGGCCCTCGGTGCGCACACCCAAGAATATTGATGGGATGCATGCCTATCTACAGATGCCTCTGAACCTGGGCGAGGTCCCCATCATTGGGGATTTGTTTGGAAAGCTCCACATGGTCAAGTTCGATGATCATGACCTCGCCAACCTGGAGACCTTCCCTGAGCTGGCACCAGAACTATATCTGGAGAGGGTGTTGGAGAATGATGTACTGAAGGTCGTCCCTATGCCATGGGCAAGTGGGATGGTTGGGTCAAGGCTCTTAAATTTGCTGCGGATGCCTCATTTTGGCCATTATAGTTTCACTGATAGGATTGTGCGGTAGATGTTCGCTTTGGTCCACGACGACTACTTGTGGATTCAGGACCGCATCCCCATCGATGCCATGCTCATTCATTGTATCATTGGTCTGCTCATGAAAGGGCTGAATCCCATGGAGTGCGTGGGGAAGAAATACGAACAAAAAATCACTGAGAAGGTGTGTGATGATTATCATGTTGAACAGAACATCAGGGGGTTCATGATCAGCACTATCAGCGACCTCGGTGCGCGTATGGGCACCTTGTTGTTAGCTTGCAAGATGATGTGCAAGTTCCAGGTTTCCATGGTCCTTGCATATGTAATCAAGTTGGCCAGACGCTGTGAAAAGGGGGTCTGCTTCAACTGTTCCCAGTTCCTGTACACTGAATTTCTAGAGAACGTGCGCGAAGCCCAAGATCAGGGAAGGGCATTCTGCTATTCCTGGTTGCTGCTCCTCATTGCGCTGGTCACATGGGAAGCCCTGGAGGATTCGGTTCTCCCAGACCTAGAGCTGGATATGTGCGAAGGGGCATGGTATGCAAATCTGTGGGATTCGAAGGATGAAAAATGGATTTAAGATAATAAGCTCTTCTGGGTCTTATTTCAGAGTGGGCTCGCAGCTACCATTCTTTCCTGGTCACGCTTGTCACCAGCAATTTATGATAAGTACAAGAGCATTGCATTGTTTCAAGTAACAATGCATAATGTATAGATTAGAGGCCACAAGGATCCAACATGGGTATCACTCCCGTACATGGTCACTGACGAGGAGATTGACCGCCTTATTGCTACGTGTCCTCCAAACTGGAAACTCAACTTCAAATCTTGTATGAAGGACACTGCAGGTACAAGAACCACGAAGGTCACCCCGCCCGACACCACCAAAGAGACCGGAGGACAGGGTAAGGGTACTGGGAAGGGAGTGGACCCGGAACCGCAGAAGGCTTCACAACAGGGAAAGAGTACCAGGAAGGGCACAGACCCAGAATCGCAGAAGTATTCACAGCAGGATCTGGGCATAGAGGGTTTGGATGTGAGAGGTGTTGACTCTGCTCGAGGTACAAAATGAATTGGTGACCCTGTTAAAGGACCCCAGAAGAAGCAAAGAGCCATATGGATAGAACGAGACACAGGAGTCACTTTGACGGAGGAGGACCCGGAGTAGATTGCGGGCGCAGTCACCCTTGCTGCAGAAGATAAATGGCTGGCTCTGGAAGAGCAGTAAAAGGCCACGGTCACTACGCTCCAGTCTAAGCTCTGAGCTCTACAACTCAAGACTAACACACTAAAAACAAGTATGGTTTAGGCAACACTAGCCCCAGCGAAAAGCAGTGCATTAATCGTTACAGTGGAAAGCCGCCTATGCCCTCTGCTAGGCGCAGCCCTCATGTTGAGTCCACCCAACTTAGGAGCAGAAGTCTAGGCCTGTGCAGAGGTACATTTGGATCTAGCCCGACTTCCACATGAACCATTGCAGGTCCTCCATGCATCCCTGTTCGAATAGATTCAACACAGAGACTGCCGAGTGCACCAGTAGCTCAGTACAATTGAGAAAACAATTGAGGAGAACAATGCTGAGGTTTCCCAGGCACAGGCTGCATGTACCCTCGTCGTCGTGTAGAAAAAAGACTTGGAATGCCTAATCAGTAGGCTCTGTGTAGATGTCATTGAATATATCCTGGCTTCTGCCACCCTCTAGGCCAAGATTGAGGGGCTGGTTGCAGCGCCAAAGGCTTCGAGGACTGAGATACAGGTGGTGAAGACAGAGATGGAACAACAGATTGTAGCCTTGTAGGCCAAATTACAGCCAGAAATGCCACCTAAGGTACGGGCCCAATGAGCTGTGATGGTCACAGAGGCCGCCAATGTCATCACAGATCATATTTCTCAGGGTACAGGACTGTTGGAGACAACTATGCAGTTGTGGACTAAGGTGCAGTGTGATCCTCTCCTACATGAACTCAGTCAGGAGCTACGCCAGAAGGAAGAAGAGTTTGAGTAGCTGGAAGCCATTATGCCTACTCTGATCACTACTCAATGCCTGGCACAACTACGTACCAGCCACACACTTATAGATGGAATTGAAGAACTCCGCCAGAAGAAGAAGGTTCTCAGTGGCCGCCTTAAGCCGTGGGCCGATGAAGCCCTCAAGCTCTCCCAGGACATAAATATCGCAGCTAAGCAACTGAACCAAACTTTGGAGAGCGTCACTGCTGCTAAAGAAGGCCCAAATTCACAGAATTTGGTGGATATTTCTCAGAACGCTACTGGGAAGAGTGAAGGAGTGCTGCCCTCGCTGGTTGATGCGATCAGGCTACTGTAGGCGAAGGTGGAAAACCCACGGCCGCAGTGACTCAGGACGAGTCACAAGATTGTGTTGGGGGCCTGTTGGAACAGGGTTCCCTAACTTGCATTTTTGGTACAATTTTGTTAAATTCATTCCTTCCTAGGGGTTTTTGGGTGGGTGAAAGCCCCTAATGTGTTGTAATTGGTTAAAGGGTAGCTCTAGGGTTCGCAAACCACAGTTTGCAGACCATAGGATAGCGAAGGCTACGATATTATAAATAGATAGATAGTTGGGTCTAGTAAGTAAGTAAGTTGATAGATAGATGCTACGTGTGAACTGTTAGATCGATTTTTGGGTTGTTTTGGTTAAGGACTCCTTCTAGATCTGTGCGCGGAGATCCTCAGTCCTGCTGTGTGCGGACCTCGCTAGGCTGTGTGCACGGGCTGTGTTTTGGTTGTAAGTGGATCTTCCTGTTAATGAATACGAAGTATTGTTAAAGTATCTGTGTGTTATCTGAATTGGTTATGTTTACTGCTGAAGTGCATCTATGATGATTATTTAAGCTGCGAATGCATCTATGTTTTTGGCATAATTATATCTGTGATTTTTTATTAGCTGCGATTATAGTGCTCTGGGATGGTATTTGGTAATGCACACGTGGATGCGAATGTACTGATTAGATCTGATAGTTGTTTTATGGTTATACGTTGAGTACACTGTTAAAAGAGATGAAAATAGACTCATTCCGTGCGAACCTAGTAAGTAATCGTACAGATCTGCCTCACATTAGCTACTCTCTCCCAGGGTGCGAAAACCTGGTTCCGACACCCTCCCATACTACTTCGGGTGAGACCTTGGCTTGCGAAAGTGGGTCATTGCCGAAAGGGCCAATAGTATAGGGGTTTGTTGGCAAACATTAACCTCCGAACCTGGGTCAGGACCCCTCAAGCCAATAGAACATATCTGCATGTTGTAAAAAAGAGGAACATAACAAGCATTAGCAACATAAGACATTGATAACAGAGTTCGTCCAGGATGGACTACGTCCCTGGGCCTCGGTGTTAAGAAGGTGTAGGCCACTGCATTAAGTGTTGGAAAGAGTGATGATGTAAATGGATGGATTTTTCTCTTTTGTGAAATGAAAATGGCCTCACGCAAGAGTGGCTAGACCTCTCCAAGAGATGTTCCACTAAAGGAACTCTCATTCACAAAAGGGACTCCTATTAGTATGACAATAACTCACACATAATGACTATGAGTATCCTGCCAACATGGCAACAAAGGGATATCAATCAAACATACATTTAACAATGAGTATCTTGCCAACATGGCAACAAAGGGATCTCAAACATAACTAACAATCCATGATAGAAATTACATGTCACATCAAGAATAAAAACAAGATCCCACATCAAACATCAACAGGGATCCATACAGCACAATGCATCTCATGGAAAAAAGAAGTGCATGATCACACTGCATATACCTCACATCCTAGAGCTATCTAAAGAAAAGGATGATAAAATGCTGCATCTGGATATACCATCAATGTCATGGCGTTGAATATCCTGAAATCGACTGTTTACACATTTAATGCTGACACCTACAACTCCACTTTGAAAAGTGGTCGAAAAACATAAGGCTCAGATGGAAAATCTGACTACACCGCTGAACTCGTGTCGCCAAGAGGTGTAGGATCAACAGTCAATTTGTTGAATTCTGACACTGTCGAAATCTGGGCCTTAGGGAATCTTTTATATTCCCCCTAGATTCCTCAAAGATGTTGCTCCTCAGGGAATCTGGAAATATGCAACTCAAAACAGGAATCTAATCTGACCATTGAGACCCTTGAAAATTATGAGAAGAATGAGTATAAGGTTGAACTCATTATGACACTGGCGAATTTTGGCCTCTAAGTAATCTGAAATATTCCCTCAAGATCCCAAGGGAATCTTTTGATTCCAAGGAGGTAAAATTTTCCTGTGTCAGAATGTATTAAACCTTTTATGAATTTTAACCAGAATTTCGCAGGGAGCGCACTGGTGCACCCAAATTTTCCATTTGAGCAACGGTTTTTCATATTTCCTTTGGAGGAGAATCTTCAGGAATCTTGAGGGAATCTTTCAGATTCCTTGGAAGTCGAAATTCTCCAATGTCAGAATGAGGTCAAACTTATACTCATTCCTCTCAGAATTTCACAAGGGTCTCAATGGTGAGATCAGATTCCTATTTGAGTTACATATGTCCAGATTCCCTGTGGAGCAACACCTTTGAGGAATCTAGGGGAATCTAAAAGATTCCCTAAGGCCTAGATTTCGACAGTGCCAAAATTCAGCAAATTGACAATCGATCCTACACCTCTCGGTGACATGAGTTGAGTGGCGTAGTTAGATTTCCCATCTGAGCCTTATGTTTTTCAACCACTTTTCAAAGTTGAGTTGCAGGTGTCAGCATTCAATGTGTGAGTAGTTGATTTCAAGATATTCGACACCACAAGATTGATGGTACAACCAGATCCAACATTTTATCATCCTTTTCTTCAGATAGCTCCAGGATGTGACGTATATGAAGTGTGATCATGTACTTCTTTTTTCCATGAGATGCATTGTGTTGTATGGATCTCTGTTGATGTTTGATGTGGGATCTTGTTTTTCTTCTTGATGTGAGATGTAATTTCTATCATGGATTTTCAGTTATGTTTGAGATCCCTTTGTTTCCATGTTGGCGGGATTTTCATTGTCACATGTATGTTTGATTGAGATGCCTTTGTTCCCATGTTAGCGAGATACTCATAGTCATTATGTGTGAGTTATTGTCACACTGATATGAGTCTTTTTTTTGAATGAGAGTTCTTGTAGTGGAACATCTCATGGAGAGGTCCAGCCACTCCCACATGAGGGATTTTTCCTTGTACGATAGAGAAAAATCCATCCATGTACATCATAACTCTTTCCATCACTTAATGCAGTGACTACACCATATTGACACTGAGGCCCGTAGATGTAGTCCCTCCTGGACAAACTCTGTTATCAATGTCTTATGTTGATAATTCTCGCTATGTTCCTCTTCTTTACAACATGTAGATATGTTATTTTATGTTCATTAATGCTTTGATGCAATTCTAACACATCATCCGAAGTAAAAGGTCTTGGTTTAAAAGGGTATCAGGAATTTACCTAGATCAAGTGGTATCGGAGCGATCTTCTTGCTGGTTTGGTTGCAGGCATGAACCGTGGAACATTCATTGAGTTGAGCGATGGAGGATTTCAAAGACATGTACGAGACCATGCTTAGGGTGTCTGATAAGGTAGACATGTTGTACAAAGCTTATGAGAAACAAGTAGCAAACAACGCTGAATTGAAGACACTCCTACAAGAAGAGAAGGAGGACAAACATTGATTGCAGCTTAAGTTGCAAGCCAAGACAGAGGCGTTGGAAGAATTGAAGCCCAACAACGAAAGTCTTCAAGCAGATCATGATGCATTGTAGGCACTCCTACAGGAAGGGAAGGATGAGAATCAGCGATTGCAGCTTCAACTACAAGCCGCGACAAAGGCCTTGGAGGAAGTGAAGCACAAAAAAGGCTCAGAGAATCCCTCTTCACATGTTTCAAAATCAACAGTTGAGGTAAATAGTGTTGATTTTTCTTGAGTTTCATCTTCACATGATATCATTCCTGTTGGAAGTGTGGAGATTCCCATTACAGAAACCTACATGAGACTCCTCACTAAGATGGGGTACAAAGGAGGAGGACTTGGCATTCATGGCCAAGGCATAACTCAACCATTGGAGGTTGTGCAGAGACCTCACTATGCAGGTTTGGGATACACTAAAGGAGGATGTTCGAAGGACATTAAAGACAAACAGACATTGTTGAACTCACTAGGGAAGAGGATTGATGGGAACACTTCACCATCATCTCATGGCAGTGCACGTTGCAGTGAAAGAGCTGAGGAAATCTCTCATCACCATGATTGCACCAGAGACCACTAGAGAAGGTATAACAAGTCTCATTATTCCAGAGTTCATTTTGATTATAAGAATGTTGATAATCATGGTCGTAATTCATGGCATCGAAAAACTTTTCATTTTTGCGGTTTACATAGCCACGTTATTTCTAAGTGTTGGAAAAAGATGACAACTCAAAGGAGGATGAAGCGTGAAAAGCCTTATCCACAATAGGGAAATAAATTGGTTAAGCAGACATGGAGGAAGAAGACTCATTGCAGTTATTGCAACCGAAGTGGCCATCAAAGAGGCATGTGTTGGAGACTCCATCAAGAGAAACACCTTAAAGACAAAGCGCCCGTGCATGAACCAGTTGAAAGAGTTGATCGACAAGCAAATCTCCCAAAGGGGGATGGCCCATTCACTTTGCTAAAGAGGGGTTTTTCTAGATGTGTTAGCTTGCCATGGCCTTATTTTTTAAAATCATGTGTTTCATTTCACATTTCTTTCATGTAAAAGTGATGTTGTGTTTTCCATCACTTCGAAATGAGACAATGATGTTTTTGTCTTGTAATGATAGTTGGGGTGTGATTTCCATTCAATGTAAACTTGACCACCGAGTATGAGTTATATACTCTTAGCAAGTATAAATTTTTTTGGGTCATATTTGGTCATAATTTGAGCATGTAATTTGCAAGAGATTGTACTACAGGTTTGCAGGGGATGAAAGTGTCGGCTCATCGCTTAAGGCTTCGAAGAACAAAGGTGAAGGAGATAAAAGGGTGACATTTTTCAAGACACTTGTGGTGCAGACATAGTACACAACCAGTTGCAGATTATTGTTGATGCTTTTGGAGGACCAATAGCTCCTCCATGGGGAGGATTGATCCAAGTGGATCCAGAGACACACACAGGACAAAGAGGGCTTGTGGAATCTCTAAATTCAAAGTGATAGGAAGGTGACAAGTTCAACTTCATATTGAAGAGTTTGTCGCCTTGACCGCAATGGTGTGAACGAATCGTCGATCTGAGCTCATATGAGGGAGTTAGAGCAGTTTGAAGTTTCGTTAAGGAAGGGAACATGGGGCCCATGATGTGCCACATGGCATCCCAATGAGAACATGGGACCCACATGACAGCCCCTTAGCTGTAGACACATGGTGCTCCTCCATTGGCTCCTTGCCCCTATAGAAAAGACAAAACAAAATGATATTTAATTTCCCACATAAAAACAAAAAAAATCGTTAAAAAAACTATATATTAAATATAGTTATTAAAAAATCAAAATCAATTTAAATATGGTAAATTTTTATGTAACAAAAATCATATTAAATATGGTTAAATTCCATATTAAACAAAACCTCCTTTTTTGTTTTTGGGAGTCATTACAATATGAAGATATGAATTCCATATATTATATAGTTTGAAAAATATATATTAAAACTAAAATTGGGTTTTAAAATAATATTTGGACTCAATGGGATTTGAACTCAAAACCTCCCAACAGCAACTATCTTAATATAATTATGACAACGAATGTGCCAACCTCACACTTTGTCTTATTCATTCTCACACTTTATTATAAAATGACATTCAAATGGTTCAAAGAAACCATGGAGAATGATGGAGAATACATGAGAGATGAGGGCACAGGGAGGCCACTGGAGCCATGAGCAAAGAGAAGACAGGTCAGATGGAAAACAAACACGTAGTTCGAGGCAGGATGGTGCACACAATTCGAGGGAATCTTTTTTGATGCAAAGGGAATCTTTTGATTCCAAGGAGGTAAACTTTTATTGTGTTAGAATGTATTAAAATTTATATGCATTTTAACTAGAATTTCGCAGGGAGCGCAATGGTGCACCCAGATTTTCCATTTCA
The DNA here is from genome assembly GCA_034641835.2 of Pinus albicaulis. Lineage (NCBI taxonomy): Eukaryota > Viridiplantae > Streptophyta > Pinopsida > Pinales > Pinaceae > Pinus > Pinus albicaulis. The sequence goes on along the minus strand of CM076577.1, from coordinate 67,956,323 downwards.
GCAGTGGTTTTTTAGATTCCCTTGGAGGAGAATCTTCAAGAACCTTGAAGGAATCTTTCAGATTCCTTGGAGGCCGAAATTCGTCGGTGTCAGAATGAGGTCAACCTTATACTCATTCTTCTTAGAATTTCGCAAGGGTCTCAATGGTGAGATCAGATCCCTGTTTTGAGTTGCAGATTTCCATATTCCTTGTGGATCAACATCTTTGAGGAATCTAGGGGGAATCTAAAAGATTCCCTAAGGCCTAGATTTCGACAGTTTCAGAATTTAGCAAATTGACATTCGATCCTACACCTCTCGATGACACGAATTCAGCAATGCAGTTAGATTTTCCATCTGAGCCTTATGTTTTTCAACCACTTTCAAAGTGGAGTTGCAGGTGTGAGCATTGAATGTGTGAGCAGTTGATTTCAGGATATTCGATGCCACGAGATTGATGGTATATCCAAATACAACAATTTATCATCCTTTTCTTCAGATGGCTCCAGGATGTGAGGTATATGCAGTGTGATCATGTACTTCTTTTTTCCATGAGATGCATTTTTCTGTATGGATCCTTGTTGATGTTTGATGTGGGATCTTGTTTTTGTTCTTGATGTGAGATGTAATTTCTATCATGGATATTCAATTATGTTTGAGATCCATTTGTTTCCATGTTAGCGGGATACTCATTGTCACATGTATATTTGATTGAGATCCCTTTGTTGCCATGTTGGTGGGATACTCATAGTTATTATATGTGAGTTATTTTAACACCAATAGGAGTCCTTTTTGTGAATGAAAGTTCTTGTAGTGGAACATCTCATGAAGAATTCCAACCACTTCTACGTGAGGGCATGTTCCTTTTATGATAGAGAAAAATCCATCCATGTACATCATGACTCTTTCCAGCACTTAATGCAGCGACTTACACCATCTTGACACCAAGGCCCGAAGACGTAGTCCCTCCTGGATGAACTTCACTATCAATGTCTTATGTTGCTAATGATTGTTATGTTAATCTTCTTTACAACATGCATATATGTTATTTTATGTTCATTAATTCTTTGATGCAATTCTAAAACATTAGCCGAAGTAAAAGGTCTTGGTTTAAAAGGGTATTAGGAATTTTCCTGGATCAACAAGGTGAACAATTATGCAACAAATATATCGATGTGGACAAAGTACACACCATTCTAAGTGATAATAATTAGGTTGGTTTGGAAGAAATCTTGGATATTATTTCAGTTTATCAATCGTTCTACAAATGAACCCCTAACCTCTGATTCTCCTTTTTCAAGTTTGCTAGAGTAAGCTAAAACAAAATTTCTTTAAGTGGTTTGTCTTGGAAATTTGAATGACCATTCATGGGAGAAATATATATAGAATCAACTATAGAATGTTTTAGATGGAATCATGAGAAAAATATGGTATATGTGATGTAATTATGCATAAATATTCCCATAACAAGATGTTCAAGACAAGTGCACTGGTGCACTGTACTTGTTACACCATTCTAGCGCTTCTTACACCATGAAGCCCAACAAATGGGTTGTCCCTTAGAAAAAGGAAATGGTGTAAATACCTCAAAAACCTAAGATACACACATTAAATTATCCAAATTAGTACATATGTTAATATTTATAATCCTTAGGAGATGATTTTATGTCATGTTGTCTCTTGACATAAATTGTATTATTGACAAAAATGAAAGGATTGGAAAGAATTCTGATTTCAAACACTGACGTAAGCTTAATGTATCCATGTGAATATAGTTTATAAATGTAAGATATTATTAATCATTTTAAAAATCGTTAGTATATTTGATCAATGTTAATTAACCTTATCACTCCATGTACACGTAACCTAAAAATTTCTTTGGGATTTGATGAAATTTGTTTAAAAGTACAACTGCTTTAGGAGTCCAATTTTATTGGAAATAGATGTTGCAGGCTATTTGACATGGTGAATATGATATCATAGGCCTAAACTTTGAAGAAACTTTAAAATTTCTTCTAGGTGCTTCATTGTTGGAGCCATTGGTGGAACCTTCCTATCTTGAGAATGCAAAGTATGGAGAAAAACCTCATTCTATGAAGTTATACACAAATGTTGCCAAACTCATTGAGTATGTCCCATAACTAGATAGAATTTGTGATGAAAATTTTGATTATTATTATTTTATCTTAGCTAATTTCGATGTGAACTTGCATAATTTTTAGTTTTGGAAAAAATTTCTGGCAGTGTTGAAATATAACAATGATGACTCATATTTTGATATGGTGGCTTCTCCATTTTTTTACAGGTATTGTGCCTCAACATATGAGAGAAAAAAAGAAATGGTAGTTGTTACTTCTACATATAAATGTATGGGAGTAGCACATGTGATGGTTGTTCTTTCAAAAAAATCATGTTTAGCTAGATATTCGCATGAGCTAGATGCAACTTCCAGAATGCTCCACTTGGTAATTTGGTTAATCCTGTATTTCTCTATTTTGAATGTTGTTTCTACAAGAATACATCATGCAAAATCAAGGTTGTATAATAGTTGTGATTCTTCAAAATTCCATGCTAATACTATGATAAATGAAATGTTTCCAAATCTAATAGCCATCTCCCCTATCCCTCTTACTCTCACTTGATGGTGAATATTGATGACCTATAGTGTGCCTAACAACCATCCAATAACTAATATAAAGTGTCATTATGTATCTATAATTTTCTAAAAATAAATGCCAATAAATACAATTCAAGGACGATAGAGTTCTTTAAAGGGTGTTAGCTTAATGGATGAGCACCTGGCTTATAATAAGGTGGCTGGTAGTTTTACTCCACTACTACACTAAGGGGGTGTTTAATGTATGTTCTTTGGGTTGTGTTGCCCACCTTCCAGTCTTTGAAAAACCAAGTGTTTTATATAGTCGTACCTTGTCATGTTCTTATACATATGTTCTAATATGATCTTATACTTGTTTAAACTTATTTATTTGCACATGGAATTTTCGAGGAGTTGTGCTGGCACTACCACACCCAACCAACACTAGTTGTACTCTTTGGTCCAATTAACCTTACTTTTGTGGTAATTTGTTAGAAAATAATAAAATTGTCTTATTTTATCTTATCTAATTCCATGTCATTAGAAAACTTGTAAAATATGAAGAGGTTGAACTCCAAATTTTTTACCAGACAATAACAGAATGCATACATCTCCACCAATCCACTCTAGCCAAATAAGGTTTTCAAATCTATAGACAAACTTGGTGTATTTTCTAGACTGACCATCAAGATAGGATGCCAGTATAATTTTTAGTAATGTAATTTATTAGTAATGATCAATTTACTTTATCTAACATATGATGATTTGATGATGATTAAATGGCATGGTTCCCTTTTCAAGAAGCATGTATCCTTTCTATTCAATATGCATGTAATCTGATATGATGTATCTCATGCAATTATTGTAGTTTTTTCTTGACTGTTAATTTTATGAAAAATACTCATTTAATGCAACAATTTTTAGAATCATAAAATAGGCAATGATGATTTTTCTGATCCAATTCATTATTTTTTCACTTTCTTTACAGGGAACCTAGATTTTTTTTTTTTTTTTTTCAGCATTTTAAATTGTAAATTAGAACTTTATCATGTACCTTTAGGTTATAATAATGAGGATCATGGTCTTAAATCTTGAATATCCTTGACCAAATCTATATTGGCTACCTATTGCTAAAGTTTAATCAAAGTGAGCAACATTTTTAGTTTTTATCATATGCAGATAATAATTTGATCCATATTTTTCTTAGACAGAGATGTTTCTAGGGCTTATGTTCAAGGAATCAAAATTTGATATAAAATCAAAGCATGATTGTTGTATTTTCAAAACAATTATTGCAGGTGTGTAGGTTTTGGTTATGCCAAGATAGATATTATAAAGAAATTTGAGACTCTTACAATTTCTATTTGGAAATATAAACAATTAAATTTCTTACTAATAGTGCTTTTAGTAGCAATTAAATTCCTTATTTTAATCTGATAGAGGGTGCATAATTTTCACCAAATCTACAAGGACACTAATATCTTAGTCATTGAATAGAAAAAAATTAGCAATTGGAAATCTGATTCGTGGCTTTTACAAGTTTATATCTTATTGTGCAATTCTTCAACAACCCCCACAATTTGCATGTGCGTGTCTCTTTCCATTATCTGAAGTGCTAAAAGTGATCTATATTTATGAAGTAACACAATAAAATACATAAATGAACATAAACACCAAGATGCAAGAGAAAATATACTTCATCTCATTAATATCAAATAACTGAAATAATCTTACACGCAGAATGGAAATAAACTAGCTTGGGTGATGGTAGTTCATCTTTGAGAAGAGATGTGGCGGATACATGCCTCTGAACTATGTTACAATGAGGCTCAAGGGACTTTTTATTATTGAACAACATGGGAAAACCATGAATAACCAAAAACCTAACCCCAAGAGATGGAACGCTAAGAGTTTGTGGGCCCTATTGGGGTTAGTTGGGCAGCCAACTTCCCGGGGTCGTAACTTGGTCATACTATCTCCATTTGGTGCATATGATATATCATCAGAAATATCTCTCTGAGTGCTATAGGATTTTCTACATATACTTGCCCCTAAGAATATGGTTCTGCTACATGCCTAAAAAAAAATTCATTTAGGGTGTCAAAACTACTCTGGAATTTTAAGACCCGAAAAAATGCTAAAAATAGTAAATATTGCTATAAAAAGGGAAACCGATGAAACCGACTGGAGGTCTAGGTGGAATAGGTGAGTGGTCACCAATGTCCACCTGAATAAAAACGAGAGACCTTTTTTGGTGAGGAATCATGTTTGGTCATTGTTTTCTTCATTTAAATCATCGAATGCATAATTTTTTCCTTGTTTTGAAATTGGTGGGCCTGAAAGATATGATCATAGATCACTTATTTTCTTTTATTAGCAATTAAATGATTGTTTAATGTGGATTGTTGCAGGAATGAAAGGCTTGAGCCTGAGGACAATGATGATGATATTAAAAATTTTGTGGATGTTATGGAAGAAGGTGAACAAATCATATAAAATGACCTCAAAGCCACTTCTCATAGAATTATCAACTTAGAGCCAGTTTCTAGTATTGATAACGTAGAAAATGTTGATAGAAACAATTATGAATATAATGATGGAAAAATTCCTGGTCATTCTTCTAATTTTAGAAATAACAATACACAAGATGATGAGGACATGTTTGGGAATGCCAAGAATAATAATGAATGATCTAGGGCTGCCAGGGAGAGATGAATATTTTCACAAGAGAGATTGAATACAAATAATCGGTCTGATAAAATAGACAAACGTAATGCCTGACCTAAATATGGATACTATTATCCTCGAATGCGTGAACCTTCTTATTGGTATATTCCTCAAAAATTTTGTCTTGTAGTTAGGATTTGAGAACCTTCAGATTGTTCAATATAATTTAACTTTTGTGATTGTTTTTCCAAAAGGAAACCTGAGTTCTAATGGTAGAATGGTAATCTTGTGACGAATATTTGAATATAGTTGGCCCTAATGGTTAAGAAAATGTGTGTATTTCTTATAGGTCATATATTTGAATCTAGCAGAGGGTAGGCTAGGGTATGTACAACTCTGGAGACTAAGTATTTAAATCCCTGTACAAAGGGGGTTATTTGTCCCACAAACGAAGCAATTTCATAGGTAAATTTGGTGTCTGACTAGTCTGTGACATTAATAATGGATTATTATTATTGTTGGTGTTGGTGTTCTTTCTTTCCTGTGTTAAATAGTCTTCATTTGTCATATACAAATCATATTGTAGCTTTCACTTTTTTTAAGGTTTTATAATGTACCTATTATCACTCAAGATGAACTACAAATTTCATATCGATTGATTTTACATTGATGGTTCATGGATACATTAGTAGATATTTAGCATCAACATTTCGTAGTGCCACAGTCAAACTTAGCACATGATTATATGATTTAACTACTTTGATTCAAGGCTTAGGCATGTTTCTTGTGCACCAAGTCATCATGTTTGTCATTTTTTTGCAGCAAAATTTGAAATTGAGTGAATAAAAAGAAATTTTATTGAAGTTTCCTAAGTTTGGAAAATGTAATATCTTATTTTGATTCCCATTCTTAGCATTTCTAATATTAAAAAACACGTGTTTCCTCCTTGGAGATTATAAGCTCAATTTCGGAGGGGTAGGGTATGAACACATTCATAGAGTAAGTAGAAAAATAGTTGTGAGGAGGGGTCTCTTATCACCCATAAACGAAGGGTTTGATACATGAATTTCGCATTAGGATATGTTGCAACTTTAAACTATATAATAATTATTATTGTTATAAAAAGTTTTTTTTTTATATTTAATTCATGTATGCACTATAGTTGTAATAATAATTAACATGTTAAATAAACCCACCAAAATCCTTTGTCCTAGTTAATTTTCACCAAATTAGTTTCACTTTCATATTACCCTATATATTGTTCATTGACATCACTTGAGTTGCAGGAGTGGAATTTTCCAAGAATATTGTACATAAATGTTCCTATATTGTGACTAGTGAGTTGAGGAAACAACTACAGATCCATATTAAAGCTCAATAATGGGTTGCATTTTGTTTCATTTCATTTTTGTGATACATGGATGTAGCACTACAAGGAAAAGACCCTCTAGCAGATTATTTTGAGGAATCCCTTATAAAAATAGTTGAGATATCCGTTTGTAGTGGAGGTTTCTAGAGGAAGTTGGCAGGTGGAGGTTTTTGCGGATGTTTTTTTGTCTGGTGCATTTCTCATCCTACACCGCATTGGTGCGTTCCACTAGAAAAGCACTAATGCGTACTACAAATTGGCACACCGAGACACCATGCTCTTCGTGCAAACCCGCCCATTACATCTAATTACTGTAGCGCACTCTACATAGATTTAGCCTCGATGTGTCCTAAAAACCCGTGCCAAAACTGAAATAGCCTGGTGCGGTTGGAAGAAACTGCCGGGTGCACCTAAAAAACCTACGCACCAAAACAGGGTTATATAAAAAAAAAAAATACGGCTAAAAATTTTCATTTTTCACTTCTGCAGTGCTCCAGAGCTCCCGAGCACCAGTGTGAATTTCCCTTGTGTGAGGCACCTTACCATCAGTGCTCCCATTGCACACACTGCAGCCATCCCTTGCCCACCATCTCGATTTCGAATTTTGGAAAATGGTGGGAAAATTTAGTTTTGCAAATTATACAGCAAATATGCCTCCTTGACACCCAAATGTACAAGTTCTTTACTTGTTCTCCATAATTAAAATTTTTAGTGGATCAGTTTTGTAAAAAAACTTAAACTTCACCATTTAAAAAAAAAATTCCTGCGCGGTGCGCCCGAGCTGTTCGGCTCGTACCGGTTTGTGGTGTTGCCTATAATTTACAGGCCGCACCATGACCGGTGCTTATGGTATCCACATCGATTTCGGTGCGGTACCAAAATAGCGCACTGTGCTTTTTTAAAATTACATAACTTGTGGTGTAGTCAGTTACCCGACCGCACTGTTGATTATGTCCAAATTCTGGAGGGCGGTGCGTTGACCAAAGTATGTGCCCTAGGGCGGATATTTTGGTCAGTGCACCACCCTTCTAAACTTGGACATAGTCAATGGTGCGGTCATGTAAATGACTGCACCGTTGACCATGTATTGATGTCAGAATTGAGGTGCGCTGACTAAACTATACACTCTGGGGCGCATAGTTTGGTCAATGCACTGCCCTCCCGATACTGGTACATAGTCAATGGTGCAGTGAGTTATACAACTGCACCATTCACCGTGTAATGATGCTTGGAGGGCGGTGCATTGATGAAACTATCTGCCCCGGGGTGAGTAGTTTAGTCGGCATACCATCCTCCCGAATTTGTACATATTCAATGGTGTGATCAATTAAACAACTGCACCATTGACCATTAAATTATGTTTGGTAGTGCATTGATAGAATTATCCACCCTGGGATGGATAGTTTAGTCAATGCACCGCTTGAAAAGGTACAGGTAATGATGTGCAGTGCGCTGAAAATTTCTAAGCGCACCGCGGCCGGTGCGCGATAAAAACAGACGCACCGGTACCGGTGCATGACTTTTTTTTGGGTGCACCAACTTTTTTTTTTTTCAAACAAATTTATACATATGTATTTGTAGATACATGTCTCATTTAATAAAAAAATTGTATTTAATATGTGAATCATTCAGTGACGTCAAAGGAGAGAAGAGAGGGAACAACAGGAACATATGGCGGACCAGTATAATGTGGTTCGCCTGTGGGAGGCACGAGAGAGGGAGAGAGATATGTACCCTCACCCTATTACAGTAGCCACCCATCAGTGACACATCATCTGATTATCACGATCAGGGGAGTGATCATCGTTCACCTCGCGCCACAGATGAGCAGCCTGCAGCATCGACCAGCAATCGTGATCATGAGCAGGCTAGACCATCCACGTCAAGTCATCATGAGTAGCCTGCAACATCCAGCATTCATGATCATGAGCAGGCTGGACCATCCACATTGAGTCATCATGAGCAAGCAGTTGATCCTGATCAGCATGAGGCATGTCTAGATCAGTAGGCATGTGATGATCGACATCTATCTGACATTAGGGGAATTTTGAGGTCTAAAATGGGCCTCCTAAGGAAATTATAAAATAATAGTGGAAATCATAAAATAATATTTGATGACATCATTAAATTTTAGAGGGAAAAAAGAAAAAAGAAAAAAGAAAATTCAACTTATCAATCAAATTTTTTACTCAAATTTCGAGTGGGAGTACTCGTTGGATGCAAAATTTAATTCCTCATCCAAGGAGTAGCCACGTTGCACACTTTCGATGGACCCTGCTACAGGAAAAATGAAAAATACATGAAAAACATTATTGCAATCACATTTTTTCATGTATTTCTCATTTTTCGCGTAAGAGGGTCTATCGAAAGTATGCAACATAGGTACTCCTTGGATGAGGAATTAAATTTTACATGCAATGAGTACACCCTCTTGAAATTTGAATAAAAAAATTGGGAGATAAGTTCAAAATACGAGTTGAAAAAGTAGTTTTATTATTTTATTATTTTTTAATCTTTTTACCCTTTTACTTAAAAAATGGTGAATCATCCGCCATTGTTGACATCATCATCTTGAATCCTATTGGTTCTTATAAAGTTTATTTTGGTTGTACATTTTTCTTAGGAGGCCCATTTTAGACCTCAAAATTCTGCTAATGGCTTGTCGAGGCTACACCACTGACTGAGCAGGGCTCGACTAGTACTATCATTGATGTACCATCAGCTGCTATTTGACATTTATATTACAGTTGTACATTTTTGACATTATATATATATATATATATATATATGGTTCATGTATTTTATGTTCATGTTGCAGTTGTACTTAATTTACATGTTGGCGATCATCATGATTCGTATATTGTTATGTCATGTTAGATATGTTCATTTAATGTGCAACTTGCAGATAGATGTGTATGTGATAGCAGTTATTTGACACGAGATGTATATTTGATGTTTGTGTTGTGATGATGTTATACAATGCTTGTGTTTTGTTAGATGATCATGATCACGATGATTAGATGATGTTAGCGAATTTGAATGTTTTTTTAAGTCAAATATGATGTTTGTACGATGGTTATCATGATCGTGATGTTTATTTTTATTATTAAATCATGATATTGATTAAATATTATGTCATGATTTTAATTGAAATTTAATTTTAATTCTATGTAAAATTGTAAAATTGTAATTGTATTTGTAATTGTAATTTTAATTGTAATTGTATGTAAAATATTTGTAAAATTTTAATTGTAATTGTAATATTTCATTTATTGTGAAATGATTGTAATTGTAACTTTAATTTTAATTTTAATTGTAATTGTATGTGAAATTGTAAAATTTTAATTGTAATTGTAATTGTATGTAAAATTCTAAAATTGTAATTGTAAATATTGTAATTTTAATTTTAATTGTAATTGTATGTGAAATTTTAAAATTGTAATTGTAATTCTAATTCTAATTGTAATTGTATGTAAAATATTTGTAAAATTTTAATTGTATTAATTTGAAATGATTGTAATTGTAATTTTAATTGTAATTTTATATATGTAAAATTGTAAAATTGAAATTGTAATCGTCATTTTATGTAAAATTCTAAAATTTTAATTGTAATTGTAATTGTATGTGAAATTGTAAAATTATAATTGTAATTGTAATTGTATGTAAAATATTTGTAAAATTTTAATTGTATTAATGTGAAATTATTGTAATTGTAAAATTGAAATTGTATCTAAAATTCTAAAATTGTAATTGTAATTGTAATTTTATTTGTAATTGTATGTAAAATATTTGTAAAATTTTAATTGTATTAAGGTGAAAATTTTAATTGTATTAATGTGAAATGATTTTATTAAAATTTGTAAATTTGTAAATAATTGTAAAATAATAAATCTAGAATAATATGATTTTTTGTAACATAATAAAGTTTAGAAAATAATGCAAATAAATTCATGTACTTTAGAATTATCATTATTTTATTACGATCTTACATACCAAAAAAAAAAACTTTATATAGTACACCATTATTTTCGAGATCAACATAATTGAAAATTATCAAGTGAAATGATTTTAACATTAACACAATGCAAATTACCAATTAATTCAAAATACATATTATAATGTTTCGAAAAAAAGAGTCTTAGTTATAAGGTAATTAAGTCCTCTTCTTTATAAAAACTCATCTTAAAAATTATAAATGATGAAATAACACATGTACCATATCACTCTCGGTTCTCATGATCACCCTCATTATCTTCCAGCTCGCTTGGCATGATAACACTATTGTTCTCAAAAATATGTTTTCATCTAGGGTCATGTCTCAATATGAACCACCAATCCCTATCCAACACATCTAGGTAAAAAAACACTTGGTTGTAGTGTTTGGGGAAAACATAGGGCTCCTTAGCTTCATCCCACATCTTTCTAGAGTTGATACATAACATCCTACTATCACGATATTCCTTTACATTATTCCAATCAATGGTGTCCACCACTTGCACCTAAAAATAACACATTGGAAAGAAGAGAAATCCACTTCAATGATCTCTTGTATCTTTTCGACTTAACCTAACGTCCTTTGTACTAGGTTTTGATCACGGTGGCTAGATCAACTAGATTGATCACTCCATATTATTGTGTCATGTGTCCATCATCGGCATTTTCTGTGCGAAAATGGTGTCCATATGCCCACATAGATGGGAACAAATGCACCTATAAAAAAGTTAAAAAATCATAATGTTATGTGTCTTATAATAACCCAACAGTTAAAATATGAAATATAGATGTAATTACATTTGAAATATGCATTATTGAGTTTCAAATGTACATAAATATATTATTACTGAGTGGGTGCACCCAATCCCTATGTTTATTGCATCCTCTTCAACACGAGGGTAACGACCGATTGCATCGTATTTCTCTCTGACTTGGTCAACAACCCAATCATGGGGCATATTTTTGGCATACTTTATTTTAAATGATCGAAATAAGGCACACTTCTACCATTTAATTGTCTGAATTATTTCCTGGCACTATCCCATTTCATCCTCTCTTTTTTCGTACAATGCAACCCACAGTTGTGTCGCTTTAGAATTGTAAAGAACGAATTTATTGATTTCTTCAATTTCTGCATTCGCTGATGAAATAAAACCGACATATAGTACATATGAGATCAAAATATAAATTATATCAAAGTTCAACATGAATATTTACTTTTTGTAAATTTGAAAAATTATAAGTCGCTTACTCTTTATCAAGCACCTTTTGCCATGATTCATTTGGAGAAACTCCCCTTCTCTTTTGTCTTCATCCCTTACATCGTCCCAATTCACCACACCTGGTTTGTTGTCGATCTACTTGATGTACTCATTGGCATAATAGAAAGACTCATATGATATGTACCCCTCTGCCATAGACCCCTCGGGTTTTTCCCTCTTTCGAACAAAACCTTTCAATTTCTTCATGTACCTCTCTAAGAAGAACATCCAACCACAAGAAACCACCCCAACTAATTCAACCTGATCTACTAGGTGGATTAGAAGATGAACTTGCAAGTCCATGAAACTTGTCGGGAGTTCCTTCTCAAACATACAAACAACCTCAACTATCTCTTGACGCCACCATGGAATGCTAGCCACATGAATCTCCTTTGACGTGATCCAACGTACAAATGCAGATAATTTAGATATGGCACGTCCCAAGTCTTGGGGTAATTCACATTTCACACACCCATGCATGAACAAAGATAATGACACTGCAAAGTTATAAACATGTGCAATAATATACAAAAATAGTTATGTTTTATGATCCCTGCATGGGATAAAATTTATTAATATAAAAAATAACAAAATCATGCTTTTGACATTATACATACACTTAGAAGATTCAAATGGTCACGTGATTTCAACCCCAAAAAATGGTCATCCACAGTGAAGCAATGTCGTAGTGAAGACCTATATGAAGATGGCACCCTCACACCCACTATAACTTCCTTTGCCAAAGAAAGATCATCTTTTTTTTTAAATCCGCGAGACATCACCTTCTTTGAAATACCAGGAATTAGAGGGACCAACGCTTGCCTCTGATCCTATACTTTCTAATCGTCTTGGCCAATATTTTATTTTTATTTTTTGAAGAAATAAGATCTTTCTTAACAGCCAATGTGTCACTTTTTTTAGATTATAAATACCTCCATAAAAAAATATGAAACATTTTTAAATATATGCATGGGATATAATAAGTGGGTAATCTTAAGATGCTCCCAATATGGTAGGTTATAAAAGATATATTTCCTTTTCATTCCAATGGGAAATTTCTCAACATAGGTGTTGAAAAATTATGGATCATCGAATATAGGCTCTCCATTTGAATTGAAAATTTCTATGAACTCCTTCTCCTTCTCTCTCTCATATGCTCTAAGACATTCAGTTGGTGTCCTTATTGGAGGCCTTTGGGTTCTCTCTTGTTTACCATTGAAAGTGGATGTCACTCTTCTATAAGGGCGTTCTTCTGGGAGGAATACCCTGGAGCAGTCATACACTGGATTTCGTAGGTCATTGGACCATATAGCTTTCAGAGAAGGTCCACAACATTTACATCCAAAATACCCTTTTGTTACAAGACTTGTGATATTATTGTATACAATTTATATGCATGGCACGTTAAAGAATATCATGAAGATCAGAACAATTACAACGAATTAAATAACTAATATGTAAAAGAATATTGTTATGTATATAAACAAATCAATAAACATATAATTTACCAAAGCAAACTCCTAAGCCTGGATAATCATGTGTCGTGTAAGCACATATGCCATACAACGTAAAACTCCTCTCTGCTGCGATGGGTCTTGATACATCGTATACATTTATATCATCCCATAATTCCTTCAATTCATCTACCATTGGTTGTAAGTAGACATCTATATTCTTCACTTGTATTCTACCAAGGAATATGAGAGCCAACATAATATGCTCATTCTTCACGGAAAACCATGGGGGGATATTGTTATTGATCACTACTACAGGCCAAACAGAATAGTTGGTGTTGTGGAGGGAATATGAGTTGACGCCATCCATGGCTATGCTGAGTCGTAGACTTCGTACTTCATCCTTGAATTTTTCGGGCCATGTATCCTCTATATGCTTCATGGCTATTGAATCTGTTTGGATTCACATAACTCCCAACTCACTTCTATGTGAGGCATGCCATCCCTGCAACATAGCTAATTATTTGCAATGAAAGAGCCTTTGAATCCTTGGGATTATAGGCATGCACCTCAATATCTTAAAAGGATGACCACATGATTTACCCTTCTTTTTTTATTTATCATACCTGTCATGCCCACATTTCGGATATATCTCTTTGTCTGCATATTCTCCTCTATATAAAATATAATCATTTGTACATGCATGATATGATATGTACTCAATAGCCAACATTTTCAAAAATTTCTTTTCCTCTTCGTAGCTACCGGGAAACACATTATCACTCAGAAGAACCTTATCTTTGAATAACCTATAGTTGGTGATCATGGACAATATTAAATGTACATTAATGCCAATATAATTATTAACGTTCATAAAATTGACCATTTGTAATGTTCACTGTGTGATTATATACTCGTGTCCAAAGAGAGGGGTGGTGGAAGAAAATTTTAGGCTTTCGAAAAAGGTGTCAACGATAAGAGCATCATCCCCTAGGTGATCATCGTTCTAAAATGCATCTAACATCATTGTCTCCATGGCAGTTGTATCCCTTAAGTAATCATCCATACCAACCTCTATTTGATTTCCTCCATTGCTAGCTTGTGAAGAACTACTATTGTTGTAGTCATTCCTAAATGGCGAATCTGGACATAGTGGGAATTGAATAGGTGGTTGATTCAACCATTCTTGCTATTGTTCCTCTCCGATTTTTTCTCTTAATTCAGCCTTATCTTGATTTTACATTATCATGGGGTGCAACAGAAGATGGTAAGTAGGTCGCTCATCATCACTAGAATCCTAATAATTTCAAAAATATATTTGAACATGATTAGTATAAAATATATGATATCAATTAGTAAGCACGTTGACAATGCATGATTAATTGGTTTGATGTTGAAATAATTACGTTAATATACCAAACAATTATTATTACCATCATTATCTCAGGATTGTGGCTAGAAGATGAAATATTGTTACAATTGGACGGGTGAAGCGGTTGTCCATTTTCATCTACCAAATGCGCCTTGCGGTATGCTGCTCCTGATAAGAGCTTCTGACATTTTGGAGCTATTTGAATATTTTGTGCATCTGAACTTGATTCTGAATCTGCATGAACCTGCAAATTTGTATACATTATAAATTTTATTAAGCTGATTGACATGGATAAAAAACATAAATTCAGTTAGATAATGAAAATATAAATAAAACCTGAAGTAAATGTTATGTCTTGAGATGAATAGGGAGAAATCTGCGATGGAATTTGAGAAATATTATGGAACGAGCTAGATTTTGAAGAATTTTCCATTCTATATAATTATGATATTTTCTTCCTGCATTTGAGAAAAATCAACAATAAATTTTGGTGTACACACCTAAAAGTAATTTCGGTGCCTTAAAAATGGACTTATTGTTATCGGTGTTAATGTATAGATAACCGCACTAGTGCGGCGTTATTAATTTACGGGCGGGAGACAAATAGCCGCAAATAAAAAAATTGCAACTATATTTTTTTAAAGTGAAAAAAAAGCCGTAAATTGAAAAATGGGTGGAAAAATATTTTCTAAAATCTAATTTCATAAAACAATTATTTAAGTAGTAAACACTTTTAATTATTTCATTATTTTTGCAAAAAAAATCAGGGAGAGATTTGCACGAGACATACCTGGAGGAGCATGAGAGCACTGTGGAGCAATGAAATACTTTCGAACAGAAATATTCAAACAATCAGAATTACAAACCTCTAGTGATTCAAACCTTGTAGCATAGAATTTCAAACCATGTGGTGATTAAATTTATTGTTTTTTTTACATTTTCTGTAGTATTTTTTACTGTTCATTTTAAAAAAAAATAGCAAAAAAAAAACCAAAAAAAAAAAAAACAAACAAAAAAAAATCCATTTTACACTAAACCCTTGATTCTTTTTGTTTTTGCCCTCACTTCTTCTTGTTTCTGTGATTTCAGAATTAGGGATTTTCATTTTAGATTTATAGGGTTTGTATCTCTATATATATAGGCCTATGCCATCTAATCCACGATATGAATTGCATAGTCGGATCCCAATCCATGTCGGCCCTTGCGTGAATTTTTAAAAAAATATTTTTTTTTAATCGATATGCCCTATGTAAATTAATGCACCGGTGCACTATTTTAACACAGGGCACTGCACAGGTACTGCTTGATAAAAAAATTTAAAAACATATTTTTTTTAATCCATGCGCCATATGTAAAATAGGGCACCAATGCGTTATTTCATTATAGAGCACTGCGCACGTACTGTTTGACAATTTTTTATTTTTATTTTATGTTTGTGTTAATCGGTACACCATTTAAAATACAATGCACTGGGTCTCCTTATTGACAGAGAGCATTGTACGGTGGTCCCCTATTTGCGCAGTGCGTTTATAAGAATATGCCGCACCGCCCCCTCCACGACATCATATGCTACAAAAACTAACACTAGAGGATTTTTATTAATTTGTCTGTGTTAATCGGTGCACCAGTTAACATATAACGCACTGGTGTTCCTTGTTGACATAGAGCACTGTACAATATTTCTACTATTTTGTGGTGCATTTATAAGAACACGTCGCACCAACATCGGTGTGTACTTCGTTATAGGCGCACCGGTTTCTTGATACATTTTTTTTCCTGAAAAGTTTATGATTTATTTATAAAATATATTAATGAATGGTATGGTACAGGTTTCATATTGATAAATAAATGGCTGACAAGAGGTCAAGTAACAAAAATACTGATATCACATCAAGAAAAGAAAAAAAAGGCGAATTCTTTGTAAATTATTTATAAAAATTATTATTTTTGAACTATATGTAAGTTTAACTAATATGTATTTTTTACTGCGTATCATGTAGAGCCACAAAATGACGAAGCTCGATAAGATTATTTCTGATCTAGGACCATAAGAGCGTAAAAAATTGATGGAAAAATTGCAAAAGGATGAATCAGGTGAATGAAAAAAATACTATCGATCCAATATGAGTTTCTTTTTTTAATTTTCATTAATAATATACTAAAAATTATTAGATAAAATGTTTCAAACAATCTATTAATTCATATATTTTTAATGTTCTACAAGGACTAATAACTCATAAAAGGATGTTGTTCTAAGAAAAGAAAAAAAATAGAACATGCAAATGAAAATGAATTGCTCCTTAGCTCATCTCGAGTGGTGCTGGAGGTTAACGAAAGGGGGAAAAACTTTTACAAAACTTTGAGGGATCTAATGGAACGAATGTATAGATGTTCTTTCCACCTACAATACAAAAATTAATCCAATGATTCCAAGAACCAAATTTTATATAAACTACAGGAAGAGTTTCCAGAGAATTGCTCAATGAAACATGTGAGACTTTTAATAGAAAAAACATACAACAAAAAAAAATAAGGAATGAAAAATTATTATTCCTTTAAATGTTTTTTTTAGAAATATATGTATATCTTACGAGAAATCAATCATTTATAAATATCACTTCTTTTATATTTACTTTTCATATATCAATATAAAAATTAAATAGTTTATTGTCATGTTACATTTTCAGGAAGATTATGGAAATATCAAAATATGAATGAGCTGATATCAGAAATATGTCAGTAGGAATGTCCAAAAAGGTGTACAAGGAGATGCTCAAAGAAATTGACATAATTGCATCACACGAGGAGCCATCTCAACAACAACGTGCTTCAAATGTAATATGTAATCATTGAATTTTTCAATTACGTACAATAAATTTTTAAGTTGTTTTACAACAATCATCATTGAATGTCTTCAAACGGGTGCTAACATATAAAGAAGAACCATCAGACGAATTGATTGACATTAGGTTAAATATGGGTTGTCAGTATATGTTGGCACATCAGAAATTAATCTTGGAATTTGTAAGCATTGATCGATCTTGTTTTACTTAGCTCCATCTATAATTAATAGAACAAAAAAATAATTTATATTAAATATATAATTTGTTATGGGTTATTGAAAACTTCCAGGAAACAAAGTATGGAATTGCGCCAACAGATGAAATCTTGAAAGATGGCAAGAAATCTGGTTTTGAAAGAATGTGTATAGTTAATGAGTCAATTGTTGCTATGGTATGTCATTTATTTTCGATTTACATTGATGTATATTATTTAATATTTCATTTTTCAATATTCTCACCAATGTATATACACTCATTATAGTTTATTTTTATGTTTGTAAATGGAAGGTGAAAAAGAAGAAAACAATCAACACCGTGAAAAAAAAAATCCTCAAAATAACCCAAGTCATGGAAGTAGCTCGAGCAGTGACAACAGTTCAAGCGAAGAATGATGATCATTATGTTTGGATATCAAAGCAAGGCATTGTATTTTTTGAAATATTTGTGTGTGAAATCATACATTTTTTTTAATGTAATGGAAATAGTGTCCCAATTGAAAGACAAAGGAATACCATTAACTGTCCCATTTTGTATGACAAAGAGTGTCTTATATATATATATATATATATATATATATATATATATATATATATATATATATATAATAAAGACAGTTATGGATTTATTCTATTGTGTTATCCATTGTCTCTGTGAAATGTAACACCACTGATTAAATATATGGATGATTAAATATTATAATGAAGAGATGTGAAATTCGATGATATGATATAACAAATTAATCCAAACTTCACATTCAAATGCACTAATAAAAATTTAATTGATATGAATACTATTATACTATATGTGTCATCTTTTGATGAATAATGAATTTAAAAAAATCACAATAATTATGATATGACATAACAAATTAATCCAAACATCACATTCAAATGCACTAATAAAAAATTAATTAATGTGAATACTGTTATAAGATATGTGTCGACTTTTGAAGAATAATGAATTTTAAAAATTCACAATAATTGCACTGTCACAGGTTGAAGTTTCTAAAAAATACAAAATGAACACCGATGCGTGTCATTTAATGTGCACTGGTGTGTTTGTATTCTAATGTGCACCGGTGTGTTTGTATTCTAATACGCACCAGTTCATTTATACGACCTATGGGCACCACAAAAATAACAATACCAATTACAAATTTCGGTGCATTTGTGTGATACTGCATACCGGTGCGTTTATGTGAGACTGTTCACTGGTGCGTTTCTCTGACCTATGGGCACCACATAAATACCAATACCAACTAGAAAGATTGGTGCGTTTGTATAATACTCCGCACCAATGCGTTGACATGACCTATTGGCACCGCACAAATCCAAATACCAATTAGAACGATCAGTGTGTTTGTGTGATACTGCGTGTTGGTGTGTTTGTATAATACTATGCACCAGTGCGTTGATATAACCTATGGGCACCGCACAAATCCCAACACCAATTAGAATTTCCTGGTGCGTTTGTGTGATTTTCACTGTGCATTGTATCACCTATAATGCGCCCAGTGCAATTTTAGACCTTAACATCTCGGTGCATGCATCTTCGACTACCCTGGGGCGACTATCTGGTTGACACGTGCTGGGACGTTTCTAAACACCCTGGGGCGTCCTATATTTTTTTTCATCGTGGTGCTTGGTAGGTTTGTAGTACTGGTATGTTCACTCTAAAACGCACCAGTGCATTGACACTTGATTATCGCACCGATGAGAAAGACATCCGTAATAACCTCTGGCCACCCTTTTTTTTTTAGTTGTGTTGAAGTTCCATTAGAAGCTCCACCAAAACCTATGTTATCGAAAATGGATGTTGTAGAATATGTTTTTTGGACAATTTTGGCCTATTTTATAACACTAAAAACCTCCTTTATCACCTCCGCTAGAGGGTCTTTTCCTTGTAGTGTAGTGACAATATCAATACAATGTTGTAGATTAATGAACATATTGGTTCTGTGAATGAAATTTCCTTTGTATACCTTAAGAAAGAAAATGTATGTGTTGTAACTTGTGGGGGATGATATCACCATTAAGGTAAATTTGGTACATGATTTTTTACTTCATTATACTATGTATGTGTTCCAAATTATTACTCAATTTTATAACAAATATTTGGTTTGACCTCAAGTAATACAGTGGATGTTCGTGAGCCTGAACATTTGCTGAAAAAAATTATTTTCTATTCTCTAGATATGAGATGCAAAAATAGATCATAAACAATACACATTTGAAGGTCACACATGACCTGTATATTATGTTTGTCTCAATCATAAAGAAAATATCTAGGTATTTTATTTCTAGAAGTGGTATGCACATGCTTGATTTTTGGAAGCCATAACTCCTCACATAATTCTTTAAAGGGTGTTAGCTTAATGGAAGAGCACCTAGATTATAAGAAGGAGGTTGGTGATTCAATTCCACTATGCCCTAATATGAATTAATCAATAATATTGTAGTTTTTCTTAATTAAAAACTTTATATATTGATTTATTTCAATGGTCAGATAAATTTCTAGATTCATTGTTTTATATTGTCTCTAACGAGACAGATGTGATATTGTATTTCTTTTTAAATGTATTTTTTTATTGTCTCTAGAGAGACAAAAGTGAAATTATCTCATGAGAGACAATAATACTTGTGTTATATATTATCTTTATAGAAATATTTTTTAAGACAATAATTTGAGACACCCACTTAAAGACAATATTTAAGACAATACAAAAGTTTTTTTATGTCTCAACTTAAGACAATTTAGCCAAAAATTGTCTTAAATATTGGCTTAAATCCCCGCTCGATGTTGTAGTGTATATATTCAAATATTTTTAATGCATTATAATTTATATGTATGTTAAAAACGTCATTTTAACAAGGTCAAGGAAAGTTCTAGTAAAGAGAGCTATGCTTGGGAAAGTCTTTTAATCACCAGGTAAGAAAGCTATTAGGCATCCAAAATTTTCCTTAAAGATATTTTGAAAATATTAATGAGCATTTCCTTTAGGCAATGTAAAATATTGATAACTTAATAATTAAAATAATAATGATGACCCCCAAAGGTGGGTGCCATAAGGCAGACCCCCCTTCTCCATAATGGTCCGATGTATAGATATCACAAGAAGGATCATGGCATGTTTTCCACCTGCCTCAAAGTAGCTCAATGCATCTCGACTTTACTGACCACCAAATCGTCAAGCTCACATGAGCTATGCAACCTCGGCTTTAAACTATGCCTCCACACTCCAAGAAATGTCCACTATGTGTCATCATTCAATCATATTCTCATCATCACACGATCTACTCTCCTTCCTTCGAGGAAAAGCCTCCTAGCAACATTTCCAACAATCATACCCTTAATACCAGACATAGTTAAGACATAATTTCAGATTAGGAAAGCACCTTCTTAAAGCTTAACAGGTGCAATATAATGACAAATAAAATGTCCACCTTCGATTCTAGAATTTTTTTTCTTCTTGAGGTGTATTTGTCCATTTATCAGGAAAATGTAACCCCGCTCATGCACTTCCTGCACTCTAACCCCTTATGTGATCCTTTAGAGACTATCAGAGCTATGGGGGGTCATGGCCTAGATCATTCATCTCTAAATAATGCTCTCCCCCAACTTCAGATTAAGATCTCTATCCATACAATTCAATTTATTTTGTCTCAAAGTCTTCCTAATTGTTCCATTGCCTATGGATTGATGTTACATTACTACGAGACGATTTTCAAATTGAAATTCTCATCCTCCAATGCCCTTCCCAAAATTCTTGACTTAGCTCCCCTATTTTCCATGCACTCCTCTTCAGTTCCTATCACTCAATCCCACCAGCTTCTTCCCGTCACTGAATTATCATCCCTTCAAACCTCGACCTCCTAATCCTTTCCTCAACTAATTTTCTTTTGACATCATGGCCCATGACACTCCCTCATCATCTCACTGAGGAAGGGGTAGCGGTTTCCCCTCCCTCTCCTCTCCTCTACCCAAAAACACTCCTCCAGTCACCTAGCAAGGTGCTCATACTCAAGCTAGGTAGTCTCAAGCTTGTTATGAGAAAATAATTTTTTAAATTGTGCATTAGGAAATAGCTTGCTATGAAACATTGGTCAGGTAGGATCATAGATATACTACTAATCAGCATGTACAAACAAAAACTCAAGAGTGGATTCCCAACACAAGAAACTCCACCGTACCAGATATGCCAACTATATGCAAGAAGTAGATATTTATTGGCACACCAAGATCCTTCTTGGGTGTATCCTTGCAAACTATCACATAGACCAACAGAAAAGCATCTACAAACTCTGAAAATTTGAAGAAAAAAATGGAAATCATGGATTAAAAGGTCCATTTTCTTCTCATAATGTGCAGTCAAAACACAGTCTCCTCGAATGCTCCAATAAACAAGCCAAAATGATCAAGCTAACATCTAGCATATCTCTCTTCCAACTCTTTAGTAAATTCTCTGTGTGCATCTTATGTTAAGATACTCTTAGTCCGAGTCTGTCTAGTTCTACCATGTCATGGTCATTTGTTTATTTGATGCTCTTATCAAGCAAAGAAATCACAATGTAAAGATCTCAATGTTTAGTTTTTGGTATGCCTTCCTCAAAGCTAATTAGATCATAGAAACTTGAGAATGTATATAACATTTTGATACCAATAATATAAAATGTCTAATTAATTAAATGAATAAATAAATTAATAGATATAAATCACATAAAAGAAAATCAAATGTTTATATATATATATATATATATATATATATATATATATAATATTAAACCTATAATAAACATATATTAAATATTTTGATATTATATTCAATGGATGAAATTAAAAAATTTCCAAACTTTTCACAATATTACAAATACCATGAGAATTAACCTTTTAATACGTGTTTCCAGGCCCCGACACTGATTTTGAACATATTGGTAAAAAATTGTACAAACAAAGTTTGCTTGAAGCAATTAGTGTGAATTGTTTGTAAAGTTGAATAGCTACCGCACTAAAAAGCTTCCAGAGTCACTTTGAAGCTGTGGAAATTGGAGTTTTATTTCTTGCCTCACCCAAAATAGAATTACTATTGGCTTTATTGGAAATATATGAGACCATGCACGTCAAAAATTTTCAATATCAAGAAGCACACTAAACTTGGTGATTATTTATACTAAATTGCTATATATACAAATTTATATTTTAACGTTCAGATTCATGTTTAGATGATTTAATAAATATAATGGCTAACAGTCAATCTATATGTCGCTTCACTTTCACTTTGATGTACAATTATTTAGTTTTTTTTAATAGCCACAATGATATATTTACACCCACATAGGTGTCCTATAGTATAGGATACCAATTTGACTTTGTAGGGAATTTGAGTTTATGGCACATAGTGAGGAGCTAATTAGGTTTTGAATGTTATAATTTAATTTAACTTAAGTGAACGTTATATATATTAGGCTAATTTAATGATTTAATAATTATTAAGTAAATGTTATAATTTATTATAATAATTTAATTTATTAAAGATTAAAATTTAAAAAAAATTAAGTGAATGTTATATATAATATTTTGATGAATTGAAATATTAATTGGTATATTAATATATTAATATATTAATTAAATAGTTTATTAATATAATACTTATTTAATGCATAATTAATATTTAATATATTATTAATATTTAATTACAATCAATTATGATTAATCAAATTTAAATATTGTCCTCATAATTAGTGACAATTAAGATTCAAAAATGTTTAATAATAATTTTAATATTGTTAAAGTTAACTAATAATAATAAGGTTGAATTTATTGTTATTATTATTATTATTATTGAAGATATTGTTAATAGTTGATAATGATTACATTTGGTTAGTGTTGCAATGTGACATTACAAAATTAGGCAACCATATTTACTAATATGGTTGTGCTAGGGTTTATAACATCGTATATCAATCACATTTATCAATGTGGTTCTTTTTAGGGTTTATGAAATTTGCAATTTATAATATTTTGGGTTTATAATATAGGGTGTTTTATATATAGGGTTTAACATATATGGTTTATAATAGTAGAGTTTAATATTAGGCTTTATAATATTGGGGTTTATAATATAGGATTTATAAGATTAAGTTTTATGCTAAGGCTTAATATATAGGATTTATAATATAGAGTTTATAATATTAGGGTTTATAATGGTCAATCATGGTCGGTCATGTTAAACCACTGGAAACCTAGGTCAACCATGGTCAATAATGGTCATATTTGGTCAACCATAATGACCATAATCAACCTTTCAAAACCATGGGCAACCCATGCTCAACATGGCCAACCATTATTAATATGTCAAATATGGTAAAACTAGGTCCCCATGATAGAACATGGTCAACCGTAGCCTTCCATTATTAATGTAGGAAACAATAATCTATCATAGAAAACTATGGTCAACCATGGTCAAATTTGTCAAACCTTTTTCAAACATGGTGAATTTGGTGAAGCCATGTGGCAAACGTCGCATTGCGTCAAATATTATTGCATTGTTACATTGTCGTATTGTGACATGAATTTATCGAACATTGCAATGTGACAAACATTGGAGTGTTGTGACAAACATTGTCACAATGTCACATTACATTGCAATCTATCCAACATTGCAATGCAACAATTCAAAATTAGTTAAACACATTTACTAATGTAGTTAATTATGTTTGACAATGTTTGACTATGTTTGACATTCAAGACTCTTCAACTTCGGTTAAACAAAATCATGTATTAATAGTATCCATTAATATCAATAATCAAACATAGTAAAGCACATTTGTCAAACATAGTAAAAAAAGGTTAACCTTTATAGTCAATGTTTAAATATTTGACCATGATGAGACTTGTTCAACATATTTAACAAAAGCCAAAGGTCACTCATAGTTGTCCTCTTACAATGTAACTCGAACATATTCAATTATAGTCAACCATGGTTGATCAAAGTCAAACATTGTCAACTTTGGTCAACTAAACTCATCCTTAGTAAGTCACAATCAAGATTCAAAATAATAATATAATAATAATATTAATAAAGTTGACTAACAATAATATTGATATTAACATTAAGGTTGACTATTATATTATTATTATTGAATATAATATTAATAGTTAACAATGATCGAATTTGGTTGTTATAATGCGACATTACAAAATTAGTCAATCATATTTACTATTATAGTTGCGTTAGGGTTTATAACATTTGGATTTTATAATATTAGGGTTTCTAATATTAGTAATTAATATAAGGCTTGTGATATTAGTGTTTATATTAGGATTTAATATATAGGGTTTATTATTAGAATTTGTAGTATTCGGTTTACAATACAGGGTGTTTAATATGTAGTATTTATAATATTAAGGTTTATAATTGGGTTTAATATTAGGGTTATAATATTATATTTAACATTAGGGTTTATAATATTGGATTTAATATTGAGTTTATAATATGGGTTTTTAATACATAAGGTTTTAATATATATGATTTATAATATTAGGGTTTAATATATGGGCTTGTAATATTAGGTTTTAATATATTGGGTTTATAATATAGAGTTTATTATGGTTTATAATATTGGATTTTTAATATTGGGTTTATAATACTAACATGGCCAACCATTGTTAATATGGTCAAATATGGTCAACCTAGGTCACCATGGTAGAACATGGTCAACTGTAGCCTTATGTTGATGGTGATGGAAGCCACTAATAGGGCAAGGGGTCTCCCCAATATGAATTCCCAATTAGACCCCACACTCTTTTGAAGTAGTAGTCCCAACCAGAATACGATTGGTTGCCGAAGTAGTGGGTTTTAATAGTGTGCCTTTGCTGTAATAACCACATAGAATGATGTATACATGAATTTGGCAGAAACAAGTGTATGAATTTGTGAAGTGTCAAGTGTAATGAATGAGAAGTTCCATCATATCATAGGGAAGAGATTGGGCCCCTTAGAAGCAAGTAATAATACTTAATTTAAAAGGGACACACAAACAATTAGAGAATCATAAGTTAACCAGAAAAATAGTTCACGAGATAACCATGATCGAAATAACATAACAACACACATTCAACAAGATTCATACTAAGGAAAATGAAATAGCTCATAAGATTTAACGTAAATGAAATAAAACATATCACAAACATAAAAATAGTAGTCTTAAAACATACTCTAGCCTCCATTGCATATGGGTGTACTGTCTTGGAGCCAGTTTGTGTTTCCTTCTTCAATAAGAACAACATGGTGTTGATCTTGGCAGGGCCACCAATATACTTATGCATATCATGTCTGTTGGCCTCCAGGTCCCCTTTGGTAGTAATATGCCTGAAATAGTCCATGTGTTCTTCAACTTCTTCTCTAACCTTATTTCTCCCTTTTGTTTTTGTGAGTGTGTTGATTGAACGGATCTTGTGAGATTTCACCATAGAATCCACGTTGTTGTACACTTGTGCATAAGACGACAAAATGTTGGTAATGAAGGTGTCTAGTTGTTTTTTTCTTTGTATAAGCATCCAAACTTAAGATTTTTCCATCTCATCTTGTTTTTTTGTCTTCTTTACCAACTCAGGTGGTGCACCTCTATACTTCATTCCCCAATTATGCATTGCAGTGATAGTTGGGTGACCAACCTTGATAGATTTTGCATTATCTCTGATTTATAATGCATGCAGTGCAAGGGAAAGACTTATTTTTTCACAATGACTAACTCGTCATTGAGGTTCCTCATGGTTTCTCCTAGTGTTAATACTTCACCAAGTATACTAGTTTCCTGAAGTTCTTTTAAGTACACTTGTGGAGGAGCTAGTTTCTGAACCTATGTTTTGAGTTGTTCAATGTATTGCCTTGCAACCTCAAAATTAATTGTCATTTGTCTATTCTTGGCCATCAAATATTCTATGTTTGATTTGGAAGCTCCTGGGAAGGCCAAGCTATTTGTGGCAATAGCTTCAGTATTCTTCCTAGTTTCCTTTACGATCATCTTCTCCTTGATAAAAGTAGGATGTGTGACATCATTCGGAAAGTGATTCTTTCTAGATCAAACAATATTCTTCTGAAGCTCATCGTAGGTCATGCTACAAATATCCATAACTAGACCTTCATCAAGAGGATTAATTTCCTCCTCATCATATGGTGCTTACCCTTCTATAGGAGGGGGGGGGGGGGGGGGGGTGTGGGGGAGGGGGAGATTGAGTGGTGATCTGTAATGTACAAGGCATGAGATCGACATCTTGATTGTGTTGCTTCGACTCGACCTCCATGTCTTGAATTACTATCAAATCTTCAATTTCCTTGGAAAGTCCCTCATCCTTTTGCAAATTTCTTTCTTCTTCAAGTAGCCAATTCTTCTCTTCTTCTTCAGCATACTTCAACATTATTTATTCCTCTTCTTCTATTATCATTTCTTCTTCTTGCATCTTCCTCTCCTTTTTCTCTTTATGCTCTTGTTTTTTCTCTTACCTTAGTTCTTCCTCTTACATATTTTGCTTCCTCTTTCTCTCTGCTTTCATGGCCACTTTCAAGATAGTTGGATCTAATTTATATTTGGAGCTATGATCCTCTGTTGGATGGTGTGAAACCTTCCTTTTATACTTTATGCTTAATGGGTTGCACTTTTCTGATGTCCTTTCTTCCAGATTAGCTTCTGTATTTGGAGTCACATGCGACGAACCTAAAAAAATGACTGGTGTGTGGAGCTTAGAGGCACTATAACATTTTTTGATATTTTCCTCATATGGTCTATAATAAGTCTTTCTTGGCAAATTTAAGTGTATATTTGCATAGTGTTTACTGCAAACACATGGGATCATATGGGTGGTACTCCATGAGACCGAACTCAAATTTATTCAACCCATTACCTTCGGCCTCTGCAACCTTCAAATTCTTAATCTCGTACAATCCTATCTGCAAAGGAAGAGTGGGAAAAGGTGATTTATTCTTCCTTTGCAAGACTCCTCATAAACCGGTGGAAAGATGGTACGCAACCTCTTGCATGACCAATTTTTCAGCGGCATACCTAGGTAGAAAATGTGAGGAATTTTGACAATAAAACACCCTAAGATATGTGCCATCAGGTGAGGAAAACCAATTGAAAAGTTTTTCTACTGCTTCCATAGCCTCTTGGGACATGCAAGGTGGATCTTCCTAAAAAATCATCTGGTACAATACTATGAGGATTTTATCAGTCATATTCTTCATGACTCCTCTATAGTTGCACTCTGAAAGAAACTTGCAGTAAATATGTAGAATAGGCTCCTTTGGCATTCAATTCTAGCTCATGCTAGAGAAATGATTCTGAGCACATATCCCTTCGAATAAGTACGCGAACATATAAAATCTAGCATGCTTTCCATTTGAAGGATTCTTAGCATCAGTCACATTCATCAACATATGTCAGGACAACAAATCCAACTAGTTTAATATCTTTCCTTCATTAAAAATTTGATGAAAAAAATATTCCCAACCTTCAGGAAGAGTCTCAGTACTCTTTTGGCCATAGATCTGGAAGCATAAAGTAATCAAGTAGTAGAACACTTTCCTCAGATATTTGGTCTTGTATGTGTTGTTGGGTGTGTGGCGGAACTTGGATCAATATTTCACCTAGGATTTGACAATATCTTCATTTCTAAAGTAACTGGTGACTACATAGAAATGAGAATCCATGTATGATTCTGGTTTGGTCAGTTGATACATGATATGAGTGTAATGGGCCATATATGAAGCAATTCTCTTCCCACTAACACTGTTGAGAATCATGCTCTCGGTGCCAATATGCGACATGATCTACTTGATGATATATGCATAAAGTAAATATGGAAACCTGCATGCAACCTTATGAAATACTGACCTCTAGAAATTTATGTAAATCTTCCTATCTTCTAGAACTGCTTTGTTACTAGTGGATATGAATGCATATTTTACTGTGTTCCATGTGATATATGAATATTTCTCAATGAAGAGTTAAGTTTCTGAGAGGGTAGGCATGGAGATAGGGACACTCTCAAATAATTCACCTTCGTTTCTTTCTGTTGTGTCTTTTTAGGCTTATCTCTTTGGAGGCATGATGAGGACAACTAATAAAAGAGATATAAGCTCAAAAAGTTGCAACTCCTATATCATAATATGCACTCATGGCAAAGAAAAATTAGATCTAGTAAATCAGTTCATTCATCAAGAATAAAGTAGCAACTCGGTCACTAGAGAGAATGATTGCACAGATTTTGGGCTCACAGAGGCAAAATCGGCCAATGAATTATGCATTGTGAAATCTCAACAAACAAGGAAGGAGCTTGAGGCTTGAGACTTTTGAATGTGCAGTCTCAACTTGGAAGACTGAGGGAGGAGACTATGTATTTCATAGTCGCAATGGCCAAGGCTGAGGCTTAAGTCTTGGAACTACGCAATTCACAGTTGGGAAAGCCAGTACACAGTCTTAGAGGCTAAGCATGAATATTGAGCCTTGATTATGTGAATTACATAGTTGGGAAGGGGAAAAAATTGGTCACGATTAGGCAGATATTCCCGAAAAGGAGAGAGAAAATCATCAGATATAAATTTTAGGGCAATAATGTAATATTCACAAATGGGGAATGCAACAATATAAAACAGTTATGTAGAGAAATAACACAGATCATCTAATTAAGAGCAGGAGGCTAATATGGAGGCTCTTTATTTACATTTACATCAGCAAAATATATGCACAAGATAGCCCATGAGATGTAAAATAGGAAATAGAAGACTGCAATGGAAGAAAATCCTCAACAAGAGGTATTGCAACCATACATATGGACATAAAATTCCTTGACAATGTTATTTTTATTAGGCTGCAACGGATGTAGATTACACTTCAGATCTAGAGTAGATCTGTGTATGAAAATTTAGATCTATATCAGATCCATACACTAGATAGGCTCTTCTTCAAATTCCCCTTGGGGTTTTCAACAATACATGAAGTACAAGGAGTAGATTTGAGATCTAATGC
Source organism: Pinus albicaulis (assembly GCA_034641835.2). Taxonomy (NCBI): domain Eukaryota; kingdom Viridiplantae; phylum Streptophyta; class Pinopsida; order Pinales; family Pinaceae; genus Pinus; species Pinus albicaulis. The sequence continues at coordinate 67,926,546 of CM076577.1, read as the reverse complement.
TGCAGATCTGCAGAAATATTCAAAAATTCATGAACATTCAGATCTGATCTGATCTATACAATATGATGATCCTCTCTAATGGATCTCAAATGTGAAGGGCAGATCCCCAACACATGAAAACCACTCGTCCAAAAAGTGTGCCAAAAGACCCTGCAATAGTACCCACACAAATAATGAAGTTCTGGAAGCAAGACTGCGCTGTAGGCTTTAGAACATGTTTGGCCTCATGCTAAGATCTGAAAATGTAGCTCCAATGATCCAATACTCTCTTTCCAGTGGGATAGAAGACTTCCCCACTGAAAATGAGCACTAGAATGGTCTAGATCTGAGTAGATCTAGCCTCCACTTGCTTCAGATTTCAAAGAAAACCAAACCCTCAACAAGATCTGCATTGTAGTTGGAAGAAGAAGTTTGGCTTTCAGCTAGATAGTGGACAAGAAATGCAAAATCTTCCAAGAGGCCTCTCAAGCAAAGAGGTAAGATTCCCGATCAGGAACACCCAGTGCTAAACAACAAGAGAATGATATATGTCTAAACATACAATATATTCAGAAAATACAATACCATCAACAACCTTCTCATGATGCCATCCTCTTCCTTTTATAAGTTGAGAGCTTGCAAACCCTAAACCACCTTCAATGAAATAGCTCCTTTCACATGAGCCATCTCCATATAAAACTGCGTTGTGCCTCATTGATGGCCACTCCTCCAAGACAATGCTATAGATTTGGTCATGGTTGACCCAGTCAAAGTGTTCAGCCCCTTTCACACCTAAGGGTGCTTTCTTACATAGACAAGATATATCCTTTTTCACATTTGGCATTGATTTATTTATTTTTTATGAGTTTTATGATCCTCCTTTACAATTTTATTCATGAAACCAAAAAAAAAACAAAATTGAATATTCCCATTAGCTTAGGACTAATTGGGAATATTACAATCCTCCCCTCCAAACTGTTGCTTGTCCTCAAGAAACTGATAAGGTGAGTTCTCCAACTCTTCTCCTCCTCCATTTGTGACACAAACATGAGATAAGCTTCCTCCATAAGCTAATTGTTCACCAATCCATCCCTCCATGAATTTCTCCTCCAAAGTTCTCATGAGATGCAAATAGATCATCCCATAAGGAGACAATAAATCACATGAAACAAACATGGTTTTCCCAATGTTCTCCCTAAAATATGTAACATAAGGTACATGGGGAATATCCATCCCATAGGGCACATAAATACCGTCACTCCTTCCTCCATACATCCCCATAAAAAGTACAATCACATCATCAATGTAGGGGATCAAAACAACATATAAGCAAACAAAAATTTGTGAATATGGAGGTGGGTCAGAGTCCCACATGTGGAAACAGCACAATGCATCTCCTGCCTACTTCATATCTAGATGCGGTAAGTGGAACCACTTACTTGCTGCCCATACCATCTCACCATAGCTGGAACTGTGAGATATATTTGGTGCCTTAGGGAAGCACCCATCATGCTGCAAAACCTCTGTTTTCTCATCAAGGGAGTGGCCAAATTCATAAATTTTTGTGGCCCAATATTGGCCATGAATTTTATGAGATATAATACTCCTCCTTGAAGCCATGGCCTACATAAACATGGTGAAATAATGCATACAATCAGAATATAAAACATGTTTTACAAGAGCATGTTCTTCACCAACAATCCTCCTCATATAAATGGAGTGGTGCATAGATCTATCCTCTTCCTCAAAAAGAGAAAGAGAGGGTTGATTTAACTCTTCCATAGTGTTATGTTGCTGCTCCATCTCCACATGGGATATGCATCTTTGACAATGTTGATATAGTTCTTCTTCAAAGCCCTCCCAATAGTAGCTCCTCAAGATGATGTTGTTGAGCTTCGTGGAATATGTGTGGCTGAAACAGAACTCTTCATAGGCCATTTGTAGTAACTTCTCCTTGAGCTTGGAGGCTCTAGACAAGAATATCCTACCATGATCATAGATGACTCCATCTTTGATTGAATAGCTCTCATCATGTAGCAAGTCATCAAGAATCATGCATGTGTGAATATACTTGGAATATTCCACCAACAATTGGGATTTCCAATATGGATCTAATCTACCCAACAATGACAACGTTGATAATGTGTCAACTGAATGGCTGCCATGTTACTGCTCCTCTCCTTGACATCTCCCATGCTAAAGGTGTATGTTGGAAGGCCATACCTCCCATTTCTCTCCTCCTTGACATCTCCCATGCCAAAGGTATAAGAGGGAAGGTTGTTATTCCTTCCTTGCTGCCCTTCTTGCATATGCACATACTCAAATGCAATGGAATTTCTTGGAAGTTAGTCTCCCATGGGAGGCTATCATCTATCCAAAACCTCCTTGGTCTTGCCAAAGTATGCATGTGTGACCACCATATCCTATTATGTATGGAATATTGCTCTCCAAATGAGATTTTCTTCTTATTCTTCATAACCAAGGATTGCCTTCCTTGCTCCATGATGGTTTCATTCTTCATCCTTGCAACATTTTTTCTTAGCACAATATGAGATGAGAGAGTGGATAATGGTGATAAGTGAAAAATATTTCCCCTCTCCTTGAGCTTTCCCCATACTCTCAGCATTGTAGTATGGTCTTCTAATGCTCCCTTCCTTCTTGGATCTATGAATGGAGCATCAATGCATGAAACATCTTTCACCAAATGTGAATCAGGTGGCCTCCTAGGTGGTTTACCACAAGATAATTATGTCTCATGGTTCATTCCCATGTGCATAATAGATGGTATCATCATATCACTGCTTCCACTGTGCATGTCCATCTCTGATTTTTGGGTGGAGGTCTCATGATAATGGGGTATCACTCTTAAGGATGAAAGAGTGCCTTTGATTGGAGAAATTTCCACATCTTTTCCTCCATGGAATAGTGGATCACCTCCTATCATGTCAGCGCTGTGATCCTTCCTCTGTTCTTCTTCTCCTACCTTCTGCAAGATCTCATAGTCCAATGTGCTTCCTTCACATGTAATTAACCCATGAACACCAAACATCTCCTTGGTGTCAAGAGTTTTGATCACAAAGGATTGATTTGTCATAGTGTGTGTTCCCAATGTTGGGGTCCTGTGTTTTGGTAGATTGGCTAGCCAAAAGACAAGGCAACGTCAGAACCAAGTTTTAGAGCTCTAGGATCTAGCCCTCCTAGTCTCAGAGAGGGATATCTCAATATGTTTCTAAGGATATGTCTTGAATGTTCTAGAATTTGATTTTAGGCTAGTTATGAGGTGCAGGGTTGTTTGTTTTGTTTGGTTGGACAAATGTGTTTCAGGTGGTATAGATAGAGCATGGGAATCTACAAGCCATTGGAAAATGGAGTCATGTGAAAATCCAAATAGTTATGACTGAGAAGGAAGGGAAACCAAAGTGCAAATCTAAATTTGTCAAGGATCTGTTGAATAATATAGGTGAAATGGGATGAACATTAAGGACTAAGAGTGAAAAACAAGCTAAACCCTTTCACAATGGCTTAAAATATTCGGGGAACACCATATTTCCTCTAGTAAGCTCACTTATTTGGACTTAATCAATATAAACACTCAAAGGAAAAAGAAATGTAGACTAAACCTTCTTTAATAAATTATAGGATTCGGGGGACACCCTATTTCCTCCCACAAGTTTACTGCTGAAGGCTCAATCAACAAAGACATACAATTACAATCAAAGAAGAGGGAATGCCTTAGACATCTAGGAATGCAATTATAGGGACCTTTAAAACAATAATTACAATAAGGAGCAGAGGGTATGATTGAAACAAGCCTCTCTGTCAAACTGCAAGTATTAATAATCAAAGGGAGATTTCAGATACAATATTCAGAGGTAAAGAAAGAGGGAGGGCCTAAACAATCTTTAACACAACTGAATTAACTATTTCTGAAATAAAACAAACTGAATATTCAAGAGAGCTGTCAAACTGTCACATTCAGTAGCAGAAAAAATATAAACAGTGAATGATAAACAGGCCAGAGGTGCTTCCAAGATAAATTTCTCTGCCTAAACTTTTTATCCTACTGCAAGTCAAAGCATAATGGAAAAAAGTGATAAACAAGGAATAACATTAACAATAAGAGATTAATTCACCCCAACCAGGCTCAAGGATCCAATGGCCTAGCCTCCTTCATCAACAGAGAAAAAAAAGACTTCCACACTCCTTCAGAACACCAATTCTTCTTCAAAGCAGCAATCTATGTATTACTTTAAAATTCACCAAATGCCAACCTTTTACAATGAGACTTCTAAGAGTCTTTATAGGAAAAATGAGGAAAAATAGGTGAAGAAGGTTTTAATGATCATCAAATATAGAAGAAGGAATTCAAATGCCCCATCCGATGTTATAAACATTAATTAAGTTCTAGACCGGATCAATAACTTTGTAGCTTGCTAAGACCATTTTGATATGACATAAAACACCCCACAGTTGTCCTTTGGGAAGCAATACTATCTGTAGTGGTAATGTTATCTTCTTGGTGTGAGTTAAGTGAAAGAATGGGCTATGAGGACTCCCATACTTCCAAATAACTGCTTCTGACAGTTTGTAGCAGTTTCTCTAGTGTAATAACTACTTGGCAGGCTTGTGTGCATGGATATGGGTAATGTCTATGTTAGTCAGCTTCTGCATCAATAACTTCTCTATCTCTTTGTACTTTAACCTGTTTTAACCTTGTCTATTCTTTATCCTTACTGATTGATCGATCTGTCTCTATACTGAGGTCCTCAATTGTTTTATTAATCCTTTGTGACCTGTTTTCTGCCACTGAATATGTGATTTCCACCATTTCTGAGTGTTCAATGTACAGGTGGAGGGTTTGCTGAGCTGGAGGGTTACTGAGGGTTCATGGATCTGTTTCATTGCTTGACATGACCTCGCCTTCTGCTCTGGTCCCTTTGATGATGTTTCGTGGCCCTGAGATTCTCCATCTGAGTTTCGGTGTCACCTTTATGACTGTAAAACATTAATTCCTTCATCGGCCATGAAAAAACCTGCAAACACATGAAAACACATTATAAAATCCTGTGGGCTAGGTTTAGAATTCTTGCAGAGGCTTTGGGGTGGCGGAGGAGCAATGAGGAAGAATGTGATTGCAACGGAAAATCGGAACAAAGCCTGGCATAGAAGCTACCCAGGTCATGGAGGTCTTGGTGTGAGGACGAACATGGGTCGTTAGATCCAGATGATCAACGGCTGTGATCGCTCGATGAAATGTTTCGGAAATAAGTTGGGTGAAAAGTGAAATGGGGGCGAGATTAAAACAGGACCGTCCAATCTCAGATATTGACGCCTAAGATTAAAAGATGAAAAAGCAATGTTAGTGAAAGGAAGTGGTATAGTGGAAAACCGACAGCGGTTTTCGCGTTGCGTTTGGGTGGTATGCGGTTTTGTAAAAAAAAACGCGATTCGATACATCGGCTGACACCTGTCCTTTTAAAAACCGCTAGTTTCACAAAAAAAATTGGAGTTAACTCTTAGGCGCAAATTTTTTTTGAAACGCATCGTCCGCTGTCGGATCAGAGGCTCCAGATCCGACGGTGCAGATCGCACGTGACGGGAAAGTTGCACGGACGGGGTTCTGGTGGGACCGAACTTTGTTTATCACATAGCGAAAACATTAAGTGGCTGGGTGATTTATCAAACATGAAGTTTTAGATTATCGGGTTAAATCCCGACCGTTGGATCATTCAATCAGATGGCGAAGATCGAAAGGAGGATTTTATGGTGGAGGGATGGGAAGATGGGAGAAAACACGTGACAACCGTTGATCTTCTCAGATCAACGGTCGCGATCTATCCTGAGAGGAAAGGTCGGGAAACGGAAAACCAAAGGAAAAATGGGTTTATCATGGGGAGGGTTCACTTTCTTAGTGCTCGGTTACAGGGCTAGGGCATGTGGAGGAAAAGGCTATCGAAAATAAGCCCTCGGGGGCTTAAATACCTTATAGTGCATAATACTAATTTTTAGGCCGAAACAAGGATTTTTTAAGCCAAAATGGGGGTTCTGGTAGATGAAAGGAGGGGTTTTTAAACCAGATAAGGGAAATATAAGGTTTAAAAGGGGATTTTGAAATGATTTGGGGGTTAAATGAAGGGGTTTTAAGGGATTTCATGGGGGAAACAAGGATGAAGATGAAGAATTTGTGGGATTGGAATGGAGGGGTAAAATGAGGAAAAAGGAGTTTGATGAGCAGTTTTTCTCTTGGTAACAGTAAGGTTCTTTAGGATTAATAGTGAAACAACAATGAAGATAATTTCAAAAGGTAATTATCATCATAAAAACTTCAAAAGATGACAGGTATTCAGAGGGAACTATCTCTTGAAGGTTTAAAGACAAAATTAGCCACCACTGAGTATGACAGAAATTATAGGTGGCTAACAGTGGCTCCACTTGGGGAAGACAGCTTGCCCTTTAGGTGTCCAGAACCTCAGTAATCTCTGGATTAAGTAGACCAGTGCCATTCCATTGAGCAGAATTCTTTGCTTTCTTGCTGGTACCTTTGCATATTGGTAGTTCTTTTAGTGACCTGCAACATGAGATCTCTTTGAAAAAAACATTTCTACTTACCCAAAGCTACTTGTCCTAAATTTTTCTTCTTCCTTTGAGTGCACTTGGGCTAGCAAACTCTTTTTTCAAAATTTTATTTTTCAAACAGAAAAATAAACCTATCTAATGCTACCCTTATTTCTCCATGAGTTCAGATTAAGCAGTTGAACTCATAAGTTTTTCTACCTAATCTAATATCTGTCAGGATTAAATAGTCTGACAGATTTTCATTCTCTATATTCTAAGATAGAAATTGAAAAACACAGTCAAACCAAGATTAGACTGTCTGATTTGCTGTGGGTCCATGACATAAATACAAGCTGCACATGAACTGAAACTAGCAGAAATTAAAACAAAACTTGGAAGGTTTAAAGATCTGAAAATCAAAAACATTCTTCCTTCTTGCCGTGACTCAGATTTTGAGCTTTTTAGAGTCACCTTTATTTCTTCATTTCAGCTCTGGTTTTGATCTTGTTAGAGTTGTTCTCTTTTACTTTGCTGGTTCAAGTTTTGAGCATGTTACAACCAGTTCTCTTCTTCTCTCCTAATCTGTTCTACTGATATTAAGCTAAGATTAAATAGTTTGGCAAATCTTCTTCACTATCCAATCAGCAGTAAACTGAAATCTTCCCAATCATGATTAGGATGTATGATTAGACAGTAGTGCTTCTTAAAGTAGTGGCATTTGAGCTTGTACACTTTCAGACATTATTTCTCTTTTTTGGTATGGGGCTATACCTTTCTTGTTTTATTCCTGCCCTCTTTTGTTTTTTTTTTTTTTCTATTGTTTTTTTTTTTTTTTTTCATTTTTCTTGATGCAAATGGTATGTACAATGGATAAAAAACTCTAAAACTAAGACTCTTGACAGAAATAGTGTTTAAGCATCCTTCCATTGACAGGACCTCCTAACACTTCTTCACCATTTAGTTCTTGCAGGAAAAACGCATTATGCCCTCTTATGGAATGAATAATGTAGGGCCCTTTCCATATATATTCAAACTTACCATGTTTTCCTTTCTCTTCCCTCCTTGAATCCCATTTGAGAACCACATTCCCAACTTGGAAGTCATTTGTTTTAGTCCTCCTATCAAATAACCTTTTGATGTTTTCTTGGACTTTTTGAGTTCTCTGATAAACTTCCTCTTTGGTCTGCTGCAAATGGATGGTCTGATTGATCCTTCTCTGCATATAATTTTCTTCAAATTGGACTTCCTGAAGGAGTTTCATGACTGGAACCCCTAAGGATGTCGGGAAAATAGCATCCATGCCATAGAACAGATGAAAGGGGGACATGTTGATTGACTTTTTTGTGGTTAACCTATCATCCCACAGGGCATGAACAAGCTTACTATGCCATGCTTTCTGGTTCTGCTCCATCATATTTTTTATGATGTTGATTAGGCTCTTGTTTGAGGATTAAACAAGTCCATTTCCTTGGGGGTAATAGGCAGTGGAGTGGCCCAAGGTGATCTGATATTTATGGCACAAATCAACCGTATTCTTGGATTTAAAGGCAGCATCATTTTCTGTGATTATTTTCCTAGGACAGTGAAATCTGGACAATATGTTGGTCTCAAGGAATTTGATAATGACAGAGTCAGTAGCATTCCTAGTGGGTATGCCCTCTATCCATTTGGTAAAATAATAATTGGCTGTGAGGATCCATTTATGCTGGGTTGAGGAGGGTGGATGGATCTCCCTTATGAAATCCAAACCCCACTGTTGGAAGGCTGCTTCAACACTAATGGGTTTCAAGGGCAAGGGAAAGATTTTTCTTCTACCATCAAAGATTTTTCACTTGTGGCAAGACATTACTAGTTTGTGGGTGTCTGGAAAGAGGGTGGGCCAATAGTAACCAAATCTGAGAATCTTGTTTGCTGTGGTCTTCCAATTTAAGTGCCCCCCACATTCTCCTTCATGCATTTCATGCATGATTTTTCCTGCATCAACCTCAAGTAAAAATTTTAGTAGTATCCCAACAACATTTTTCCAATATAAGACTCCATCTATAATGCAATAATTCAAATCCTTCTGTTTTACAAATCTGGCTTTTTTTTTTACAAGGAAGGAGGAGCATTTAAATAAAGAAACACATACATAATGTCATCATACCATGGAGAATTCATGAATGTTTCTTCAGTAAATGGTGTTGGGAACTCTTCTATTTCTTCCAAGGCATCAACCATGTTCATATCTAGAGCTTTGAAGTTAAACTCAACCATGAGTTTTGCTAATCCTTGTCCCTTGATGAGTTTAATAGGCCTGATTTCTAAGTCATATTCAAGAATAGTGGCAATCCATTTTCCCCTTTTACCATCGGGGTCCTGACTTAGAATATCTTTAACTACGGTGTGTGGCACAAAGGCAATGATATGTGAATGTAAAATGTACACCCTGAAATCCTTTAATGCTTTTACCAGAGCCAAGGGTTGCTTCTCCATGATATTTTATTTGAGTGGTTCATCTCTTAAAGCTTTACTGAAGAAGGATATAGGTTGTTCTTGCCCCAAGTTATTCTTTTGCAACAATACTGCAGCTATTGTATGTTCAGATGCAAAGGAAAAAATATAGAAATCTTTGGTGAAATCAAGACCGATAAGGACTCGTGCTTGAGTAAGGGCTTTCTTTACTAGTTCAAATGATTGTTTAGCTTGCATTGTCCATTTAACACCTACTTCTTTCCTGAGCATGTTAGTGATGTTTCTTAATAGCTCAGCAAGGTTGGGGATGAACCTCCTCAAAAAATTAATCTTTCCAATGAAATATTGTAATTCTTTGAGATTTCTAGGGTGGCTGATATTCAGTATGCCATCAATTATTTTAGGATCTATTTTGATCCCTTCTTCAGAGATTATGTGACCAAGAATATTTCCTTCTTGGAGGCCAAAGAGTGTCTTTTTGGGATTTAGAGACAAACCAAATCTTCTGCATTTCTCAAAAACTTTCCTTAAATGTTCCAAATGTTCTTCATCAGTTTTGGAGAAAACAGTAATATCATCAAGGTAAATGATTATAAAATAGCCTATGTCCTCTGAGAAGGCTATGTCCATGGTCCTCTGGAAGGTGGCTCCTGCATTCATCAAACCAAATGGAATTTTGACATACATGAATGTCCCCCAAGGTGTGGTAAAAGCTGTCTTATGCTGATCACTTGGGAGGACTAACACTTGATTATAACCTGAGAACCCATCCAACAATGATATTCTTTTTGACCCAACTACCTTTTGGAGAATGTGGTCCATTTTTGGCAAAGAGTAGTTATCTTTCAGAGAGGCTCTATTTAGGTTCCTGAAGTCAATACACAACCTAATCTCCCCTGTCTTCTTCCTGACAGATACTAGATTGGAAACCCAGTCGGAGTATCTAAGAGGAACAATGATCCCTGCCTCATACATCTTCCTAATTTATTTTTCTACTGCAGGTAGTAAGACAGGGTTTATCCTCCTTAATTTCTGTCTGAAAGGTTTCTGATTTTCCTTAAGAGGAATTTTGTGCTTAATGATGCTAGTTTCATATCATTTCAAATCTTTGGAGTCCCATGCAAAAACATCTATAAACTCTTTGAAGAGTGCTATGTATTGATGTTTAATGTGGGCAGGAAGGGTGCTAGATAACTTAATCATTTTAGGCTCAGTTGGGCTACCTATGTTGTGTTCTTCCACATTAGTTTCCATGGGTTCTACTTTTGGTTCCTTAGCCAAATCATTGAAATCAAAGAGTTGCTCTAATGGGGCAAGGCCTTTCGGTATGGTATCACCTTTACATTCTAGAACTTCGAGGTCCCTTTGATTTGGATCATTGGACAATTTTTCTTTGTAAAGATGATCAAACTGATTTATATCAGTAGGAGACGAAGATTCTATTTCAGGAATTGGTTCCCCATCTAAACACTCTTTTTCATGGTTGAAACTTGGTGATGCCGTGGAAAACTCATTTTTTTGACTGCAGGAAATTTTCTATATGTTTATCATTGTTAAACACCTGCCAATGATCTTCGTTATCAAGCACTGCTAGTCTGTTTTTTACTTTTATAATGATTTTTTCATCAATTTGTGGTACTTGGCAATTACTAGCAGCAAAATCAAGCTCATTTGCCAAGTGATTTTGGGCTCTTGGTATGAACATGAGCTCATATTGTTCGAAAGTTTTCAGGAGATCTAAAACAGTGTTTCTATATTCTCTGAGTCTGGGATTTTTGGTTGAATAATCCCCTTTGATTTGTCTGATGATTAACTCAGAATCCTCCTGCACTGATATCTTTTTGGCCTTTAAATCTTTAAGTATGTGCAGGCCAGGGAGAAGGGCTTCATATTCTGCGATGTTGTTGGTGCATGAAAAATGTAATTTGCAGGCATGTCCTTTGTTTGTGTTGTGTATCCATACACCAGCTCCTGCACTACTTTTGTTGCAAGAGCCATCAAAGCTCATTCTCCAAAGTATTTATGTTTCATTCTCATTGGTTTTGTGTTGCTCAAGGCTACTAGGAGTTGAGATATCTAGAGATTGAGGGGAGGACAATTTTGAATGTTCTGGTGCACTAATGTCGTGCTCGTTTTCCATCATTGTTTGGGTGACTTCATCTTCATTGTATAAAATAAAGGAATCTAGATCTGAATGGGTGGAATAAACAAGAGTGCTGTGAGGTTTTTCCTTGCTGCTCACCATGTATTTCATGAGGGTTTCCCTATATAATCTTCTGGTTTGACCAAACACTGGTATGGTGGAATAAGACATATCCATTTGAAGGGTGCCCTGAATCGTAGCTCCCCATGATCTAGACAAGAGCATGCCATATTTTGGGGGAATGTCAGCTACTACCACATCCATTACAAGATTCTTGGCAGGAATTTGAGACAAGTTAACACACAAATATTTAATTAACCCCAAGCATTTGACCCTTCTGGAATCAAAGGAGTATAAGTCTTTATATGGTCTAGTAATCTCTAAGCCTAAGCTTTCCATTACTACCTTGGGCATAAGGTTGTGTGATGCTCCTGAATCTAGCATGGCATTGTGTAAGATTTTTTCATGTATGTTTAGACTGACATAGAAAGGAGGCACAACCCCTTCCTGATATTTTCCTTCAATCATAGGGCCAAACAACAGCTCTAGCTTGTCATCTGTCAAGTTCAAAGTGGCAATATCAGCATGTATATTCAGAGCTTTTAGGGCCTGGTTTCTGTACACTTCCTGGGTCACTAATTCAGCCAGAGGTATGTTAATTTTAATCTTTGTAATCTCTCCCTCAAGGCTGAAAGGAACTATTGATTTTGTTGTATTTACATCTGTTTTCTCACTTATGTTTCTTTCAGCAATTTTGACTTGTTGAGTTTTATTAGGACTGTCAATCTGAGCTATTTTAATAGGGCCACTAGCAGAGGTACTAGGACAACTTTGTTCAACATTTGGCTGGCTACTTTTGTCTTTGTTTAAATCTTTTTTCTTAGCCAAGATGTTGGTTTTCTTTGCTGTTTTCTTAGGCTTATTTTCTGTATTTTTCCTAACAGCAGAGTTAGTGTTTTTGTCATTTGGATTATCTATGTTCCCTTTGCTTATTAAATCATAGTGTTTGTGTACCTCCATGATTGCATTCTCAAACCCCAATCTATAATCCTCATACTCCTCATATGTATCTTCCTTTGGTTCTGAGGAGAAGAAACCTTGTTCTTCTGCAGTGAGGAAAACATCATCCCCACTATCTGATCCAATCAAGTTTACATGGTTTTCTCCCAACCCTTCAATCTCTCCTTCTTCCTCTTGATCTACGTAGTTTTTTTGGAAGGGAGGTCTAATTTGTTGCTCATTATCTCTTTGCCTTTCTTGATTGTTTTCTCTTCTAAAATTCTGATTTCTATTTCTATTTTAGGGGTTATTTTGATTTTCTCTTGGTGGCACTCTATCATTCAAGTTTATATTTTCAAGCATTCTCTCCATTACCTTCACTAGGTTGTCAATTTTGGTATCAGAGGATGAGGTTGAGGGTGCAGAATCATCTTTATAGGTTACCCTCTTCTCTGATCTTAACCTAGCTCTTTTCTCAATTAAGTTTGCTTCTACACTCACCGCTCCCTTCTGCATGTCTTCTAGAGTTAAATAATCTCTCTCTCTCTTAGCTGATAGGCCATAACAACATCGAAACCTTCAAGATATTTCACTAAAGCCATGCCTTGGGGAGGTTTCATGTGAGGTGGAAGGGCATTGTAGACACTGTTAAACCTGGTGGAGTAATCATGAACACTTTCTCCCTTATTTCTTTTAAGACTCTGATACTCTGCTAATATTTGGAGAGGGTTGATTTTGAATTCCCATTTGTTTATGAATGCTTGATGTAATGAGGGAAGGTCATGGATACTATTGGGATTTAAGCTTTTAAACCACTTCTTTACTTCTCCTCCTAAACTTTGAGCAAATATTATCATATTTATGGTATCATCTTCTATTTCCATATAATCAAAAGCATCTTCCATCCTGTCTACATGTTGTTGAGCTGTGATAGATTCTTTTCTAGTGAAATGGGGAATTTTAGACTGATATTCATTTGTTAAGGGAACCAGAGGCTGTGGTAACACTAATGGGGCATACCATACTACCATGGCTGGAAAGAGAGGTGGATTTACAGTGGGGGGATTTACAGGAGGTAAAATGGGCTGAAATGAAGTGTTTTGGACAGTGGTGGTATGGGTTGGAGTGGAAGAAACGTTGGGGCCAGAAAACAGATTTTGAGCAGATTGATTATGAAAAAGGCTAAAGTGGTGAAGAAGCTATGAATCAGGAGGAGTAGAAGGTGAAGCTTCTCTACTAAAACTCTGTTGCAAATCTGCAGTTTCAAGATCAGTTTTTTTTTAAATCACTTTGAGATCTGGTTCTAAATATGTTCTTAGTATGATTTAAGTCAAATTTTAAATCTTCCAAGATAGCAAGGTTTTTAGGGAGATATTTTTTTCTTGGATGTTCCTATCAGCAGCTGATTTTCCAGCTCTAGACTGTAATGTCCCTTTTTGGATATTATCAAGATTCTATGTCAGAGATGGAATACAGAGGCATTTACTGGTTATGTCACCTCTAAAAAGAGGGTGATAACCAGAGGCTACCTGGCCAACTGTAGACTCTGCCTATAGAACTTGGAATAATCCTAATTCAAGACTCTCAAAAAGGCCTTCAATGAAAACGATGTATAAGCAAATATGAGCAATGAAAACATAGATCAGTGCTGGGATCCCCTCATTCAAGATTTATGTGACATTTATATGCAAATTCAGCAGAAAAAAATAATTTTAAGCATGTTAAACAGATCTCCTGGAAACAAGACTAGCTAGAAATCAGCCAAAGAGAGAGGCTGCTGCAAAATGAAAACCCCGGCTACTAGAATTGCACAGATCTGACTAGAACTAAGAGGAGGTCAGCCAAAGGTATGATATTTCATTAATATAACAGTAAATCAGAATTAAATATGATATTATTTCCTTTACAACTGATTACAAGAAGAACTAGGGCAAGATCCCTTCAAAAATAAGAGCTGCAACTAGAAATAAACTGCAGAAATACATATGCAACGTTATTTTCTAGGTGGTTCAGCTATTTTACATTAAATTTCATATCTAGGATAGATATATGGATTAATCATAAAATATAATACAAATATGGAAGCTACAAGACTTTAAGAACAAGATCCAATTGGAATTACATCAAAATACTACATATTAAGCTGTAGATCTGAATTACAATATACTGTACTGCAGAAAACCCAGAAATTTCTAAAGATAACCTTTATTACTGAAATAGATCAGATCAATAGAGACATGGATCAGCAACCCAATCCATGGATCACCAAGGGAAGGCAAGCCTAACACCAAGAGATCTCCTCCAAAGTGATAGCAAACTAAAATAACAAAGGCCTCTTACAAAATAATGTAGTATAGAGCAGAACTGCGCAGAGGGTGAAGGAGAATGAATACATGGAATTAAAAGTACATATCGGATATAAAATATGGATCAGATAACTCCTTGGAGGCTGAAGAACACTCTCCAATAGAGAAAGCCTCTCAAAAACAACTAGATCTAAGTAGATCTACAATGCCACTTGCTACAAAAATAGCAGCTGCAAAACCCTCAATGGGCCAGCGCTGCTCATGAATGATAGAGATTGGTATCAAACCAAATATTGGCCAACTTCAGCAAAGAACTCCTCCAATGACCCTCAAGGGAAGAGATGAAATCCATAAACAGGAATTCCAATCACAATCCTCCACTAAACAACAAAGAATGGTATTTGTCTAAGCAGACAAATACTTCATAACTATAATTCATCAACAACCTTTTCATGTGTCTTCTCCTCATTTTTATAACATGAGACAGAATGAAAACCCTAAACCACTTGGATGAGTTGGTCCCTTTCACATTAGAATCTCCCTTCTAGAACTACGTTGTCCCTCTTGGTGATGCATTGAACCTAGAAAGCGCAGTTGATTTGGTCAAGGTGGACCCAATCTTTGGCTCAATCCTCTTTCATACCTGCAAGTGATTATTTACATAGCCCAAATTTGTCTTTGTTCACATGGGAATTGATTTATTAGGAGTTTTACATGTCCTCATTTATTCATTTATTCATAAAAATAAGATAAATCAAAATTCAATGTCTCCTCTTAGCTAAGGCTAAGTAGGGACATTACAGTCCTCCCCCTCAAAATGTTGGTTGTCCTCAAGCAACTGGTAGGGTAAGAGTTGTGTCTCTTCTCCTTCTCCATTGATAACACCATCAATAATAAACCTCTCATAATGAAGCAAGTGTTCACCAAGGCAATACATCAAAAACTGCTCCTCCAATGCTAGCATGACAGGTTCATAGTCTGCCCCTTCAGGAGTGTAAAACTCAACAAAGATATGCATGGTTGAACCAATGTCACATATGAAACATGTATCATGAAGTACTGGATATAGTTCCATCCCATGTGGCACATGTATACTACTGACTCTTTTCCCATACATACCCATAAACAAAACCCATATGTCATCTATGTATGGTAGCAAAATCACATAAAGGCAAATTGTAATTTGCACATGAGGAGGTGGGTCACAATCCCACATAAGGTACCAGCGCAGTACACTCCTTATTCTCAGTAGATCTGAATGTGATAGGTGGTACTCCCACCACATATTTTCTACATAAGCCACTTTGACATGGCTGAAAGTGAAACTCTCATTAGGTGCCTTTGGAAAGCACCCATCATGAAAAACAATCTCCCTTTGCACCTCAAGGGAGTGGCCAGCTTTGGAGTTTTCATTGGCCCCATATTTGCCATGATATCTGCATGTAATATTGCTCCTTGTAGGAGCCATGGCCTGCATACATATGGTAAGAGAGTGTGCCAAATCAGAAAAATAAACTTTCTCTACAAGATCAGATTTCTTACCATACAAATCTCCCATACTCATAGAGTTAGGCATGGGCTTTTCCCCTCTTTTGAGAGAAGAAAGAGATGGCTGAAATATATCCTACATAGGATCCTTTGGCTGCCCCATATCCACATAGATATTGCACTCTTGTAAGTGCTGATTTAGTTCCTCCCAATCATAATGTTGATATAGCTCCTCCTCCATACCCTCCCAATCAAAACTCTTCAAGACTAGGGAGTAGATTTTTGCTGATTGCATGTAACTGGAAAGGAACTCCTTGTGTGCCCTTTGTAATATTTATTGTTTAAGCTTTGAGGCTTGAGACAAGAATAATTTTCCAAGATGATAGATGACTCCTTCATGGACCATATAGCCTCCTCCTTTCTTTATGCCATCTAAAATCATCCCGGTGTGCAGATCTTTGGAGTACTCTACAAGGATTTGAGACTTCCAATATGGATCTACACTCTTCGATAAGGACATCGTTGTAGATGTATATATGGTGGTGCTTGCCTTGTTGCTGCCTGCTCCTTTGGCATTATGCATGCCAAAAGTTTGTGTGGGAAGGCTGATCCTCCCCTTTGCTTCCTCCCATAGCGCAGTGACTCTTTCTTCCATTGTTCCAGCACTTGGTGAAGCTTTCTCCATAGAGTCTAATGGCATCCCAAGAGGCTTGCCATGATGTAGGAATGTCCCTTGCAGAAATCTCATGAACATGAGAGAAGGAACCATGAGATACTTTCCCTCACTGCGTAAATCCATCTTTGTTGTGTGGGTAGAGACATCAAGTGAAGGGTAGGTGTGCATACCTTGAATAACTTGTTGCTTCCCACTCTTCAAATCCACCCACTCCATCTGCAAGGCCCTCCAATCAGTGGTGACTTTTCCCAAAGTAATAAACCTCTAGACACCCAATATGATGTTGGTGTCTGGTATGTCTACCACATACAAGTGGTCCCTCAAAGTGTAGGTCCCCATAGTCACAGAAAGTGAGGGAACATACTGCATGCACTGCATAGTTCTGTCCCCCGGAACCAAAACAGAGAACCCATCAAAAGAATCAGTAGGGATCCCTCTCCTCTGCACAAAGTGAGCATCAATAAAATTGTGGGTTGCCCCACTGTCAATAAGAATAGATACTCTTTGGTCCAATACTGAACCCTGCACTCTAAGAGTCAAATATTTGGGCACTCCCCTCAAAGAAGCAAGAGTCCCACTGGTTGGAGCAAATTCTCCTTCTTCTTCCCTGGATGATGATGGATCCTCCTTCTCATCATCACCAGTGCTGTGACCTCTCCTAGGTCCATCATTGCCTTCCTCCTCCTCACAATCAGAGAAGACTTCAATATAATGTGCTCTCCCAGCAGCACATCTATGTCTCGGCACCCATGACTCTTGACAAGTAAAACATAATTTCTTCTTTCTCAACTCCCTCTGGAGATCATTGTCAAGAATATTTTTCTATGAGCTCTCCTTGGGTGGAAAAAATTTCCCTTCCTTCCATTTAGAAGAGTGAGTGGCTTTGCTAGGAAGGGTTGCCTTTGCTCTTGGCAAGGCATCTTGGAGATCTCTTGTCCTTTCAATGGCATCATGCAGTGTGGTGGGTTTGGTAGACTTAACCAACCCATTCAAAGGTTCCTCCAAGCCATCTATGAACATATAGACTCTCTTTGCAACTGAAAGATCAGGAACCATAATAGACAGCCTCAAAAATTCAGAAATATAGGCTTCAACATCTCCTATCTGCTTAAGCTTGGCCAAGCTTATGAAAGGGGCCTCCGGATCCTTCTGATCAAATATTTCCACTAGTATCCTAGGGAACTCAGCATAATTGGACACATTATTGTGCCCCAATGTAGAAAGTCCATGAAACCACTAGTTGTGGGCTTCTCCATCAAAATGCAGTGCACAAATCTTAATGGCTTCTGCTTCAGGAAATTTATTTAGCTGGAAGTAGATGTCTAAATTTTCCACCCATGCTTTAGCTGAACAAGATGGTGATCCATCAAAATTAGGCAAGAATAACCTGCCCATGGTGTGGTGCCTCCCATGAAGGAAACCTCCATCTCTATACTGCTGCAATGGTCTCCTCCGGTCCTTTAGATGGCATAAATCTTGAAAGCTAAAGTTATCCTTGAACCTTTGGCTTTATGAATCATATTCTGCAAAATAACCTTCCAAAGAGGTTGACTCTTGAAGCCCTTCATTCTCTATAGCCAAGAATGTGGGCATTGTAGAGCATTGTGAGATATGTGGAGCTTGTGGCAAGCTCACCGGTGGACCAGTCCCAAACTGAGACATTTATGAACTCTCTCCTTGATGGAGTCTTCCAAGGGACTCCCTCATTCTTTCTATCCTCATCTCCTTTATTTATTTGGATATATCTTGCATGGTTTCCAAGAGATTTTTTTCAAACTCTTCTGCCTCCTTATCTTTATCATTCAACTCAGGGCCTTTCCGCTTATCTTGACCCTTGTCAAGGTGAACAGTAGTATATTCATACTTTATATGAATTATATTCTGGTATCTCCCCTCCCTCTCAGAAAGAGGATCTTAATCTTCAAAATGCATCATGACTAAGGCTCCAAAGCTAGCACAGGTTGTGCCAAGAGTGGAGCTCTGATACCACTGTAATGTCCCTTTTTGGTTATTCTCAAGATTCTATGTCAGAGATGGACTACATAGGAATTTACTGGTTATTTCACCTCTGAAAATAGGGTGAGAACCAGAGGCTACATGGCCAACTGTATACTCTGCCTATAGAACTTGGAATAATCCTAATTCAGGACTCTTAACAAGGCCTTCAATGAAAATGATGTATAAGAAAATATGAGCAATGAAAATGTAGATCAGGGCTGGGATCCCCTCATTCAAGCTGTATGTGACATTTATATGCAAATTCAGTAGAAAATAATAAGTTTAAGCATGTTAAACAGATCTCTCGGAAACAAGACTAGCTAGAAATCAGCCATAGAGAGAGGCTGCTGCAAAATGAAAACCCTAGCTACTAGAATTGCGCAGATCTAACTGGAAATCAGAGGAGGTCAGCCAAAGGTCTGATATTTCAGTAATATAACAGTAAATCAGAATTACGTATGATCTTATTTCCTTTACAACTGATTGCAAGAAGAACTAGGGCAAGATCCCTTCAAAAATAAGAGCTGCAACTAGAAATAAACTGCAGAAATACATAGACAATGTTATTTTCCAGGTGGTTCAGCTGTTGTACATTAAATTTCATATCTATGAAAGATATATGGATGAATAATCATATCTAATACATATTTGGAAGATACAAGAGTTTAAGAACAAGATCCAATTGGAATTACATCAAAATACTACATATTAAGCTGTAGATCTGAATTACAATATACTGTACTGCAGAAAACCCAGAAATTTTTGAAGATAACTTTTATTATTGAAATATATCATATCAATAGAGACATGGATCAGAAACCCAATCCACGGATCACCAAGGGAAGGCAATCCTAACACCAAGATATCTCCTGCAAACTGATAGCAAACTGAAATAACAAAGCCCTCTTACAAAATAGCGCAATATAGAGCAGAAACTATGCAGAGGGTGAAGGAGACTGAATAAATGGAATGAAAATTATAGTTATGATATAAAATATGGATCAAATAACTCCTTGGAGGCTGAAGAACACTCTCCAATAGAGAAAGCCTCTCAAAAACAACTAGATCTAAGCATATCTACAATGCCACTTGCTACAAAACTAGCAGTTGCAAAACCCTCAATGGGCTAGCGCTGCTCATGACAGACAGAGCTTGGTCTCAAACCAGATAGTGGCCAACTTCAGCAAAGAACTCCTCCAATAATCCTCAAGGGAAGATATGAAATCCCTAAACAGGAATTCCAATCACAATCCTCCACTAAACAGCAGAGAATGGTATTTGTCTAAGAAGAAAAATACTTTAGAAATATAATTCATCAACAACCTCTTCATGTGTCTTCCCCTCCTTTTTATAACATGAGATAGCCTTTGCAAACCCTAAGCCACTTGGATGAATTGGTCCCTTTCACATTAGAATCTCCCTTCTAGAACTGTGCAGTCCCTCTTGGTGATGCATTGAACCTAGACAACGCAGTTGATTTGGTCAAGGTGGACCCAATATTTGGCTCAATCCTCTTTCACACCTGCAAGTGATTATTTACATAGCCCAGATTTGTCTTTGTTCACATGGGCATTGATTTATTAGGAGTTTTACATGTCCTCCTTTATTCATTTATTCATAAAACATAAAATAAATCAAAATTCAATGTCTCCTCTTAGCTAAGGCTAAGTAGGGACATTACAGTCTGCCATAGAATTATCTCTAGATTGTCAGCTATTGTAGGGGGATTAGGGTTTGGATGGGATCTAGTGTTGATCCTATGTGCAACCAGACTACTTTTCAAAAATTGAGAGAGGCTGAAGTTTGTAGGAACTGTTTTGAAAGTTTTGTCTCTCAGAATGTCTTATCTAATATGGGACTAGGTTCCTCAACTTCTTCAAGGCCGATTAACACAGTCCTAAATAAAATAGGAGACCTAGATGGGTAATAGGCCTACTGGGGCTAATGGAGTTGCTAGGTGGAAAATTTTTAGCTTTTTGTGAAGGTAAAATTGTTTTATGGTTCGACCACCATGCTTATTATGAAGCCAATCTGAGATATTTTTTGGATTTTGTACATTTTTATGGTTATGAGAGTGTCCTATGTCTAATATTAACACTTAGATAGGGTGCTCAAACAAACAAAGTCTACTCTATGGCTTACTAACTTATTTTCTTAGAGATTTGTAGGACTAAAGAGTTTATAATAGTTTGCTAGGCTATCATAGACTCAATAGGTCCCACCGTGATTGCCATTATGTTGGGGTCCTGTGTTTTGGTAGATTGGCTAGCCAAAAGACAAGGCAACATCATAACCAAGCTATAGAGCTCTAGGATCTAGCCCTCCTAGTCTGAGAGAGGGATCTCTCAATATGTTTCTAAGGATATGTCTTGAATGGTCTAGAATTTGATTTTAGGCTAGTTATGAGGTGCAGGGTTGTTTGTTTTTTTTGGTTGGAAAAATGTGTTTCAGGTGGTATAGATAGAGCATGGGAATCTACAAGCCATTGGGCAATGGAGTCATGTGAAAATCCAAATAGTTCTAACTGAGAAGGAAGGGAAAGCAAAGGGAAAATCTAACTTGGTCAAGGATCTGTTGAATAATATAGGTGAAATGGGATGAACATTAAGGACTAAGAGTGAAAAACAAGCTAAACCCTTTCACAATGGCTTAAAAGATTCGGGGAACACCCTATTTCCTCCAGTAAGCTCACTTCTTTGGACTTAATCAATATAAACACTCAAAGGAAAGAGAAATGAAGACTAAACCTTCTTTAATAAATTATAGGATTCGGGGAACGCCCTATTTCCTCCTACAAGTTTATTGTTGAAGGCTCAATCAACAAAGACATACAATTGCATTCAAAGAAGAGGGAACACCTTAGACATCTAGGACTGCAATTATAGGGACCTTTAACACAATAATTACAATAAGGAGCAGAGGGTATGATTGAAACAAGCCTCTCTGTCAAACTGCAAGTATTAATAATCAAAGGGAGATTTCAGATACAATATTCAGAGGTAAAGAAAGAGGGAGCGCCTAAACAGTCTTTAACACAACTGAATTAACCATTTCTGAAATAAATCAAACTGAATATTCAAGAGAGCTGTCAAACTGTCACATTCAGTAGCAGAAAACATATAAAAAGTGAAGGATAAACAAGCCAGAGGTGCTTCCAAGATACATTTCTTTTCCTAAACTTTTTATCCTACTGCAATTCAAACCATAATGGAACAAACTGATAAACAAGGAATAACATTAAAAATAAGAGATTACTTCACCCCAACCAGGCTGAGGGATCCAATGGTCCAGCCTCCTTCATCAGCAGAGAAAACAAAGATTTCCACACTGCTTCAGAACACCAATGCTTTTTCAAAGTAGCAATCTATGTATTACTTTAGAATTCACCAAATGCCAACCTTTTACAATGAGACTTCAAAAAGTCTTTATAGGAAAAATGAGGAAAAGTAGGTGAAGAAGTTTTTAATGATCATCAGAGATAGAAGAAGGCATTCAAATTCCCCATTCGGTGTTATAAACATTACATTAAGTTCTAGACCGGATCAATAACTTTGTAGCTTGCTGAGACCATTTTGATATGACACAAAACACCCCACAGTTGTCCTTTGGGAAGCAATACTATCCGTAGTGGTACTGTTATCTTCTTGGTGTGAGTTAAGTGAAAGAATGGGCTATGAGTCCTCCCATACTTCCAAATAACTGCTTCTAACAGTTTGTAGCAATTTCTCTGGTGTAATAACTACTTGGCAAGCTTGTGTGCATGGATATGGGTAATGTCTGTGTCAGTCAGCTTTTGCATCAATAACTGCTATGTCTCTTTGTACTTTAACCTATTTTAACCTTGTTTATGCTTTATCCTTACTGATTGATCAATCTGTCTCTGTACTGATGTCATCAGATGTTTTATAAATCCTTTGTGACCTGTTTTCTTCCACTGAATATGTGATTTCCACCATTTCTGAGTGTTCTGTGTATAGGTGGAGGGTTACTGAGGGTTCATGGATCTGTTTCATTGCTTGACATGACCTCGCCTTCTGCTCCAGTCCCTTTGATGATGTTCCGTGGCCCTGAGATTCGCCATATGAGTTTCTGTGTCACCCTTGTGACTGTAAAACATTAATTCCTTCATTGGCCATGAAAAAACCTGCAAACACACGAAAACACATTATAAAATCTTGCGGGCTGGGTTTAGACTGCTTGCAGAGGCTCTGGGGTGGCAGAGGAGTAGTGAGGAAGAATGTGAATGCAACAGAAAATCAGAAAAAAGCCTGGTAGAGCATCTAACTAGGTCATGGAGGTGTGGGTGCGAGGATGAATGTGGGTTGTTAGATCCGGATGATCAACGACTGCGATCACTCGATGAAATGTTTCGGAAATAAGTTGGGTGAAAAGTGAAATGGGGGCGATATTAAAATAGGACCGTCCGATCTCAGAGATCGACAGCTAATATTAAAATATGAAAAAGAAATGTTAGCAAAAGACAGTGGTATAGCGGAAAACCAACAGCGGTTTTCGCGTTGCGTTTGGGTGGTGTGTGGTTTTGTCAAAAAACAATGCGATTCGATACATCGGCTGACACCTGTCCTTTTAAAAACCGTCGATTTTGCAAAAAAATTTGGATTTAACTCTTTGGTGCAAAAGTTTTGTGAAACACATCATCCGCCGTCGGATCGGAGGCTCCAGATCCGATGGTGAAGATCGCACGCGATGAGAAAGCTGCACGGAAACGGTTCTGGTGGGACAGACCTTTGATTGTCGCGTAGCGAAAACATTAAGTGGCTGGGTGATTTATCAAATGGGAAGTTTTGGACTATCGGGTTAAATCCCGACTGTTGGATCATTCGATCAGATGGCGGAGATCGAAAGGAGGATTGTATGGTGGAGGGATGGGCGGATGGGAGAAAACACACGACAACCGTTGATCTTCTCAGATTAACGGTCGCGATCTGTCCTGAGAGGAAAGGTCGGGAAACAGAAAACCAAAGGAAAAATGGGTTTATCATGGGGAGGGTTCACTTTCTTAGCACCCGATTGCGGGGCTAGGGCATGTGGAGGAAAAGGCTATCGGAAATAAGCCCTCGGGGGCTTAAATACCTTATAGTGCAAAATACTAATTTTTAGGCCGAAACAAGGATTTTTTAAGCCAAAATGGGGGTTCCGATAGATGAAAGGAGGGGTTTTTAAACCAGATAAGGGAAATATAAGGTTTAAAAGGGGATTTTGAAATAATTTGGGGGTGAAATAAAGGGGTTTTGAGGGATTTCATGGGGGAAACAAGGATGAAGATCGAGAATTTGTGGGATTGGAATGGAGGGGTAAAATGAGGAAAAAGGAGTTTGATGAGCAATTTTTCTCTTGGTAACAACAAGGTTCTTTAGGATTAACAGTGAAACATCATTGAAGATAATTTAAAAAGGTAATTATCATCATAAAAACTTTAAAATATGATAGGTCTTCAGAGGGAACTATCTCTTGAAGGTTTAAAGACAAAATTAGCCACCATTGAGTATGACATAAATTATAGGTGGCTAACACCCAAAACTGTATGCAATGTTGGAACCATTCTCTCCATTGTTTTGTCTCATTATCTATCATCATAGACCCAAGATGCTCATTTCCCTCATGTGTAAGATCCCTGGGAGTTTCTTGCAAAGATACAGGAGCCCTCCTAGTGGAAGCGATTTCTTCACCTCCATCTCCCAATAAAAGTAGATCTCCTCCTGATGTCGCAACACTGGAGGATCTTTCCAATTCTTTCTCTTCCTTCTCCTCATCAATGGAGAATGCCTTATCATTAAAAGATCATTTTTCTTGATCTCCTTTTGAAAAAGGAACCCTGATGTCTTCTTCTTGAGAAGAGATTTGTTGCTGAAGTGGGGCCTTTGCCCTTGGCAAATCATGTAGTAGTTCTTTAAACCCCTCAACAATGTTCTAAAATGGAGTTGGCTTCATGGATCCTTCCAACTCGTGCAAATATTATGAATTCTTGGGCTTAGTTTGCTCACCCAAGGAAATTTCAGATTTCTTAAAATCAAATCTCTTCACTAACCTCCTAGTGAACTTTGCATAAGTAGAAATATTTTCATTTTGGTGTCTCCCCTTCTACTTCTTCTCTTGCTAGGAATGTAGGCATGCTACAATGCTGTAGATCTAATTGTATGGTTGAATTCTCACACACATAATATGAAGAACTGGAGATTTCTTCATTTTCAAATATCCTTGAGGGATATGCATGTATTTCCCTCATTCCCGTGATTTCTCTTTTCAGCTCATGCATAGTTTGGAACAGAGTTTTTGAGAACTCTTTCCCTTTCATTCTTCCAGATAAAGGGGTTCTACCCTTGTCTTCTTTGTCTTCTGTGTAATCAATCTTCTTCTTATATATTTTCTTTTCTTGAAAAGACATATTGGCTTCTTAGAATGCACAAGCTATGCCAAGATGATGCTATGATACCACTGTAATATTCCCAGATGAGGGATGCAGCAATATAAAATAGTTATGCAGAGAAATAGCACAGATCATCTAAGTAAGAGCAGGAGGCCAATATGGAGGTTATTTATTTACATTTACATCAGCAAAATATATGCACAAGATAGCCCATGATATGTACAATAGGAAATAGAATACTTCAATGGAAGAAAATCCTCAACAGGAGGTACTGCAGCCATACATATGGACAGAAATGGCCTTGACAGTGTTATTTTTATTAGGCTACAACATGTGTAGATTACACTTCAGATCTAGAGCAGATCTGTGTATGAAAAAATATATCTATATCATATCCATACACTAGATAGGTTCTTCTTCAAATTCCCCTTGGGGTTTTCAGCAATACATGAAGTGCAAGGAGTAGATATGAGATCTAATGCTGTAGATCTGCATAAATATTTATAAATTCATGAACATTCAGATCTGATATGATCTATACAATATGATGATCCTCTCCAATGGATCTCAAATGTGAAGGGTAGATCCCCAACACATGAAAACCACTCCTCCAAAAAGTGTGCCAAAAGATCCTGCAACAGTACCCACACAAATAACGCAATTCTGGAAGCAAGACTACATTGTAGGCTTTAGAACATGTTTGGCCTCATGCAAAGATCTAAAAATTTAGCTCCAATTATCCAATACTCTCTTGCCAATGGGATAGAAGACTTCCCCACTGAAAAGGAGCACTAGAATGGTCTAGATCTGAGTAGATCTAGGCTCCACTTGCTGCAAATTTCAAAGACAACCAAACCCTCAGCAGGATATGTGTTTTAATTGGAAGAAGAATCTTGGCCTTCAGCTAGATAGTGGACAAGAAATGCAAACTCTTCCAAGAGGCCTCTCAAGGAAAAAGGTGGGATTCTCGTTCAGGAACACCCAGTGCTAAAGATCACTATTCTCAGCTAAATAGAAAGAGAATGATATATGTCTAAATAGAAAATATATTCAGAAAATACAATACCATCAACAACCTTCTCACATTCCATCCTCTTCCTTTTATAAGTTGGGAGCTTGCAAACCCTAAACCACCTTCAATGAAATAGCTCCTTTCACATGAGCCATCTCGATCTAAAACTGCGTTGTGCCTCATTGATGGACACTCCTCCAAGACAACGCTGTAGATTTGGTCATGGTTGACCCAGTAAAAGTGTTCAACCCCTTTCACACCTAAGGATTCTTTCTTAAATAGCCAAGATATATCCTTTTTTACATTTGGCATTGATTTATATATTATTTAGGAGTTTTATGATCCTCCTTTACAATTTTATTCATGAAACAAAAAAACAAAACAAAATTGAATATTCACATTAGCTTAGGATTGATTGGGAATATTACAAATAAGGAATTTAGATCGGATTGAAGGGAAGTTAGATGATTGAAAATCAAGTGCCAAAAACAAACATGCAGAAGGAAAAACATACATACACTAAATGACCCAACAACGACAACTGTTGGTAGGCAAAAAAAAACAAGAAGTTGATGCGACACTTGTAAAATCTGAACCACGGTCTGAAAAAACACTTTTAAAAGTTGATAACGGTTAAAACACTAGCTATTATGAAAATAAACAAGAAAAATAACACTCATAAAAGCAAAATCAACAAAAGCGACAAAAAAAGTGACAAAAAGCGACACATGTGAATCTTACTCAGAAAAACACTGCAAACTAAGTTGAAAGGTCCTTGATCTCATTGGGAAGGTCAGGGCTCCAAATTCAAGTGTGTAAATGATCTCTAGGGTTGTATATTATATAGATCTAGTTGCGTTATTGCCTATGACACACATGCCTAAAATCAAGGAAAAAGCGACACTTATCTTAAGATCGAAAATAACCACTTTGTGCCACTTGTTAGACTTTAATTTTGCATGCCCTATTTTACAAGGATTACAACTTATAGTTTTATGGGAAATTTCTCAGTCACACTCGCAAAATGGACTACGCATTTCTCAAAAACAAGGTATTGTGCATTTCACTTCCTAAGAGAATTGCGTGATTTTCTGACTGAGAAAGAAGGATCAACGCAGTTTATGTGCTCAAGGGTTTCTTGTGTTCAAGGATTGCACAATTTTTATCCTCAAGGCCTAGCGCAATTTCTAGAGACAATGGATTTCATAGTTCTAAGAGGGAAGAGCGATAGTAGGTGCAAGATCAGGGCAACGTTGAAATTCAACAAGAAAATGCACCACATACTAGTGTGGGATTCTAGTCACACATGAGTGAGGAATTCAGTGACACATTAGTGCTAAATGTGGGCATCTAATTTATTTATCCCTTAAATAAATTGGACAATAAATGGTAATCTTATCTCATAACAACTTGTAATATTTTACTAAGTGTGATAGACTTAGTTAGCTCAAGAATTTCGAGCGAGGGTCAAAGGTGAGGCATGTAGTGTGATTTTATTATTTACAAGGTTGAGTTGCAGTTGTAGCACTATTTTTGTGTGAGTGTAATCAGTTAACTCAAATTAATTGAGTTAAAATCAGTTTAACTAGTTCTAACTGAGTGATGAGCTAGTAGAAGGTCAAGTGAATGAAATTAGATTTAATTCACAAGTAGTGATCTACCAAGTAATTGATGATTCACTATTAATAGTTGCATGCATGTAAATTCTAATGACAACCTAGTTGAGATAAAGGTTAAAGGGAAGTAAACTATCAGTTGTATTATTAGCGAACTTCCTGAGTGTAGTTACAATTTCACGGGATGCCCATGAAGGATTGCACAGTCAAGGAAGGTTGGAATTCCTATTTAATAAGAATTATTTTTCCTAGGGATTCCGTGAGCAAGGCAGGCTGAAGGTGGGAAAGAAATTTGCTATGTGTTGGTCCAAATTTTCTTAGATCAGTGTGAGACGATTGGTAGAGTGTATGAGGTTCTTATGAGCACACATGCATTGTATTGTTTCATGATTCCTTGGCTGATTACACAATAGAGATGGAGGGGTTTTGAGAATTTTCTTTCCCCAAGAAAATCTTGTGTTGTGCGATTGATTTAACTCTTTCTCTTACTTTCATGTGATTGAGAGATCATGATTTATATTCCGGAAATATTGTAGAAGGATTCAATATAATTTTTTAGTACATTTCAAGATAGGATTGAATGCATTGGTATAATTGTTACATGGTATTAGAGCTCTAGGAATCATAATAGTGGAGAATAAGTTGATTTTGTGTTGAACAATATTCAAATTTTCACATACATTCTTTGGATCTAGAAGCTCACCAAGATGTCTTTCACAGGATTGAAACTCAATTATGCACTCGAGGGAAATTCAAACTATATTGCATGAAGGGACAGGATAGAGGTAGTATTGGAGGATAATGGGTTAAAGGAGTTCATTGACACTAATATTCCTGAACCCAATCAGGTAGATGTTGCGCAACATGAAGCATGGAGGTAGAATGTTGCAAAGGCGAGGAGGATCTTATTAGAGGAGGATCATTGTCTCAAGTCTCCATGTCAATGAAACTCCATATGCTATGTGGAAGGCCTTGGAAGATATGTTTCGAAGCAGTAGTGACCACACAAAATTGGCACTCAAGGACAAGCTCAAGAAAATCAAAATGGAGAAGGAGAACCGAGCAGCGAAAATCCTTGAGAGAGTTCACTCAGACATGTGTGGACCATTCTCAACAGATTCCATAACAAAGCGAAGGTATTATGTGATTTTTGTTGATGATTTTTCTAGAAAGTGTTGGATATTATTTCTGCAAAAGAAAGATCAGATGTTCTCCAAGTTTTGTGAGTTCAAAGAACTAGTAGAGACAGATACAGGGAAGAAGGTGAAGGCTCTAAGGAGTGACAATGGTGGCGAGTATATCTCTAGTGAATTCAAGAACTTATGCGCAAAAGAAGGAATTAAGAGAGAATTGATTGCACCTCATAACCCACAACATAATGGGGGTGTAGAAATAAATAACATAACAATTGTGGGAGCATCACGAGCTATGTTACATGATAAGGGCCTACCGTTGCATCTATGGGTAGAGGCATGCAACACAATGGATGTTTCATATTTTAAAATTTTTGGCTCATTTGTCTATTGCCATGTGACCAAATATGCTAGGAAGAAGCTAGAACCAATAACAGAGGTTGGGATATTTGTGGGGTACATTGATACTCCCCACAACTATCAGGTGTATTTTCTAGCTAATAGGATGACAGTTGTCAAGAGAGATGTTAAATTTGATGAGGAGAAAGCCACGTGATTGTCACTTGGGAGGGAGCTTGACTTGCATGCAGATGAGGAACTCTTAGTTCCAAAGGAACCTCAGGATGTGGAGCAGCCACAAGTAGAGGATAATGGAGTGGCAGAAACCACTCATGCAAAGAAATCCATCATAAATGGTAGGAAGCGCACTAGAGAGGTTGAAAGATTGATGCTAGATGCAACAGAGCATGTAGGTGAACCTACATCACAACGCAAGCAGATAAGGTATGCAGACAACTACAATGGCCACATAGCTCTTATGAGCAAGTGTATTGTTATAGAACCATCCTCTTTTGAGGAAGTAGTGCAATAGCTAACATGGGTTGATGCCTTGGTTAAGGAGTATGACTCCATCATCTGGAAAAATGCATTGGAAGTGGTCCCAAGACCACTGGGGAAGTCAATGATTGGATCCAGGTGGATCTACAAGATGAACCAAGAAACATATGGTAGTGTGGAGAAATACATGGCTATATTTGTGGCTAGAGGATTCTCACAGGTAGAGGGGATTGACTATGAGCAGACTTTTGCACCAATTGCAAGGTACTCATGGATTATTTCTATCCTTGCACTCGCAGCACAGATCGGGTGGAATATATATCAAATGGATGTAAAGAAAACCTTTCTAAATGGAGTTATTGAGGAAGAAGTGTACATTGAGTTGCCAGATGGTTTTGAGACCTTTGACAGGGAGTCGCATGTGTGTAGACTGAAGAGAGCACTGTATGGGCTGAAGTAAGCACCTCGTGCTTGGTACACCAGGATTAACAACTATTTCACCGGGTTGGGCTTCAAAAAGAGTGGAAGCAGATGGGAACCTATATCATATTGTGGTTAATGGTAAGCTTTTGATTATTGTACTTTATGTTGATGATCTTATACTAGTAGGTGATGAGCAGCTCATAACTTCTTGCAAAGAGGATCTTGCAAGAGAGTTTGAGATGAAGGACATAGGGCTCTTGCACTATTTCCTTGGCTTGGAAATATGGCAAAGAGATGGGGAGATATTTTTATCTCAAGGAAAGTATGCCAAAGAGATTATGAGGAAGTTCCACATGGAGGCCATTAAACCCATGGAGAATCATCTTGCAGGAAACTAGAGGAAGGAGGATGTTACTTCAGGTGAGGTAGTAGATACTACTGTTTACAGGCAGCTTGTGTGTTCACTTATGTATTTGGTGAACACACGACCAGACATATGCTATGCATTTAACCAACTTATTCAAGCGATGGTTAAGACTACCACGATCTTTTGGAAGGCGGGGAAGCATGTGTTGAGATATCTCAGGGGCACTACAATGTATGTGTTATGGTACAAACAGATAGAAGGAGTGAAGCTTCAAGGCTTCACCGACGTAGATTGGGCAGGCAGTCCATTAGACAAGAAGAGCACATTAGGGGGCATATTCAGCATAGGATCAGTATCAATTTCTTGGTACAACAAGAAGCAGAGATCATTTGCTCTCAGTTCAACCGAGGCATAGTACATGGAAGCTATTCAACCTACATGTGATGCCATCTGGATGAGGAAGATACTTGTTGGTTTGTTTGGTCATCAGATGGATCTGGCGGTGATACATTGTGATAACTAGAGTTTCATAAAACTCTCGGTTAATCTAGTATTCCATGACAGGTCCAAGCATATTGACATCCAGTACCACCATCTTAGAAATTGTGTTCAGAGGTGCATTATGTTGTTACAATACATTCCCACGAAAGATCAGGATGTGGATATCTTGACGAAGGTGCTTGTGAAAAGAAAATTCAAACACCACAAAGGTAGGATCGAGGTAGCTAATAATCCCTTTCTTGTTGAGAGGGATTACTGAAATTAAACAAGAAAATGCACCACATACTAGTGTGGGATTCCAATCACACATGATTGAGTAATTCATAGACACATTAGTGCTAAATGTGGGCATCTAATTTATTTATCCCTTAAATAAATTGGACAATAAATTGTAATCTTATCTCATAACAACTTGTAGTAGCTAACTAAGTGTGATAGACTTAGTTAGCTCAAAAATTTTGAGTTGAGGGTCAAAGATGAGGCATGTAGAGTGATTCTATTATTTAGAGGGTCTAGTTGTAGTTGTAGCATTAGTGTGGTGTAAGTGTAATCGGTTAACTCAAATTAATTGAGTTAAAATCAGTTTAACTAGTTCTAACTGAGTGATGAGCTAATGGAAGGTCAAGTGAATAAAATTAGATTTAATTCACAAGTAGTGATATACCAAGTAACTAATGATACACTATTAATAACTGCATGCATGTCAATTCTGATGATGACCCAGTTGAGACAAATGTTAAGGGAAGTAAAATATCATTTTTATTATTAACGAATTGCCCAAGTGTAGTTATAAAGCCATAGGATGCCCATGAAGGATTGTGCAGTAAAGGAAGTTTGGAATTCCTATTTAATAGGAATTATTTTGCCTAGGGATTGCGTGATCAAGGTAGGCTGAAGGTGGACATCAAATTGGCTATGTGTTGGTCTAATTTTTCCTATATGAGTGTGAGACGATTGGTAGAGTGTATGAGGTTTTTTTGAGCACACATACATTGTATTGTTTCATGATTCCTTGGTTGATTATACAATAGAGATGGAGGGGTTTGAACATTTTCTTTCCCCAATAAAATATCATGTTGTGAAATTGATTTACTTATTTCTCTTACTTGCATGTGATTGAGTGATCATGATTTATATTCCACAAACATTGTAGAAGGATTCATTATCTTGTTTTAGTACATTGCATGATCAGATTGAATCCATTGGTATAATTTTTACAGGCAAGAAATGACTTGTGTTATAAAATTCTTAGGTAATAACAAAACAACTTAATGAGTCCTCACAAGCACTACAAGAAAGTATAAGCCTTAATAATCAGAAGGAATACCTGATGATAGTGAAATATAGGTTCCTATGAGTCGAAGGTAGGGTCCAAAATCAATGCATAGAAAAAAATTTGAAGGGGGTTGTAGCAGCTATAATACTTGGCGACACACTAACCGATCACACATGGTTGTAACACCCTCCTCCCACATCTACCCAAGTAACCAACCAACCAAGGTAAACATGTGACAAAGAGTTACTATGATATGGTTCAACTCCCTATGTATCAGTTAAGGAAATAGAACTGAAAAAATGCATACAACCTTACCTTATACACCTGCAAAAAAACCTTCAGGACTCATCCAACCTATCAAGGTGACTAGCCCCTGAGACAAACTGAAATTTTCCTGCATTAAAGCCTCAGTCTCTCCCTTGACATGGGCATGCATGCAACTGTGACCCTCCAGTCACTCCCACAACAAGGCATACATGTGGATGGGGAATTTTCTGGGTAGTTCTGTGCCAGTGACTCTGGATTCTGTGCCACTTTTTCAAGGCCAAGAATTAGGCCACTTCTCACAACTCCATGAAAATTTCAAAAATGAAAAATAACATCAAAATAATGATACAAATGTAAATACTTGAACAAGGACTTGACTGGACCACTACTGGCCATGACATAAATTTCGTGAAACATGTCACAAATATGCATTCTACATGTTTAAACAATAGATCTGAGCATAGGGGTCTCACACTTATCTGAGAATCATTAAGAATCAATGCTGCCTCATCCCAATAACTGAATTACCATCTATTAGACCATACATTCATTATACATTCAATTTTTAATAAAAACATATTGAGAGCCATACATTATCACTGTCATAAATCTCATTAATAACCAACATATAACCAAAAAAAATATCAAGGATATAACAACCATATAAACCACATATAAACAACTATATTTTCCCATAAAATACCAAGGAGAAAGAGCTCTTATTTATGATTGCATAGGGCGACTAGTTATTGTACTTCCACGAACCACCAAACTATAGAATATGATAAACCAAATCTTTATTTCATCCAGTCACCCCCATTCCATATTCCAAGCATGAATATGGGATCTCATAAAAAACATCAAACAAAACCAGACAAGGGCTTCTAGAGGCCAAACCACCTCAACCCTCAACCAGTGCTTCCATCTCACGGTCAGACATCACTAACCATCACCAGATTTACCTCTACCCTAAGATGTGTATGGATCCAGAGCGTTTGTTCCAACCAGGGCTTCAACGACTAGTAACTCAACCCACAATTTCCATCGAGCTTCCAAATCATTTTTCCGACCAGGGATTTGAGGACTAGTAACTCAACCCACCAAGGGCTTTCAGAGTGTTTGTCCAATCAAGTATTCCAAGACTAATAAATCAACCCACAACACCATAGTTATCTAGGAAATGGAAAGGCTACACAAAACCACTGTCAATCTAGGAAATCCTCCATGCCAATTATATATCATAAACAAATAAACACATGCATATTCCAAGCATGCCAAAACTCATGAGTAAATCATACATGCAACTGAGTACTTGAAAGAAAAACTTGTTGTAGTTGTTGATCCCGATGTCCTCTTGCGATTTCCTGATTTTATCTTGACTTCTTTCTCCAAAATACCAAGAATGCCACACTCCTCCAAGAGTTTTCCAAGAAAACTCTAAGTGTCCAAGAGAATGAGAGAGAGAGAGTAGAATGAGAGTTCTAAAATTGAACTTAAAAGTATGTGAACTGATCCTCATAAGCCTTTTTTTCAATGAGGCCTCTAATTTCTTCAATTTCCCATCATTTTCCTTCATTTTCCTCCTCTCATGCAACCGGTGACCTTTCACCTTCCTTTTCTCCTAATTTCCATTATTTTCATAAATAAATTCCAATAAAAGCCACTTTGACTTTCCAAAGCCTTAGTCATTACCTTTTCCAATTTCCATAGCCATAATAAACCATATGAAAACCCACACTAGGATTTTTTTCCCAATATTCAGCTTGGAATATGTGTCCCATGAGTACCAATGTATTATTTTACCTTTATTAAATTTTACATGGATTTTTCACCAAGGCTGTTACATAACCCCCCCTCCTTGCAGGGGAAACACCATCCTCGGTGTTCAATGACAACTGCAACCAATAATACTGTTGAAATCAAAGAATACTTCCCATGGGGCTTTATAACTTAGATCATTGCAATATTCACAATGATCAACCTGCTGATAAGCAACCAACATGATAGTATAACAACATGATAATTATAATGACATTACACCATACCGCTTATTGTAGCTTTATAATATATCTCGTGGCGGTATTTACATCCATATACATATGTACCTATACCAAACACCATAATGAAGCATATACCAAAAACATATATCAAGGACATTCACTCAACTAGTGAATAGAGAAGGATACATAGCCCACATTCGATCTGCCATCTCCCATGTAGCTTCATTGGGCCCAAAGTGCTTCCACTACACTTTAACCTGCTCGATTGCTCAGTTCTAGAGCAAGAGTGTATTTATCTGCAATATACATCGTGGTTCCAATTGGAATTCTACTTCTAGATCCACTTGTAATACAAACCAGTAAATCACATGATCAACATATTTAACATACTTCATAACTAATGACACATGGAAAACATCATGGAATTTCATTGTCGGAGGTAGTGCAAGTCGATAGGCTATTGGTCCAATCCTTTCAAGAATCTTGAAAGGTCCACCATACTAAGGTCCTAGCTTGACAAATGACCCAATCCTTAAGGATCTCTTCCTGGGATTGATGCACAAGTACACTTGTTCCCCAACCCGAAACTCCTTAAACAACCTATTCCAATCCACATAATTTTTTTGCCTATCATGTGCTACCTTTAATTTTTTCTTGATAACCTGCATTCCTGTTCCATCTCTGCCAACATATCCATCCCAATCAATATCTTTTTCACTATATCACTCCAACTAATGGGAGTATTACTACTCCGACCATACAATTCCTTAAATGAACTCATCCTCAATGATTCTTGGTAACCATTGTTGTAAGCCTAAAATCAACCAACAAAAGGTACTCCTCCCATCTCCTCTGCTGATGCATCACATACATCCTCAACATGTCCTCCAATATCATGTTGACCCTCTCTTTGTGTCCATATGTTTGTGGATAATATGCTATACTGAAGGAAAACTCTATACCTAAACTTGAAAAAGAATCATTCCAAAACATGGAAGTGAAATTTTCATCCATATCTGACATAATATTCTTTGGAACATCATGCAACCTCACTACATCTCTAATGAAAACTTGTGCTACATCGTTAGTTGAATAAGTAGACTTCACTGGGATGAAGTGCGATGCCTTAGTCAACATGTCCACTACAACCATGATGTAATCATGTTGTCTAGTTGTCCTTGGAAACCTTGTAATGAAATCCATGGAAATGACATCCAATTTCCACACTGGAATCACAATCAGTTGTAGTAGTCCACCTCGATGCCTACACTCTGCCTTACCTACTAACAATCCAAATGTCTATCCAAAAATTATGCCACATCCTTCTTCATATTTAGCAAATAATAAAACTCCTTTATTGTCATCAATGTCTTCTAATATCCTGGGTGACCTGAATACAATTTCACATGAAACTCTCTCAATATAAGATTCTTGATCTCACTATCATATGGCACATATATCATGTCCATAAATCTGACCAAGCCATCTATTGTGAGACGATAATCCAAATCCTATGCACCTGTACCTGTGCCTGTTCTTGTACTTGTATTCTATTGTAACCTGTGCATGAGTTCCTTGTAACTATTATCATTTTGACCTGTCTGTAAGATTTGAGCCTATCAATATGTCCCATAGGAACTCATAGTTGCAATGTGATTTACATGTATCAACGTGATAAGACCATCTGCAACCATGTTCTATTTTCACTTGATGTTCCTAATCTCAAAATCAAACTTGTTGATCATGGTCAATCATCTAGCTTGCCCGCCATTCAAATTCGACTGGTCAAAAAAAAATATCGACCCTCTGTGATTGTTCATCAATACAAATCTCCAGCCAAGAAGATAGTGCCTCCACATCTTCAATGCATGGATTATCGCTAACACCTCAATATCATGTGTTGGATTATTTTTGTTCGTGCTCATTCATTTTTTCATGATTCATAGCATACTACCTGCCCTTACTGCATAAGAACTCCACCAAGTCCTCTCTTGCAAGTATCTTTTCATACCACGAACTCTTTGTCCAGATATGCAATCTTTAGCACTATATCATTTGTCAACAACTCTTTCAACTACTCAAAACTTGTTGCAGATTCTTCTATCCATTCAAACTTATTACCTTTTCATTGGAATGATGTGATATGATATGCAATGCAAGATAATTTCCTGATGAACCTCCTATAGTAACCTACTAACCCCGTAAATGATATTTCCTCATCCAAATTCCTAGGATCTACCTATTCCATGATATCCATTATCTTCTCTGGATCCACTGCTATACCTTCCTTGGAAACAACATCTCCCAAGTAATGTACCTTTGTCTGAGGGAAAATGCATTTTCTAAGCTTAGCATACATCTGATGCTCTCTTAGAAATATTAACACTACTGCTAAATTTTCAGCATGTTCTTTCTCATTCATAAAATATAACAATGTATCATCAATTAATACAATAAAAATCTTGTCCAGATAAGGGCGCAACATACTATTCATCAAGCACATAAGATTAAATGGAGCATTAGTCAAACCGAAATTAACTACAACAAACTCATAATGTCCGTACCTTGTCCAGAATTATCCCTTGTGAATGTTATCTTCTTTAATGCATACCTAATGATATCCTGATCTCAAATCAATATTTGAGAACACCTCTAATCCCTTCAATTGATCGAACAAATCATCAATACTCGACAACATATACTTTTTCTTGATGGTCACCTTGTTCAATTTCCTATAATCGATGCACAACCTAAGAGTGTCATCCCTCTTCTTCACAAACAAGACCAATGCACCCCACAATGATAAACTTGGCGTAATGTATCCCTTGTCAATCATTTCCTTTAACTGCAACTTCATTTCTAATAACTCCGGAGTGCTCATCCTGTATGGTGCTTTTGATGTTGGTGTTGCCCCTAGTACCAACTCAATATAAAAATCCACTTCCCTGTGAGGTGGTAACTTTGAAATATCTGCTAGAAATACATCCTTAAACTATTGTAGAGCCAGATACCTACTCAATACATCCACGTCCTCAAATTTCTTACCTTTGTCACTAGAAATATGTACTGAAAATAACACAGACCCTTTCCTGTGACTACACTTCTCTTGCATAGTTGTTACCATTCTAATTGATTTTTCCTTCTTATTACCCTGTAAGGTTCTTTGTTCTCCATTTTCATCCATAACAGCCATATAAACCACATATAAACAAGTGTATTTACCAATAAAATACCAAGGAGAAATAAATCTTATTGATGATTTCATAGGATGACAAGGTATGGGACTTCCACGAACCACCCGACCATAAACTAGGCTAAACCAAATATTTCTTTCAGTCAGCCACCCCTTTGCCATATTCCAAGCATGAATTTGGGATCTCATAAAACACATCAATCAAAACCAAACCAAGGATTCTATAGGCCAAACCACCTCAACCATCAATTATTGATTCCACCTCACGGTTGGAAATCACTAACCATTACCAGATTGGTCTCTACCCCAATTTGTTTAGCACTCTAGAGAGTTTGTTCCAACCGAGGATTCCAGGACTAGTAACTTAGCCCACAACTGATGCTGGGCTTCTAGAGTTTTTTTCCAACCAGGGCTTCCAAGACTAGTAACTCAACCCATCAAGTGCTTCCTAAGCGTTTGTCCAACCAAGCTGGCTTCCAGGACTAGTAACTCAACCCAAACCCAAAGGCACAAGAAAAAAAACCATAAAACAAAGGTAAAACCCACAAAATCATAGTTGTCCATGAAATGGAAAGGCTAGGAAAAACAATTGTCAATCTAGGAAAGTCTCAATGCCAATGACATATCATAAACAAATAACCACATGCATATTCCATGCATGCCAAAACAAGTGTTGAAATCATACATGCAACTCGGTACCTACAAGCAAAACTCATTTTAGTTTCTTATCTCGATGTCCTCTTGTGATTTACTGCTCTTTCCTTGCCTTCTTTCCTTCTTGCGCTTTTTTGGTAGTTTCATGCTTTTACCTTACCTTCTTTCCTTCTTGTAATCAACATATCAAGTTCAAATACTTCTGTTTTTGTTCATAACACCTCTTTTGTAGCATTTGAAAAACATACCAAATGCATTGGTATGAATCTTCTATCTCATATGGGTTATGAAGGAGGAGGCCTCATAATCAATGGCCAATGAATCACAAATCATATCATGGTGCAAGAGAGGCCAAGATATCAAGGATTGGGATATGGTCAAAGAGATTTTGGAGAATTCTCTAAATAGTTTTACGCAAAGAAATCATTGTAGGATGATATGACACACCAAGATGGTGGTGAAAATCTCAATTTGTCTCTTGAAAGAGATGAATGCTTCAAAGGACTTTGCATGTCATCATCCAGTCCACATCGTCAAAGTTTTAGCCCAAGGGACATGTATAAAACTCAAGGGATTTTTCCAAATGTTGGTAATTTTGACTATTTGTGGGACATGTATCCTTGCACTTTTTGTGATGCATTTGACCATTCTATGGATGTTTGTGAGTAATGCATGGTAATAGTAAAAATAATGGATCCAATTCTTGGCATCAAGCATGATTAATTTCCTTCACAATTGAGGACTTCCTTGTCGGCAAGCAAGCGAAAGTACTTCTGTACCCATTACAACATGCATGGGGATATGAATGAGAGGTGTTGGAAATTACATCTAGAGATTCATCCCAAGAAGGATAAAAATGCTATGCAAAGAAATGCAAGGGAAGAAAGAGGTGGAAAAGAGGACTCACATTGTTCCTAAGGAAATCTTCAAAGAAAAGTAGAAGCAAAAAGAGAACCCATAAGCCTAGGAGAGGAAAATATTGGGTAGACTATTTGTATAGTTTGTTTCTTTATAAATTGTAAATGCTTGTTGTTGTCATTACCTATTTTGGGTACTTTTGTAAAGTGAAACAAGTATGTTTTAAATTAACATGTTATGTTATTGGATTGTTTATGAGTCCAATGTTTGAAGAATTCCGGGATGTAC
Organism: Pinus albicaulis; assembly: GCA_034641835.2. Lineage (NCBI taxonomy): Eukaryota > Viridiplantae > Streptophyta > Pinopsida > Pinales > Pinaceae > Pinus > Pinus albicaulis. The sequence continues at coordinate 67,887,135 of CM076577.1, read as the reverse complement.
AACATTTTTCTTCCAAGTTTGTCTACATTTTGTCATGTACTCACTGCTACAAGTGTTCAAGATGAAACTTGTTGTGAATAGAATATTTGTTAAATATTGTACAAGATATGGCTATTTTTTTGTAAGAAAAGGCAATTGTGTCATTAAATTTTTGCTAGTTTACTTTTGTGTACAAGCACAATTTGAGGATAGTAAAGTAAAATTTGAATCAGTGCATGGTAGACATTGAATTGATTTTGATTTCCAATTTGGAAAGTCAAGTTTGTCTTGAACAATGGAATTTCATTATGAAGTTTTTTGAGTTTTTAAAGATGGGTTTAAAGAGAATGCTTAGATTCTACTCATCAATGTTTTTGTTCTTGCACGGTGATAAGGATTTTGGCTCGATTATTGATAGGATGATAAGGTCTTCATGAAGACGATAGGTGGAGTACCTTGATTGGAGCTTGAAGGGAAACAATTAAAAATAGATCATTAAGGATTGAGTTTTGGGTAAGTTTTTAGTTTCAACCTCATTTTATTTACTAGGAGAAATAAAATTTTGGAGTCCAAAAGTTCTTAGTGGGGAGGTATGATCCGGTGATCAAAGTTTAGCTAGAAAATGAAAGTTCCTAGAATCTTTCATGGTGTCAAGTCAAATTGTTCATAATTCTAATTCCAACGACACTTGTTTTACCTCAATCCAATGTCGTATGACAAAGTTACTATATTCTGAAGTTTTCGGTCAATAACTAAAAATTAGTAGGGTTTTTGACTGGGCTGTTGACTGGGCAGTTGTACCGCTGACATCAGCAGGTCTATTGGGAAGGTACAAACCAATGAGAGCATGTAAAGTGGAAGCATCATATAAGGCAAGATGACTTGATTTGATTGGTTCGATTTTGAAGTGGTGGACCAATGAGGATATGCCACGTGGACCAACCATAGGCTGCCACGTAGCACCCTGTGGTTGGTCAAAATTATGGTAAGGTCGTACATCCTCAGTTGGGTTCAAACACAAGACCTCCATCAACCAAGTCCAATGCCTTGTAGCTATGCAATGTGGGTGGTTCTTACCCATATAGCTCTCTGATGCTATTTAAATTTTATGTGGTGCGTGTTTTGGAGGAGTAATCGGGCAATAGGCCCCAACCCCTGCTCACCTGCTCACCATACATCCATGGCATAGATGTTATGGGGCTCAGGGACAAACCCTGACCCCTGGTCACAAGACTCCCACACGACCACCGATAGAGACAATAAGTGATCAACGGAGAGGGGGCTTAATACTAGCCCTAGGCTTTGGTCATATAAGCCTACACTGGACCGTGGCACAACGCTCGACAAAGGGAGGAGCATATGGGGACCAACCGCTTGTTTTATTACACCATGTGAACCTGGCAGACCGACAAGGGAGACTTCAGCAGTACGGGAGGGCCATTAGCCCGACCCTCATCCCCATGGGATCCTACATGACCAAAAACTCAAGAGTTAAGGGTCTAGGTCGGTGGGGGAGGGTGGTTAGCCCCGACCCCCAGCTGCATGGCTCAATTTGGCCAGAATTGTTTGCATAAGGGTTATTAGATATTTAAATTTTATAAAAAATTTCACCTTTAGTGGGAAAATTTGTCACTTCCATAGCGGAAAATAGGGTGGATTTGTAGCTTTGTTAGATAATTTATCCAATTTGTAGGACGGATAACAGAAGAATGAGTTTCAGAGCTTGTTTGAGCCATAAATTTGTGAGTTTTTGGCCTTTTGGAGCTTAAGAAGAGTCCAAATAGGGGTTTCTGGATATTATGGATCCAATGTAGACCTCTGTTTTCTGATTGGAGCATATATCCAGATAATTTTTGCATATTTGATTCCATGGGTGTTGTTAGGCTCCTATAATAATAGGCATCATAATTTTGAATTGGCTATGTTTGGTCTTGTAATATTGTACATAATTTTTCTTTCTGTAAATGTTTTCCCATATTAAAAAAATGAGAAGAGGGTAACTCCTAAAATAAAAAACAAAGGACCAAAAGAAAAATATAAAAAAAAAACATAAAGTATGAACCCCACAAAAAGAAACAAAAATAGATCTTGCAAATGTTGCACATTTAAATGCCACTATTTTTAGTTACTTTAATTTTGAAAATAATATTGTGTGCAACTTGTCCAAAATGCCACAATTCATGATGATCATATAGTTTAATATTGATTCATTCATGATTTTAAATTTCATGTAATGATAGTTAGGGAATAAAGATCTGGCCAAACCATTTAATCTTGGCAGATCAGTAGTTAGGTATAGAATAAAAATGAGCTCATCAATTTAATCTGAGCCATTGGAGGTTATAAGGTTAGAAATAGGTTAGTTTCTTATTAAAAGAGAATAAAAGGGTCAGCAAGCTAAAATGCACCCAATAAAAGGAGTAAATTTTTTTAGGGTAGATAAAGGGTAGGTAAAAGATTTTTACAAGTCATGAAAAGCATAAATTGGTTCATTTCATATTACTAACATCCTTCTAAACACATTCCCCTTGCCAAAAATCCATATTTCCATTTTTGGAAGTCATTTCCCCTTGTTAAATATCCCTTTCCCCTTCCTAATCCCCTTTCCCTAGTTAAAAACCCATTTCTATCACTAAAAACCCTTCCTCTTTACTAATATTTTCCTTTTCATAAAAAACATGAAAAAACCCATTATGCAAAGTTTAATTTAAATGTTTAAAATGTATCAGGCCCCACTTCAAAAGACCCTACCCGATATTATTTTAACCAGGTCCTAGTGTATTTTTAATATCCCGCATATATATCTCTCAACCTCATTTTTATTCATAACCTATAGTTTTAACTTTCCCCGTTTTCATTTCATTTACCCTCCCACTATAATAATATCCCCAATCCCTTATCATATTAACGCCCGTTTAATATATACTTATCCCCATATTACATTAACCCGCATATTATATTAAATCCCTATTTTAATATATTTACCCCACTATATATCCCCGATCCCTTTACTTTAACCCCGCACATATTTTTTTTTGTAAATTAGGGAGGGTCTATTCACATTAATAAACAAAAATATAAATATAGAGAAGAGCCAACTCGGCTATTGACCATTGATCTGCATATTATCAATAAGGATCCCTCACCCAGGGAGAAGGTATACAGGGAGGGAGAAGCTGGGTGTGGAGAACAAAAACCAAGTCCTTAACAAAATCGGAGCACGCAGGCTCGAGACAACAAAAAAATGAGCTCACAGGCTCGAAGCAAACAGAAAAATAGCACGATTGTAAAACACGAGAAAACAACAAGGGCTACAGCCCAGGAGGAACAAAACTAGTAGGAGAACCACCTTCGTCAAAGCCAACCTCATCGATGTTGATCGAGCGTTCCGGGGTGCCATCCAGCCAATCAATAGGGGAGCGACGAGAAGGCCCCGCGTCCAGAGGGGAGGGCTACGAAGGGCCAGCCTCCGTCTTGATACTCAAGCTTTGACGCAGCCTTGAGAAATTCTTCAGAAGCTCAAAATACGGCGAGGTACTCTCCACGAAGTGCAGATGATGCACCGTGCGAACATAGGTTTCAAATTTCTGAGAGAGGGATTGAATTTTCTTCTCAAGATTCTGGCTGAGTTTTTTCTGCTCCTGTAGCGTGAGGGAGAGGAGATTTTTAGTACTACAGTGAAGATCGACCACCCTTGTAAAGAGGTTCTCTCTGCTTCGAGTAAGGCCAGGATCTGGGATCTACTGAAATTCCTCGTCCACTGTTTCTGTCGAGGTGGCTCTTCGCCGAGCCGCAACCTCTCCATCCAAACCCTCAAAGTAATCCTGCAATGGAGCTGGGGTGACATCCTTGAAATTTATGGCCGCATTGCGAGCCTGGGTCTCAGCCCGGGTCATAGGAGGTCTAGCATGGCTTTCCCAGTTGGAGGCGCGACTGTGCCAGGGAGGACGGGGGGGGGTCTTCTGCGAGGAGCCATGGCGGGAGCTTTGACAAGGGTGAGAACAAACGTCTGCTAGGAGAGAAAGGGTAACAGATCAGAGGGGATGGGGGAGATGCTTCTCCAAATGGTGGCGGAATGAGAAAAAAGCTTGCGGAGGGGGAGATAAATAAGGCTAGGCATGGAGAAACAGGCTACCTTCCCAGGACTAAGATGCATGGGAGGCCAGAAGATAGGTGCATGCGAATTCATTGCGTGAGGTAGGATGACAGACTTACCCAAACTGAGCTTAGATCACTCCTCTGTGAAATCGCATGTCTGAATCATAATCCAGTACATAATTGATATTGCTTGTCAGGAATCAGCGGCTGGGGAAGGACACCAGCCTTGCGCTGATCATTTCTATTTATTTCGTTACATTTAGCCTTTAAATCGCCACACTTGAGGGAGGTCCAATCTTTGGACACCAACCGCTCATGCGTGATGACCCCTTGGTTGGCTAGGTAATCTACTAATTCTTCTAACCGTGTGGAATGAGATTCCTTTTGCCACGTTGATGTTGTCACTTATTCTTTGGGGAAGTCCATTGATGCGCTAGCCAGTTGAGATTTTTTCCAGTTTTCTCCCCTACTGAATTTTCATGCAAGCTTGGGTAGCTATGTTAGAGTCACCTTCCACCAAAAGAGGCTAGAAGTTGTTCTGCTTGGCTATGTCAAGACCGTTAGCTAAGGCCTGAAATTCAGCCACATTATTGGTGTCGTGGCCCAAGTTGCCATAGTAGATCCACATAATGATGCCCTGAGCATCGTGAAACACTCCCCCAAATCCAACCCGGCCTGGATTGTGCTTGGAGGCCCCATCATAGTTTAATTTGAGGAGAGGAGGATCTGGAGGAGACCAGACAATTAAAGACAAGGGAGAAATTGAAGCGGAGAAGGAGGAGATTGCACTGCTGGGGAAGGGGAGATCAAGGAGGGTAAGAATCCTTTGTTCAGCCACCGAAGGCGGGTTTGGGGCATCCAGGAGTTTAGCAATGGAGGTAAATTCCCTCATGATGATATTTATACTGAAGATGCATTGCTATTCCGAGGAGGTCACATTCCTGAAGATTCGAGAGTTACGCTCCTTCCATATTGCCTAACAGATAATGCCAGGGAGTAGATTTCAGGCCAGGTTGACTAGCAGTTGGATGGAGAAATCTGAGCTCTAGTTTTCCAGGGTGGTGTGGATGGAGAGAATATCACGGTCTGAAGTTTTGAAAACTAAATGGAACCATGACCAGATGTTAGAGGCGAAAGGGAAAGTATTAAAAATATGGTTTATCAATTCAAAATCCAACATACAAATACTGCAAACCAAGGGGCCTTGAAAACCTTTTCTTTGAAGGTTGTCCCAAGCAAGAGTTTTCCTATGCGTAAATAACCAGATGAAGAGACTAATCTTTGGCCAGATATTTCGATTCCACAATCTTTTCCATTTAGTGTCTTCTTGAGTAGAGGTCAGGTTTTGTAAAATATTGTAAGCTTCTTTTATGTTGAAGGTTCTAGAAGAATTAGCTCCCCATCGAAGAATGTCAGGTCCTTCCTCTTTTTGAATCTGCCTCTTGCTGAGCTCTTACATGAGAGAGTTAAAGGAATTATGGAGATGGGTTGGGAGGAGGCCAATGAAATTATTCCATTCCCTCCAACCAGTATTATTATCAAACATCCAAAAATCCCTGACTGTTTTTTTGTTTTGCTCCTCCAGATGCTCTTTAAGGGGTCTGTAGTCTTCAGTATCCAGTTTTGGGCTCTGGTCCCATGCATCATCCCAGAAAAGAGCCTGCTGAACATTTCCAATTTCCCAGAAACAATGCTATTGAATTATTAGTTTGTTCTCCTAGGCCTTATTCCACGTTGGTGATCCTTTGAGATTTCCAATAAGCCTAACCAGAGAATCCCAAGGAGTCATGGGAGCATATTTAGCCTTCCAGAGGAGAGCCCAGTTTTTCGAGGCATTTTTTAACCATCTCCACCAAGTTTTAGCTCCCATGGCCTTGCCAAGGAGATCAGGGTCTCTAAGACCAAGACCCCCTGCTTTCTTTGGAGAGCACACCTTATCCCAAGTGACCAAAGCCCATCTGCCTTTGATGGCTTTGCCCTTCCAGAGTAAATCCCTTTGGATAGTTCTAATCTGGTTGGAGACCAATTTTGGAGCCGCAATAGCTGAGAACAGATAGATAGGCATGGCTTGGAGGATAGACTTGACAAGGATTAATCTTACGGCAAGATTAAGGGCGCTGAAGGTCCAGTTTGAAATCTTCTTCTTGAGCTTAGAGATGAGGGATTCCTAATTAGAAAGGGCCAGGGGCTTATCAGTAAGGGGAATGCCCAGATAATTAGAAGGGAAAGAGCTTCATTGAAAACCCAAAACCCAAGCAATATGCACTTGGATGGTAGTTGGGGTGTTTAAGAAGAAGATTTTAGATTTCGATTGGTTGACATCCAGACCGGAGGCTAATGCAAAGTCATTGAGGATTTTTTTAAAGGCTAGGGCTTCCTTTAGCATTGGGCATCCGATAAGCAGAGTATCATCGAAAAATTGCTGATGGGTAGAAGGTGGAAGCTGAGGATAAAGCCGAAGAGCAGAGATCAGCCCAGAAGCCAAGGCAGCGGAGAATGACCGGCCAAGACCCTCTGCAAAGATGATAAAAAGGAAGGGAGAGAGGGGGTCACCCTATCTTATGCCACGAGAGGGATTAATGATAGCATTGGGAGAGCCATTGAGGAGAATGGAGAAAAATTCCCCCGAGACAAGGGCCATGATCCAAACTATGATCTCTTTGTTGAAACCAAATGCCGCAAGCACATGGTGGATATAATTCTAGTTAATTTTATCAAAGGCCTTGGACATGTCTAACTGGATTAAAATCCCTAGTTTCCTTTGATCTTTGAGAGTGTGAATAATCTCCTGAGAAAAAATTATGCTGTCCAATATTTGCCTTCCCTCTACGTAGCCTGTTTGGTTCGCTGAGATAAGGAGAGGTAGCAGATATTTTAACCGATTGGCAATAATTTTGGAAATGATTTTATAGATGACATTACAAAGGGCGATGGGTCTGAATTGATCCGGGGAATTGGCTCTTCCGATTTGGGGATGAGAGTCAGGAAGTTGGCATTGAGAGAGGGGCAAATGGATTTCTTCACCCGCGACTCCTCCACCAATTCATACACCGAATCCTTAATTGTATCCCAACAAGCCTTGTAAAAGTCGATGGTGAATCCATCAGGGCTAGGAGATTTTCCATTTGGCATAGCATGGACCGCCTCTTTCAGCTCCTCCATAGTGATTTTCTTTAACAACATCTGATTATGTTCCTTGGTTAAAATTGAAGGAATGTGGTTTGTAATTTTTCTGATATGATCCTCATTGTTGTGATTACTTTCCTTTAGGATACTTGAGAAATGCCTATGAAGCTCTTCCTCAATTTGTTTTTGTGTGTCCACACTCTGCCCCTGTGTGGTCATGAGATTAAGGATTCTATTGGCCTTCTTGTGCTGAATGATCGATTTGTGGGCAAAGGAAGTATTGTGCTCCCCTTCTTTAAGCCACTGGATGCGAGATTTATGTCTCCAGAGAATATCTTCTTGAGTAGCCTGTTGGTCCCATTCATGCTAAAGCTCTGACTCGAGTTTCTTTGTTTCATCGTTTAAACCATTCTGAATGATAGTTTGCTGGAGAATCTTCAGCTAATTCTCAATGACTTTTTTCTCGATGGTAATATCCCCAAAGGTGTCTTCGTTCCATTTTTTTAGCTCTTGTTTAATAAACTTGAGCCTATGGTGGAAGCTCTTCATTTTTCTATTTTGTGGGGGCAGATCTAAAGACCACCATTCTTTTATCTTGTCTTGAAATTTTGGGTGAGACACCAAGAAAGCTTCAAACCGGAAGGGAGCATTTTTGGGCCTTAATGAAATCTGAAAAGATAACACAACTGGCCAATGATTTGAACCCACCTGAGGTGCAATGGAAGCCTCTATTTACAAAGAGGAAAGGAAAATATCTTTAGAGAGAAGAAAACGATCCAAACGGGAGGCAATCTGGCGCTCCCCCCCTCTCCGATTGTTCCAAGTGTGGACCCCATTTTTTGTGGGAGTATCTATTAGTTTAAAATCGTCAATTAGACTTTGGAAAGCATTGGAGTCCAAGTCTAGGTGATGAAGACCACCCCTCTTCTCATCTAGGTTTAAAATCATATTGAAGTCCCTAGCTAGAATATTCATCTGATAGTTGAAAGAATGTAGGTAGAGTTTCAATTGAGTGATCCACTCAAGTCTTTCTTTAACCTAATGGGGGCCATAAACATATGTAATGCATAGTTTCTCTTTTGTTCCTATGACCTGAAGAATGGTAGTTAGGGCATGCTTGGAAGCAAAAGAGTCTAACAAGTAGAACCTGGAGTCCTTCCAGAAGGTAGCAATGCCACCTGTTGTGCCTTGAGCAGCAATGGCCATATGGCTGTACTGTTTCCTACAACAGGTTTGCCGTATGGTGCTCATATCTGACAGATCGGTTTTTGTCTCTTGCATTAAAAGAATATCAATTTTTCCAGAGATTACTTTTGATTTGAGAATCCTACGTTTTGAGGGACTGTTAAGTCCTCTAATGTTCCATGTTGTGCAATTCATGATAAAATATTGGGAGAAACATTGAGAGCCTTTACCTTGCCAGCATTAATGAGGGATATTCCTAGTTCGGTTAGGTGTTGATGCGCTATTTTTCGCCCCTTTCTCTTCTGTTGAGATTTGGTAATGTGCGTGTTGGCCTTGAGATTCACCTTGACGCCACCACCTTGAATCTTCCCACCTTTGTTTTTATTTTCTCTTTTCTTTTGGAGAGTCTGTTAGAGATTGTATGCTTGTTCAACCCTTTTGAGATGGTCCTCTGGTGCGTCTTCAAAACCTTTGGCGGTCCATTATTTTGATAGTTTTTGCAGGTCCATTCCCACCAATATGTCTTCTAAGGCCTTTTCCTCTGGGGTAGGTGGGTCCTGAGAATAGTCCATTTCGACATCCTCCATAGTGACCTATTCCTGCGAATCTAGATTAGTGTTGTTTTCCATGTCTGTGTCCAGGTCTTTATGCTTTTCTGAAGTTTGTTCTGCACTATTGCTTGGTTGTCCCTTCTCTAGTGTTGTAGAAGTGAGGATTTCATATCTGTTATGTGTGGAATGTTTAGGTGCATCCTTTCCCACTGTCTGCCTTCGCGCCTGCTTATTCTTAGGAAGAACTTTGGTGAAGCACTGATTATCTCTAGCCTCCGATATATCCTCTTTTGGAGGTGGCTTGTTAAGTTGGTAGTCTCTAAATAAATGACTGTGTTCGTGGAATTTTCTACAACGGAAAGGGATGTGCTCATAATCCACTAGTTGAAGCCATATTTCATCTCTGAAGTTTAGGCTAATGGCTTCAGGAAAGGCACCAGAAACATCTATGTAGGGGCATATTCTGGCATATGAGATGTAGTGACCATTGCGAGTACCTTCTAAAATTTTGACATATTCCCCTAGGCCATTTCCAATAGCTTGAAGCACCGATGGCGCCCAATAGTCTGTTGGAAGCGAGTAAAGTCTGATCCAAACTGGGACTCTTGTGAAATCTTCTTGTTCAGGCATAAAGTTTTCCTTCCAAAATGTCATGTAAAGGCCAGCAGAGTTAAAAAAGTACGGCCCACCCTCAAAAATGTGATCCTTGTCTTCTAACAGGGCGAACACCACTGTGAAAAATCCCTTCGAGCCAAGCTGTAGTTCTATGGCCCCTTTAGGGTTCCACTTTGCCTATATCTAGCCTTTCAAAGCTCTTTCTAAAGGCCAAATACCCATGAAATTACAGATAACTACACATTCTTTCATATAATCTCTATAAACCTCTATGTCTGGTTCTTGTATTATTATCTCTGGAATTTTTGTTGCCTTCGAATGGCAGGAATTTTCTGCCAGTCCTTTGTCCTGGTTCACTTTTGTGTTCTCTGATATGGGCTCCTTCGGATTCCTAGGAGAAGTAGGGATTCCTGCCGTAGTCCCTAGATTTTGAAGACCGACCATGTCAAGGCACAGGAGCTTGGAAGCCTTGTCTTCATTCTGACGCTGAGATGTGTTGCTGAGAACCTGATACGTCCTTGGACCAACAGAAGAGGCCGTTAAACAAGTGAAGAAGGAGGAGCCAGGTGCATGAGATTAGCCCATCACCTGCTCTTTGAAGGAAGGTACACCCTTCTTGACCTCCAACTCCATGACAGGCATGCTCAGTGAGTGCCCTATGGAGAGCAAAGGGAAGCCAACTGTAAGGGTAGAGCCCACAGAATCCCTCAGCCGCGGTAGAGGAATATAGGGTTAGGTAAACATCAGGGTTGCAGAGCCCTTCAGGAAATCATTCTCGATAATTCTATGTTGATCATGTTGTTATGGTTTGGTCTTAACCCCACACATATTATTCCCCGCTTCACATATATATTATACCATTTCATAAATCATCCTCGATCCCACCTATCAAAACACCCCAACTCACCCAACCGCCCGATTGGCGCCTGTTGGGCCAGAATTATGAATTACGGATAAATCACACTTCCCTAGACAGGTGCTAGTCTAGAACAACAAATGAAAGACTATATGACTATTTTTCCTAACTCATAATAGATAAACAGAGAGGATTGGAGGCTTACTTGATCAGTCACTTCCAAATGGCTCCTTCTGTCGCTTTTGTTGCAGCTTCAAATTCAAGCGGTTTGTGTGGAATTCTTCCTGCAAGAAAGAACACTAAAATAGCAGAAGATGTAATAATATAGATATCTATTCAAGTTAGTTTTCTAAATCAGTAAAGCATAAACCATACACATCAACTAAGATCTTGCAATATGGAAAATCAAAGCCAATACAAATGCATATAGGGAAAAATATGCAGTATTCTTTATTGATGATATAAGGAGAGGTTACAACCAAATGACTGATTTGAAGCGACCCTTCCAGCAATGTTCCCAAGCCTCATCACAGTATAAATCTCTCCAGCAGCAGCTACACAAATCTAGCTCTCAATTGAAAATTCTCCAGCATTTCTCTACTCAAATTCTTCCTCCTCAAGCACTTAGATCTGCGCTCAATTTATAGATGAATTGTAGGTTGTTCTACAATCAATGACTTTCAAATAATAGGAAAGAGACATTTCCAATCATGTAGATTTCAAATGGACTCTTGGATCTGAAGCTTGACACATGTGAACTCTTCTAGAAGGCACTGGCCAAGTGGAGATTTTAGAACAATGAGAATTTTTCTCCCAATGTGACCAACGCACCTGTGAATGTCGGGAAGTGCTTTGCAAATCATCCTTGCATGGGGCTACCTACATATGCAATGCAATTAGGCCCCTTAGAGCCCGCGTTGGTGAGCTCTCATATGCTATATAATAAGCTTCAAACCTTGGAAACCTTTGCTTGATGAAAGGCTTGCTTGATTTGTCTTGTTTCTTGTCTTAGGGCATGTAGCAACTGAAATGATAGGGAATGATAGACCCTTGATCATTGGTCCTAGAGATGATCTACAGTTAACTAGGTTATTAGGAATGGTGCCCAAATTGACCTATAACAATTGCCCCCTAAAGCATGAGATTCAAATAATAAAAAAATTTGATTGAGATGCCTTACACTATGATGAGCCTGGAAATGAAGCAGAGTGGTCACCTACATCAATCTTACAATACATTACATCATGATATATCCTCTTTGAACATAATTTCTGAGGGTAGGCATTCCCATGTTTAGCACATAAAACAATCTAATAACATGTACATAATTTAGAAAGTCATCTTCATTGGAATGTTGCCCAGATGCAGACATGCCTATATATATATAGGCCCATGTTTGGATGACAATATATATGTAAGGTCACCGTACAGATGATATGTAAAAAAATACTGAAATCATAGCCCGGATGGCTGAAACTAGATCTGGGGTCTTCTTATCTCTTTCACTCAATCATTCAAGTCTAGCCATGCTAATATATATGATTTGTAGTCGAACATGGAAAGACATTGTTTGATTACCAGCGAATGATGTGAGTTGTTAACAAACGCGAGAGAACCACCATTAATGTCAGTGGCCCTCAAGATACTACAGTACATTTTGTAAGGCGAGAATAGATGATTTGATGTCAAATGCCAAACAAAATATTCCGGTCAAAGGTCCAGAAGCGAGGATCTTGTCGATGCTATAACAAGCCTCATGGTACTAGAATTTTATGTTTCTAAGTGAACTTCCTAGATATTGATTTATCATCGACAGGAAGTCACCTTATTGCAAAACTGGAGTTATTGATTTCAGAGACAAGGGTATGACTTGATATAGCAATTTTCAGGGATGACGGTCATGAAAATGAAGGTTTATGAGTATTGCAGAAGGATGAGTTTTTAATCACTGGATGACTTCTCTTGAACATATCGGCGACACTGTGATGAGTTGGTAGCATTGACCCAAAACCAAAGTGAAGGTATGATGAAACATAGGTATGAATGAACCGTCAAGATGATTGCCCAACCCAAATATTCATGGACATGGAGTGAAAGAAGTGTCATGTTCAAGAGCGACTTGCTACCAAAAAGAAACTTTGCCCATCTTTCTCAAATTTTCCCCGGTCATTTGTCGACTAGTACCTCTTTATTTTTTAACAAGCTTGAGGAGGATAACATTTGCTTGATCTATAATTCAACCCTTCGGGCGAATAAAGTATCGTTATTTAATCATTTAACGAGTCTAGCGATGAATGAAACTTGATTCTTTCCATGATCGACAAGCCCATCGTTATTTATGTTTTAACAAGCTTAATGACAGTGATAGCCCAGTCCTTTTTCATATTTAGAGAGTTTGAAAAGAAGGAAAAAAGAAAACTCCATAAGTACTTTTTCGTAAATTTGTCCCTCAGACCCGTAAAAGTGTAAAGTAATATCTGAGAGAGCCTCTTTGGTCATGTTTAACCAAGGTATTCCTTTTTCGTAAATAATCTATCTCAGTCTGGAAAAGGGTTAAACTTATACTGAGTAGATATAAATTAATTTACTTTAACGAGCTCAAAAAGACAAGTGCTCGACAATATTTTCACATTATCAGAGTCTGAAAAGAGCTGAAAGAAGACTTTAGGGGTTCCTTTTTCGTTTTTATAGAAGATCAAAAAAGAGATAAAATTGTGCTTCAAATCCTTTTTCGTTTTTAACAAAGCTCGAAAAATAAGGAGAAAAAGTATGCTTTGTGGTCAAGTCATTCTTTGAAATAAATCTGCACGAATAATTTGTTCATCAGTTGTATTTCCTGTTTAGAACTATAGTCATAGCAATAAATTTAACTTGCAAATAATTAAATGACTATTTAAAAGTAGTTTCACTATTCATTTTTACCATTACATAGTTACCATTTGAATTTTGGAGCTCTGAACCTATTTTTCCCATGAACTTCAACTGTTGATTACGTGCAATTAGTAAGAATGTTTTGAATTCCCCCTGCAAGAGCACATGTCGAATTTCCCCTGCAAGAGTAGGTGCCCCCCAAGATTCATTTCATTCATCTAAGTATATTACTGGTTACTAATAACTGGATGGAATGAAGGTTCATTTACTAGATAAAATGGAAGACTCGTCGTAATTAGGATAGGATTTGTTTCATTTTTTAACAAGATTGACACAGGAAAATAACTATGCTCATGACCTGTTTCATTTTTTAACGAGATTGACACAGTAAAATAACTTTCCTCAAAGGCACTTGTTTCATTTTTTAACGAGGTTGACACAAGAAAAAAAGAACTATCCTCATAACTCTGTTTCATTTTTTAACGAGGTTGACACAGAAAAATAACCATCCTCATCACTCTGTTTTATTTTTTAACGAGGTTTACACAGAAAAAGAACCATCCTCATTGTGCAGTTGGACTAGTGAGTGTGTGATGGAAAATACGTAGTCTAACGAAGTCATCATTTAAGGATTTTGATGAGCACCACAAATGATAAGTTATAACATGCGTTGACGGGTCTTCTCCAGGGTTTTCATTGAATTTAGTAATGTCTGAGGGTGACATATGTGGTATCACCAGCCACCAAGGAAAGGAACCAGATAGGATTCCAGATGATGACATGGGTGAAGTCAATGGACAAAACATTGAAAATGAAGCAACAACATATGTTGTCGTAGCTGAAATAGATGGTCCAGTCTAGGATGTTATCTCAGCCATGGTCAAATGACCCAATGTATACCCTATAGAGTCTACGGGAACTCAAAGTGAAACATGATCAACAAAAGCAGAGGAAGGTGATTGAGGAAAAGACTCGTACAGGTAAAGCTCGTACCAAAAATGAGTTGGAGTTAAAGGTGTCTCGTCTTGTGATATTTCTTCAATCAAAATAAAGCCAGGTGGAAGAACTTCACCGTTAGGCCCAAAGTATATTTCAGGTGGTTGACTGTGCGATATGGGAGACCCAATGGCTACAATAGATTTTGGAGTGACCAATACAGGAACAACTTTCGATTGTTCTACTTCGGGATCAAGATTTTCTCCACTTAGGGAATATAGAAACTGAAATATAAGGGGATGATAGACCCTATTTCAATGGTCTTGGGGATGATTTCCAGTTTTACCATTAACAGTTTCCCCCTAAAGTACAATGGGATCCGGATCAACTTCCAGTTGAACAATGTTGGGTTCGGGAGGTATGGTCTCACAGATTGGATGGATCATGACCACGGGTAGCTGTGAAGACTCCTCTTCGACAACAGTAGATGAACTGAGATATGTGGAAACAATTTGAGCTAACTCTGGTTTAAAATATGATTTTTCACCAGAGGTACATATTGTACTTGATTCGGCAGATCGTGATCACCTTCGCCTACCAAAAGTAACTTCTGGTGCTAAAGGTGGTTTTAAAGCTAATCTACGCAAACGACAGGGGATAGGATGTTGTTCTTCCACGATCACTGATTTATTTTAACCAAAAAAAAAAAAAAAAAAGAGGTTAATGCTAGGAAAAAGGGTTTACCAAGAAACTGTGCACTGTTGAATACCTCCTAGCGAACCAAGAAGTACGGGCAGGTAATCTCCCCAAATGCTGTGTTCTATGTATCACAATTTCAAGGCGGCTGACTTGGTTCACTATGGATGGATAGCACCTAAAATTTGTCCTCCCAAATATACCCGAAGATATGTGGAGGCCCAAGTCCATATTAGCGTTGTCTGATGCAAAACCACACAGTGAGAGTACCCCTTTATACTTATCGTACTGTAACACTGCCTGATATACCCGAAAGTACATGGATGAGCTACGATATACTTACGTACGTGGAGTGAGGTATCACACTCAGAATGTTTCACAGAAAAGTTAATGACAACTGCTATGTTTTACGACGCCGGAACATGTCTCTAGCCTAGACCTTCTAAATGTTATCATTATGGTTCTAATTCGTTGTTAAGTAAATTGAGATTAATTTTATGTTGATCTTGCTTAACAATTTGCCTTTGAAAGGTTCACCACAATGATGTGTATGAAATTCCTAAAATGCAAGCTAAGAATGATAAATAATCTTTCACTTTTATCTTTTTCGATGAAGAACCTAGCTACTAAGGGAAGAGAGAAAATCATTTGTGAGCAAACAAATCAATGATCACAAACTAAATGTAGATTTCCTAATGGTCCTTTTGCAAAACACACATTATTCTACATGCAAATGCATTTTTTTATTTTTAGTTTCTTTAATGTTATGAATGCAGAAAAGAAACTAAGTGCACTAAATCAAAAATTCAAATGCTTTTTACTTTCGAGAAATGAAGAATACAAACAACAATTTCTCTTTTGAAGGAAAAATGAGGATTTCAACAACAATTTCTCCTATCAAGGAAATGAAGATTTTACGACAATTTCCTATTTCAAAAGCAATTGATTCTTAATGCGACCATAAAAAGTACTTTGAAATCAACTTGTCAATGATAAAGAAAAACTTTTTTAAACCAACATTGAACAAATTTTCAATCAAAGGATGAAGAAGTATATAGAGTCACTGGTCAATTGAGGATCAAACTTTTCAAAACACAACAACAAAAAAAACTGAATCAAATTGCAAAGGAAAATTCAAGGTAATTTGGGTGTTTTCAGGAGTCAACGCAGTCTCCAAGGGGAGACAGTGCTCTGCAACGCAGGCTAGGAAAGGAGACAGTGCTCTGCAAAGCACTGTGTCCAGTCTAAGGGTGCGTTGGGCGCAATATACAAAGAAAAATGCTACTGTTTAACTCACTGTCTTTGCAAATTTGACTTTGAAAAAGTTTAATCTTTATGATTAACAACTACTGGGTTGATAAAAAAAGAAAATTAAAGGCTTAAACACCTAGAACTAAGAGAAATTATCCCCAACGGAGTTGCCAATTTGTTGGGCCAGAATTGTGAATTACAGATAAATCACGCTTACCTAGACAAGTGCTAGTCTAGAACAACAGGTGAAAGACTATATGACTATTTTTCCTAACTCAGAATAGATACATAGAGAGGATTGGAGGCTTACTTGATCAGTCGCTTCCAAATGGCTCCTTCTACCGCTTTTGTTGCAGCTTCAAATTCAAGCAGTTTGTGCAGAATGCTTCCTGCAAGAAAGAACACTGAAACAACAGAAGATGAAATAATATAGATATCTATTCAAGTTAGTTTGCTAAATCAATAAAGTATAAACCATACACATCAACTAAGATCTTGCAATATAGAAAATCAAAGCCAACACAGATGCATATAGGGAAAAATAAGCAGTATTCTTTATTGATGATTGAAGGAGAGGTTACAAACAAATGAATGATTTGAAGCAACCCTTCCAGCAACGTTCCCAAGCCTCATCATAGTATAAATGTCTCCAGCAGTAGCTACACAAATCTAGCTCTCAATTGAAAATTCTCCAGCATTTCTCTACTCAAATTCTTCCTCCTAAAGCACTTATAACTATGCTCAATTTATAGATGAATTGTAGGTTGTTTTGAAATCAATGGCTTTCCAATAATATGCAAGACATGTTTCCAGTCATGTAGATGTCAAATGGACACTTGGATCCGAAGCTTGACACATCTGAACTCTTCTAGAAGGCACTGGCTAAGTGGAGATTTTGGAAGAATGAGAATTTCGCTCCCAATGTGACCAACACACCTGTGAATGTCGAGAAGTGCTTTGCAGAGTAGCCTTGCATGGGGCTACCTACATATGCAATGCACTTAGGCCCCTTAAAGCCTATGTTGGTGAGCTCTCATATGCTATATAATAAGCTTCAAACCTTGGAAACCTTTTCTTGATGAAAGTCTTACTTGATTTTTCTTGTTTCTTGTCTTAGGGCATGTGGCAACTGAAATGATTGGGAATGATAGACCCTTGATAATTGGTCCTGGAGATGATGCCCAGTTAACCAGGTCATTGGGAATGGTGCCCAAATTTACCTATAACAATGCCTATTAGATCTAACCACTCCCAAACCCTTTCCCACTCTCCACTGCCTAATGTTTAAAACCAATGGAGGGGTGCGAAATGGGTGGTTTCGCACCCCAACCCATTTTCCACGTGGCAGTCCCATATTCTATCAAATCCTCCATCCTAAAACAACCTAACCAATTTTCATGATGTGATAACTGCCAATCTGTTTCCACCCATTGCGATGAAACCACTATGATTCAAAATTAATCAAACCCACGCCTTATGATTAACTACCTCTGGTTAAAAGAAATAAAGCCTGCACTAAAACACTTTTTCACCATTTCTGTTGAAAATTGCGAAAAAGAACCATCACTGGCCTAGTTTAACGCCATTAAATTAAACAAATAAAGTAATAAATTGATCAAATAAATGAATCAATGGCCTCCGAGAGCATAATATCTATTAACCCTTTGCAACCACCTATGGTAGATGTTGACCACACACCTCTTGCTGATAAAGACTTCAAAATTAGTGATACAATAACTGATTTCAACCTTCTAGAGCTCCACTGCTAGAGCCATGACAAATTCATAGACCAAGCTGACGATATCCACCTCTGGAACTCAAACCTACCCAAGTACATCTTCCCACAAACCTTTTAATTTCCAGATCTCATTAGACTCTGTCGGATCAACTATTTTCCTAGTGAAATATCTCTAATAACCCCAAACCATGATATTTTATTCACAATCACCACAAAATCTATAAATCAAATGTTACAGATCCAGCCAAAGCCTAATGAAGTCCCATTATCTATTGAAATCCTCACTAAACTCTCTTTGAAGCTAGATTTCCCAAAGAGATTTTAGATATTCCAGACCTTCCTTCCTCCATCAGTTGAAAACCCAAAAAGCAATCCTCCATACTCAGCTTCCATATTTTCAGAGAGAACTAAACTTATTGTCGCAATTTTGTCATTTATTTTAGGGTACTTTATTGATGAATATGTAGATGCATCTATCATAGGTTTTATGTCCATATTCTGCCCAGGTCAGCCTCCAGCTTCAAAATTCAATTTTACTCAATATCTATCAGATGAAACCCATGAACAGTTGGTCAAATTACCAGAGGAAGGGGTATTTAAATACTCTTCAGTTTTGTTTTATTTATTCTTATATTTCCAATCAGAAAGGTTTGCAGTTAGCCTGCAAACACTGGACATAGAGGGTAACCCCCAATCTGTTGTCTTTTGGACATCCTTAATCAGAAAGGATTCCACAGAATTCAGCTATAAGGACTTCATTGATTCATTTTTTCATCCAATTATCAATATGCTAAGCAGTAGCATTCAACCTCGAGTCAGTGAAGAGATAAAGAAAGTGGTGCAATTGTCATATGAAAGTAGAAGAGGAGACTGGTATTTATACCAGAATCATACATAAATTAGGGTGTATGGAAGCCAACTCACTCCATACAAGCTTCCCAAATACCTCCCAATGAGGTTATTTGCATTAGAATAAATTAGAAAAATCCTGAATTCAAATGAAGTCAATTCCTTTCAGCAAAGAAGAAAAATCAATTTAAGATCAAGAACGAGTTAGGGCCTTTTCTTTGCAATATTAGGAATTATTGCCAGCAAGTAGACAAGTATTTACAAGATTTCAAATTCAATAGAAGTTTCAAATGGCAGTATGATCCTTTGGGAGTCATAAGTAAGTTAAGGGTCAAATTCAAATTGACCCCTTTTATTCATGAGTCAAAACCTGAAGTTGAAAAGTATTCCAACCAGTCAGAGTGGTTGGAAAATACTTTACTAGAGGTGGAGAAGCAGGTTGATACTAGTTCCAACCTGCTTACTCCAGCCCCACAGGATAGAAATTCAAAGAGGGCAAGAGAGGAAGGCTCTTATTCTGCTGAGACTACTTCTAATACCAAATTCAAGCTAATGTACAGGAAGAAAGCCAAACTTAATCCAGTGATAGAGACAGTTGAGATATTTGATACAGTTGAAGTCACTGAAACATATATAGTTGTCAGAGATGATGCACCTCCAACAGTTTCAGAAGAAACACAGCTGCCATCAACCTCCAGTGCACAAATCATCCAAAAAAACATAATGCAAACGTTTCATCATAAATCAAACCAGTGGATAAAGAGAAAGACATAATGGAGAAGTACAAAAAAATTAAATTGAATAATGAAGCATTGAAAGCTGTAACTTATGCCCAGTATTGGAAACAAACTCCTAGTAACCAAAATAGGTTACTTTCAACTTTTGATTACAAGATTAGAAATATGCAAATGAAATTTTTACAGCCAACAATGCAGGCTCCAAAATTATCATCAGACTACAAGAAAACAACCTTTGAAGTTCTTGCTAAAGATGTACATCCAATAGATCAGATTGAGTTTCATAAAAAATATGGAGAAATGATACATTACACTATGACAAACAAGGCTTTAAGTGCCAAAAAACTACAAAATTCTCTAGAAAATATCAGAGCACAGTTAAAACTAGAGAAAGCATGTTCTAAAGAAAAGGATAATAGAAAAAAATCACTTGAATAATTGATCATGGAGGTTGGATATGATCCAAAGAATATCAAAGCAGCATAAGAGCTTATCAAGAAGAAGAATGCAGACATAGATGCATTGAAGAAACAATTGAAATTACCTACAACAGAGCATCCAAAAACTAAAGAAGTTTTGGAGAATGAAAATCTGAAGGATGAAATGATGAATCTCATCATTCATTTGACAGTTCAACTGAAATAAATGGAAACTGAAATGGAAAAAATAGTGTAGGAAAAGCAGGCCAACATGGAAGCAGTTCCTATTATAGCCATTTCTATAGCTTCAAAATTAGTTCCATTACCTACAGCAGTACCAGCTACTACAACAGTTCCAGTGACAACAGAAGTTCCAGCAACTACACCAGTTACTACACCAGCAACAACATCAGACCATTCCAATGATGAGGCAAGTAAATTGATTAAAGCAATGCAAGACATGTCAATACAAACTGCTGAGATCAATAGACTAAAATAACAAGTGAAAAATTTGGAAGATGAAAAGAAATTGGCTCAAGTAATGTATAAAGCTGAATCACAGAATACAAACAAAATGAATGACAAAATTCATAAGTTAGAAATTGAATTGACATTGAAAGAGCCTCTAGCCCAAGAAAAGAAACAACTGTGGGCCAATATCATTAACTATGTTAATGATATTTGGCCTTCTATCCAAGTTATATTTGAGCAGAAAGATTTGATAAAGGAAGCAGGTATTGCAATTCAGAAAGTCAAAGAAGATCTTTGGAAGAAACAAGAGGAAGCCACTGAGATTATAAAGTTCCTAAATTCTAAAAAGAAGCAGGAATAAGAATAACTTGGTATAACAGACAGAATAGAGAACATATTAGAGGTGAGGAAAGTTATTTCAAAGAGAAATCTAATGATACAACTTGAAGACAAATGCCAAACAATGGAACTGGAAGTGAACATATTCATGAGAAAATTTGATGTCTTGAGGCAGAAAGGTCTGCCTAATCCATTAGTAATCAATGATAGACTAATGAAGCATGAAGACTATGAAAAAAAGATTAGGGAAGTAGCTAAATATACTTCCAACATTTCAACAATGAAAGGAGTTCCTATAGGTAAAGTGCTCCTTCAGAATTTTGAGAATCTCTTTTACCTCCAGCATGAGGTAAATCATATTTTTGTAAACAAGCCAACATTTACCAAGTATACTGAGGCTAATGAGATTTACAGGAGGATGGTAAAAATAAAACTTCTAGATGAAGAAGCCTGGGAAAAATGGTGTGATTTACAGTGACAGGTAAAAGTAAAAGCAGGTAAAAGAGAAGTCAGATTAAAGATTAAAACAGAGCAGGCAGATAAAGTAAAGACATGTTAAAGATGAACACAGATAAAAGACAGAGACCAAAGACAAGTTAGATGAAAAGCAGCATAAAATACAAGCCAGTGTGAAAGACATCAAAATATCAAAGAAGTAAACAACAAATCAAATAAACAAGGAAAACTTGCATTTAGTTAAATAGGTGTCTCTATCTTCTTGCATGAAGATATTTATTTTCCTCAATTAATTCCTAATCAGTTGATAGGATATTTTGAATTAATTTTTGTATAAATACTTCATCAATTCGAAGTATTGAGTGTGGATTCCTGAACATTTCTATAGTTGAATTGATTTACCACCTCAAGGTTTATTTTACCATTTCCAAGTTGATAGACAGGACAAGTAATAAAGACATTTATTTATAGGATTCATGTGTTGAGCTACTTCAATGAAGTATATTTCAATTTTTCATGTTATTTTCTTAAGTATTCCATAAACTTGCATTTTTTTCTAAATCTGAATGGTATAACTGGAATTTTATTGCAGATTTTTTTTAAGTACACTCTGTTTTGAACTGTTATCCATTTTCATGTTTTCTTCTGATATCTGGTTTGGAGAATCCTTGACTGCTCTCTGATCCCGATTTACCACCTTCACCTTCCTTCATTATCCGGTTTAAGAAATCCTTAACTGCTCCTTGATCCCAATTGAAAACCACTTCACCATTCAGCGTTTAAGATCTGATTTTGCTCAGCTATATTTCCCTGTAACACTTCCTTTAGTACTTGATTCTGTTATGTTTTCTTGATATATTGATTGCATATCCCAATGGAAAATAGACAGGCACCTATCCATATAAATGAGTAATTCCACCAACAAATCAAAATCAAACCAAATCAAGCATTAATAACTAGCCTAAAATCAATTAAAACAACAAAGTTAAATCATTAAGAGAGAGCCCTCTCTGAGCATTAGGAAGGCTAGATCCTAATCTCCAAAAGCGATTGATAGTTACCTCTGATGTTTCTTTTAACATAAACACAACAACCCTAGGGAAATTTTGGAGAGATAACATACTAGCGAGCATACTGGGGAAATCATTCCTCAGCTAAATAAATCTTAAAGGAAACACTTTTCCTCATATTTTCACCTTAAGTTTTATTTATGGTTGTTAGAATTTATCATTAAAGTTAAAATTCTGGCTCCTAAAAGAACATACTATACCAGGGCTCATCCTGATCCACAACCTGCTATAATTGTTGATGATCTTGACAGAATTTTAAGAAAAACTAAAAAACCAAAAAGTCTAGGAAGTAGCAGTCAATTAATCAAAGCAAATTCACTTCCTAAATAATTATAAAACATACAAGATATTCAATTTGATTTTTCATTTGAACATTATTTATTTAGAACCAAATCTGAAAATTCAATCTATGATATTTTGATAGACCCTAATTTTATTCAATCTACTGAACAAAAGAAGGAAATTATATAGCTTGACTTAGATCAACAGGTTCTCGAGACTTTTGATAAACTTGATATTATGACCTCAAGTTTGATTAAGGATATAGATGAAGCTTATTTTCAATAGTTTGTTGAATTATTTTCCCTAACTGCTGCTATCCCTAAGCATTCTACCAAACCTTCAGAAACTATATATACAACATTATTTAGTACCACCTCATCTATAATATCCACCATAGTTCATTCCACAAAACCATTCATCCCCAAGCTTCCTCTTCAACCTAAAGTTTTATTTCCATCTTCAAGTGTTCCAAGTTCATCTTCAAACACTACAAGTTAATCTTCTAGCACTTCAACCACATTTGCAAACACTTCAAGTTCATCTTCTAGCACTTCTACTACATCTACAAGCACTTCAAGTTCATCACCAAGCACCACTAATTTACCTCCCAGTTAAGCTAGCATCTTACACATGGCAGCCAGATATGCTCCTCTGGCCCTGAAAGGCCCCTTTACATGCCATGCCATAGGATTACCAAAATAAAAAATTTCAGTTTGATGGTACTGATCAATATACTACTTAGCAACATGTAAATAAAATGATTGATTATTTTGAATTACATGAAATTGATGAAGAGGATGTTCAGATGAGATTATTTGCACAAGCATTAGCAGGAGATGTTAAGAAATGGTTTAAAGCTTTACCTGCTAGTCATATTTTTTATTTAACTGCTTTCCATAGATTGTTTATCAATAGATGGGAAAGAAATAAAAACCCTTTACAAATATTATCTGAATATGAAAACATTAGAAGAGCCCCTAATGAATCTATTTAGGATTACTATACTAGGTTGAATAGTATTTACAATGCAATTCCGGTAAACATAAAACCTCCACCAGATCGAGCCCTGATCAAATTTCCAGATGGTTTTGACACTGATATGTCTTACCAATTAAGAGTAAGAAACCCTAAAACATTAGAACAAATGCAGAGTAATTCAGTTAGTGTAGAAGCTAACTTATTAGCTAAAAGAGATAGGATGAGAAATGAAAGAAGAGTTACCATTAAGGATGAACCATCCACATCATATATTAAGATATATAGTTTAGCTAAAATTATGGAAAGATTAATGGATAGAGTAGAAAACATGGAAAGAAAGCCTCAATGGGAAAATCAACAAAGTCCTCAAATTAGAAACCCTAACTTTAGAAAAAATCCCAACACTGGTAAATATAGAGAAGTTGCACCCGATCAAATGATTAGACCACCTTTCCAAGAAAACTATGCTGAAATCTCACATCAAAACGAAGAATACCAGGACACCCAGATAAACTTAATGCGAATAAATGATGGAAATGCTATTTTTCTTACCCAAGAAGAACAGGAATTATACATGTTACAACAATTACAGTTAGAATCTGAAGAGTCCTTTGACTATAAACAAGGCTATGAATCTACTATCTATGAAATTTCACAAAAAATATAGCCTTAGAAGCAAGAAGAAGAAAAAAGCTCCCACTGAGAAAATATTCCAAACCCAAAATAAGAAAACAGTAGAAGCTCTTGTAACCAAAACTTTGTAAATTATCCCTAGAGAAACTTAGAATACCTCCAGTCCAAAGGTTGCAGCCAGCCCAAATATTGTAGACATAACATCATCTACTACTAAAACATTAGCTGCTGCTAAAACTTCAATTTCTACTCAAAATGTTCCTGAAAAGAAAATTGAAAGTAAAACAGTGGAAACACAAACTAAAATACCAATTATTTATAAAAAAGATAAAAACACTCAAACTAAAATTGGTAAAGATGAAATCATTCAATTAGGCAAAACTAAAATCCCATTTAATATCCAAGTTGAAATAACTAAATTGAAAATACCATTTCCTTTAACAGGGCTGGTCAAAAATTACTCATATAAAGCCCAGATCACTGAAACACTAAACATAGGAGAAGGTGAAGATGTTGTTAACCTCAATGATGATCAACCAAAGTTAATATTTGGTCCCGAGGTAAATGGAAAACATCAAGAAGGTGGTGTTCCTCCATGTTACATTAGCTTAAATGTTCATTATAAGATCTTACACAATGCTATGTTAGATTTAGCATCCCATAACTTAATGCCCAAAGTCGTCATGGAAAAACTGAACTTAGATATCACCAGACCATACAAAGACTGGTTTTCCTTTGATTCTAGTCAAGTTAAATGCCTTGTCCTAATAAAATACCTTTGTGTAACTCTATTCCAATGCCAAGCTAAGAGTATTGTCATGGATATTGTAGTTGCTGATATCCCTCCAAAGTATAGAATTTTATTATCTCCTTCATGGGGAGAAAAATTATAGGGATCACTGCAGTTACACATGTCATATGGTACAGTTTCTGTATTTGGTTAGCCAAAAATATTTACAGAGAAACCTTGATGGAATTCATGGTAAATAGTGCAGAAAAACCACAGAAATTCACTATTTATTCTCTGCATTCTGATATGGACTCTTTTATCCTATGTAATTCAAACATTTGGCAAAGACAAAATCACAGTTCTAGAACAGAAACACAAAGAAATTGACAGTGAAAACATAACTCACGAGTCTATGCGGCACTTAGATTTCGATGACTCTGTAAACATATTAGGAGCAGGAGCTGGAGTATGGATCTACAACTTAGAGAATGATCATTCTGAAAGGCATGCTTTTATATTGAATTTCCAATGTGTTAGCACTCCAGTAAATTATTAAGTTGTGAGATTTTGGTTTTTAGTCAAATAACACTAGAGGTAACCACAAACCTACTTCAAACTCTAGGATCTAGCCTTCCTAGGGTTTAGAGAGGGCTCTCTCTTTAAAGTTTAACTTTGTTTTAATTGGAATATTAGGCTATTTATTAAAGTGTAGATTTTGTTTTGTTTTGTTGGATTTGGTGGGAAAATTTCACTTGGAGGGTCGATAGAGGGAAATCTACTTGTCCATTGGGCTATGGAGTCTAAGTCAAGCTAACAGAACTAGGATCAAGGCCTAAAAGGTCAAATGTCTGCAGGGAAAGGTAGATAACCCTAGGAGATCTTGGAAAATTGGTTTTTGAGATGGTATGATCAGGATAAAGGGCACTTAAGAATCCTTAAATCCGGAAAAGGGAAGTAGAATATAGAGGTAAATGGGAGAGGGAGAAATTAAGAATTCCTTACACCAGAAATCAAAAGAAAACAAAGAAATGATAACTAGTTACAAACAGGGTGCTATTAACATGTCTTGTAGTAATAATCCTAGTTACACATTAAAATTTAGAATTAAAACACAAATGTATGCATGTAACAAAAGGAAATAACAATGACAATTTTAAGAGAGTACTTCACTCCAGATAGCTTATCATAGGGATCCTGAAGTATTATGCCAAATAGGTGATCCAGTCTGCTACTCAAAATAAAATTCCAAAGCCTTCAAATCAACAAAATATCTATAGTAATCTCCAACAATTTTATTCCACACAAAAATACTTCAAAGAGTGAAGTATTTATATAAAATGTCTTACAAAATATCCTAGATGACTTCTAGGAATTAACTTAGGAAAATTAAATATCTTACAACAATAATAGTGATAGTTTTCTCAACAAATTAGTTAGCTGTCCTATTTTATTCAAAATAAATAGAAACTATATTAAGATAAGAAGCAACTGGCTGCTTATGTGTCCTCTTTGTTGGCTTTTTAGATATTTTCATATTCTAAATTTCCTTCACGGATACTATTTCTCGTTGATACTCTTTCTCACTGATACTCTTTCACTTCGGATACTCTTTAACCTTTAGTAAAATTGCTTTCTTCTATAAAAATATGTTTTGATAGTGAAATCAACAAACAAATTTTTTCTTTTTAATTTCTTTGTCTTTCTTTCTTCATAGAAAATCAGTTAATGCCTGCCACTCCTATTTTTTAGGAATTCTAATATTCTTGAGTTTCCTAAAATTCTCATCAACCTCAGTGTACCTAACAAATGTGGGCTTGATGACAAATAAATGCTTGATCTCATACTACAAATAAAACAAATCTTCAAAGCTTTTCAACAATACTTTCCCTGTGGAAATACCTTGGCCTATTGGCTTGTTCACCTGCTCTTTGGCATGTTCTCTTATCTTCTTGTCATAATAATTTTGAGGCATTAACTTATCTTTGATAACCATGATATTAGGAAGTCCCTTTTGCCTTAAATTGGTGAATTTAACCATGAATCTAGTGATAGCAGTATTCATTCCTTCACATTTATCTTCAAGCTGCCTCATAAAATTTCTCTTGGTGGTTACTTTCCTAATTTCTAGGAGAGTAGTTGTCCTGTCATTGATTTTCAATTTTTCAAGTTCCTATCTATTCTTGCTATTGAGGAAATTTATCATCCTTACTGCCTGTTCTGTTTTATCTACTAAATTATCTTGTGTCTTTTGGATCTCTGCTTGGGCTACCATTAGTAACTCTCTCTGCTCAAAAATCACCTGAATTGAAGGCCAAAAATCATGGATAGCTTCAATTACATTATTCCATAGGTTATTTTTAATATATGATATCTGATCCTTGAGATTTAATTCTTTTTGGAGCTTCTTTACCTCTTCACTCAATATATGGGCATTTTGCTCATGTATTTTAGCATCTATCTGAGCTGATTTGTTTATCTTCTCAAGATTTTCAATTATTTTTTCAATCTTTTTATTTCATTAGTATTTAAGGACATCTCTTCCATTGCTTTTATCAATTGACTGCTTTCATCTGTAGGTGGCAACACTGTTGTAGAGGATTCAGTTACTGAAGTTGTTGAAGAAGTCACTGGCACTGCAGTGGCTAGTGGCTCTTTTGGTGCCAACTTTTCTCCTAAAGTAGAAGGTACTATTGCTGTGATGACTGGGATGACAGTGGGAATCACTGATTCTTTAGCTGTCTCTTTTTCTTGGAGAACTTGGTTCATTTGTACTTCCATTTCCTTGATTTGAGTTGTCAGTTGAAGAATTAAGCGCATCATTTCATCTTTTTCTTTTTGATCCTGTAAAATTTCATTTGTTTGAGGATGCTCACCTTGAGGAAGCTTGAGTTGTTTCCTGAAGGCATTTATGTCCTCATTTTTCTTTTTAACTAATGCTTCTACTGCTTTGATGTTTGTAGGATAATATCCTACTTGTAATACTAAACCTTCTAAGGCTTTTATCCTTAGATCCTTTGCATATAATGAAGCTTTATCCATCTTCATTTGGTCCTGCATATTATAATGGTATTTTGAAGTCTATGAGCACTCATAGATTTTTTTGTGACTGTAGAATAAAGCATCTCTGACGTTTTCCTATGAAACTCAATCTGATCCAATTCATGGATTTTATCTGTAGCTACTTCCATATCAACTTTCTTGTAGTCAGCAACTGTCTTTGGCACTGCTAATGTAGGTTGTAATACTAACATAATCAATTTTTGAGTTGAATAATCAAATGCTGATAGGAATATGTTTTGATTACCTAGATTTTGCTTCAAAAACTGAGAATATATTTCAGTTTTGATTTCCTCATTCTTCAATTTGATTTGCTTCTATTTTTCCTTAATATCTAAATATTTTTCCTCAATTGAATGTGAGGAAGAAGCCTCCATACTTTTTTGTCTTTCCATCATCTGTGTCTCTTCATTATTCAATTTTTCTTGATTCTGATTTGGCTCACTGATGATTACAGTGGCTACATTGGTCTCTATCTATGCAGTGTTGGTATTCAAGGGTTGATTTTCCTCAACATATATTGTTACTTTACCTTTAGTTGTTGTATCTAGCTTTGGCCTCTTGTTGTAAATGATTTTAAACTTTGTCTCTATTGTAGTATTTGCAGTATAAGCTCCTTCTTCTCTGATTATTTTAGTAGATGTCTCTGGCTGTTTGGAAATTTCCAAAGGGTGACTAGTATTCCTTTGGTTTACTGCCTCTGTTAAATTATTTTCAACCCACCCAATTTGATTAGCAAACTTCTCTACTTCTGGATTTGACTCATGGATAAAGGTTGCCAATTTACATTTTACCCTTAGTTTAATTAATATCCCTTGTGGATCATAATTCCATGGGAAACTTTATTCTAATTTATATTCCAATAGTTGACTTGCTGCTTCCTTTTCTGCATCTCTTTGATTATATATGAAAGGCCCAATTTGATTTTTGAGTTTAAATTGGGTCTTTTTCTTGGCTGCCATAAAATTAATTGAATATGAATTTAGGATTTTCCTAATGTACTAAGGCAAAGATCCTCATTGATGGATGCTTAGGTAACTTGTAAGGCAACAAGTTAGAACCAAAAACTCTGATTTCAGTGAATTTCTCATACAAATACCAATCACCCACTTTGCTCTGCTCTGATAGCTGTAATATTATTTTCATTTCCTCACTGATTCTAGGCTGTTCTGTTTTTGTCAAGTTGGTGATCAATGGATGTACAAACAACTCTGAAAACTCTAAATAAATGAACTCTGAACCTTATTTTCTGAGTATAGATGTCCAAAGGATAACTGATAGAGGTTTTTCTTCTATATCCAACTTTTGAAGTGAAATTGGAAAGCTCTCTGATTGGAAAAATAGAAACAAGTGGAATAGATAGGAGGCATATATGAACACTCCTTCCAGTTGAAAATTAGTCAATTGATAGTGAATACTATTAGCAATAAAACCAGCATAGTGAAATATAACTAAAGGTGGCTGCCCTGGAGAAAATGTGGACAAAAATCCCAAAATAGATTCATCAGTGTGGTCATCTGTGAAATACCCAAGTATAAAGGAAGGCATGGAGATTACATGCCTTGAACCTTCAGGGAACTTGGCAGTTTAATAAGGAGGGTTTAATTTGGGAATTTCAACATGCAGAGGCATAAAATTCTAGAAAATCATAAACCTTTTAGGAAAGTCTAAGTTAATGTATAACTTAGTGAGGGCTTCAATAGACAATGGGACTACTTGGGGGTCCGGTTGAAGCTGTAACATTTGGTTTATTGACTTTGCAATGATGGTAAATAGGACCTTTTTATTTGCATTCACAATAGCCCTTTGTTTAGGAATGTAGTACTGGTGACATAGTCTAATAATTTCTTGACAAGGGTGAGTCAGGGGGACTACGTATTTGGAAAATTGGATTCCCAAATATGAACTTCTTCATGATCATCTAAATATTTTTCAAAACACCAGTTGTGGATATCTAACAAATTGAACTCAACTATAGGATCAGATATTTTGTAGTCAATTTCAGCAAGGGGAATATACTCAGTATCAACAACTGGGGGTTGTGATGGGTTGACTACAATTGCAGTATTTGGAGTGATGGCAGGAGTAGCTTTATTAATTTTTGAACCTTCAGACTTGTTTACACTCTATTTTTTAGGCATTTTATTTGGCTTATGCAAGTTTAAACTGTTTGCAGAGGCAATTTTACTATAACAGAGGTTTGATTAGGAAAATTCAGCAAAATAGAATATCTTTTTGGATTTTTATGCTCAATTAGGTCTCCCAAATGAAGTTATGAGGCTAAAACTAGTCCAAAATAGAAAACAAGGGTTTTATGAGTTCTTGGCTGCAAATTGGGCTAAAACTCCTTTGAAAAAATATTTTCAGAATATATAGGGCACTTGCAGAGGTTTTCTAGCCTTTAGATCTTGAAATTGACCCTTAAAACTGTGAAAAACTAGTAAATTTCCTTGAACATGGTGCGTAGCGGACTGTAGGGTTTTTGGGAAAATTTTTCCAGTGTTTGACCTGTTTCTGGGACTTTTGGGCAGTTAAATTTAACCAATTTCTTGATTTTGAACTGATTCTTTTCTTTTAAAAGGTTTTTTCAATTGAGTTGCAACTTTAAATCTTAGAAGAATACATATTTTGACGCAGGTATCGGTTTTAACACGGTTTCTTTAGTCTTTTGTTTGATTTGATAGCTTCAGTGGTTGAACTGGAGTGATATAGCTCCTCAACAGTCTTTTATAGGTCTCTTGGGCAAAGGTTTGCAAGCTTTAGGTGTAAAGAAGGGAGAAAAATGACCATCAAGGTCTTTTCGCAACTTTACACAGTTGGGGAAGTGAAACTCTGGTCTAAACGTGAAAGATAGGAAGAAGAATGCATATACAAAGGTTTTATTAAAACGTATGCATCTGCATTGAATGCAAGTCATGATCAGGCGGGAAGCAATTTCAGAGATTGAATGGGAAAAAACCGGTGGTAATCGTGTGGGTAACGAGCGGTAAATGGTTTTAATCAAAACCCACATGATCCAATGATGAGAGGCCACGTGGAGGGGAGGGGTCAGCGGGAAATAGACCATTTTACATAGCTTTTTCCTTGGGGCAGTCGTGCACTTTTTCTATGTGATATCGCTCCTCAATCGTCGGAACCGAGCGTTGAATGCGAAGGACTGATATTGTTTGGAGCTACTTTGGAGCAGAAAGGTGGGACTAGGCTCTTATTTATATAATCGCAATGGTTTAATATGCGGCAGGGGCTTATGGTAGGTTAAAAACCTTTATAATATGGCTAAGGGTTAATGATATAAAACATAAAGGATATTCTTTAATGATGTTATATGTGGGTTTATAGTTTTTATTTAAAACATTTGTCAAATATTTTTTTTTTTTTTAAGTGGGCGGGTTTATACATTGTATTTATATAGTTTTCAACATTTTTCAATAGCTTAAAAACTATAGGGTGGGATATCTGAATAACGATAATATTTTAGACCAAAGGGATTTATATCTTGGGTTTTTCATTTATGCACATGGGATAATATACTTTGGTCAAAAGTTTATAACAGTGGGTTTTTGGGGTATTTAAATATAATGAAATTAATAACTAGGAAAGGGTATTTCTTAGGGATTTAATAAAATATGTTAAAAGTTAATATGAGAGGGGAGTGAAATGTAAAACAAAATAAACATTATCTCCTAGTATAACATAATAATCAAGCATTTTCTCATCTTTATATTTCTTTCAATAATATTGTTGAGCCCCGAAGATGTCCTTCTTTTCCACCACATTTCACTTCATTTTCTTTGTCCCTCATCAATTACAGGCTTAAATGATCAATAGGATTAATTAGGATTACTTTAAGAATGTATATTCTAACTAACTTGCTATGTTTTCATGATTTTGTTATTGTAGCAATTTTTGACTAGACTAGCTACATAACACAGTAATTTTGTAGCCAATCGCCTATTCCGCAACCGTTATCATGTTTACGCAGGTTCCAGGTGTCACCACAAGGAAAAATGCATATGATCATATTCCACATCACTCCCCCATCATTTCTTTCTCTCCACGAAGTCTGAGCTTGAGTCTACAGGTGGTTATGCATGTGGGAAACCAAAACTAGGTGACAGACTTCTAATAGGACAAGGACTGTACAGATGTCCTTAATCATAGAACGAGGCCACCACCAGAGTCCTAGTTTTATTTTAGTTTGAAAATACAATTACTCCTGTTTTATCTCAAAGAAATTTATGTAATTTTGTTATAAGTATGGCTCGGGAGACCGAGAAACAACTTAGCTAGATTTATGTTTTATTGCTAGATCTCAGAAGACCGTAAATACTCTGTTTTGAATAATTTCTCCTTTAATGAAAGAAGCATCACTTTATTACAACAGCTGAGTCAATCTTTAGTAGATTTGTGTGCTAATCCGGTGGTAGAGGGCCCCTGCTACCTGAGAAGCTTTGTTCATATGGTTTAGATAAGTAACTTAGCCTTGTTTCATTCTTAGTTTAATTTTCTGAACTTTATGTTTTTATACTTACTTGCAATGGATGCCATAGTTAGTCTTATACTTACAAACTCTACCAAAATATCACTCACATTGGATGGGATATAACTGTAGTATTTAGGAGTTAAGTTGCATTTCTTTGAACTTTATGATTTTGTGCTCGATTACATCAGTTGTTACAGCTAGTCGTGATCTTATAAACTCTTCCAAAATATCACTAATTCTAGATGAGACATAGTTGTGGTGTTTTAGAGAATTTTTGTGTTTTGTTGAATTGTATGCTTTCATGCTCATTTAAATAACATGTTGCAGCCAGTCCTGTTCCATAAATTATTCCAAAATACCACTAATTCCGAATGAGACAGAGCTGAGACATTTTAGTGATTAGTTGCATCTTTAGTCTAGTTTTAGTACTCCGGAGGTAGATGTCACTTTAGTTTAATTTTGTCACTGTGTTTCAAGTTTGATAATGGCACTCTAGTATAACTCTGTTCACTGTACTTTAAGTTAGATTAGTGACATTCTAGTTCAGTTCCAAATCACTGTATTTCAAAGTTAGGCTAAAAGCATTCTAGGTTAGTTGTGATCACTGTGTTTCGAGCTTAATCAATTGCATTCTAGTTCAGTGTTATTCATTGTTCTTTAAGTTGTAACAACTGTCAAAACTAGACTTCACGGCCTTCATTGTTTACAAACTAATCTTGTTCTGACTTTCTATTAATGCATCATCATATGAACAGGAATGACTTAGTGATATCAGTTTAAGGCCTTTATTGTTCTGCAACCCTTTGCAATTTCACAATTAAGCCTTTTTCCCAAAAAAAACAAATATTTTAGAAAATATCTAACTTCCGAACAAGGTTTAGTGGTGACAAGTTGAGCTGCAGAATGAATTGATCTTAGCATGACAAGTTAATTCAGAGTAGAAGTCTTATTGTGTTACAAATAGTCTTTTTCCAATTATGTTCCAATAAACTTTTAGCCATGGATGAGATTCTTTGTAATATTGTAAATATGGTTGTTTACTTAGGGGAACCTAATTTGTAATAAACTTGTCCTTTTCTCAAGCTATTCCAACATATTTCTAATGAATGA
This sequence comes from Pinus albicaulis, assembly GCA_034641835.2. Taxonomy (NCBI): domain Eukaryota; kingdom Viridiplantae; phylum Streptophyta; class Pinopsida; order Pinales; family Pinaceae; genus Pinus; species Pinus albicaulis. The sequence goes on along the minus strand of CM076577.1, from coordinate 67,853,619 downwards.
ATTGGATGAGTTTATGTTATGAGTTACTAAGTTCATGTTGTGATTTATTTTCTTGTTATGAGTCATTATCAAACTTTGCATTCTCTATTCTCTAGTATAGGCTTTGCTCTATTTTTAGTGTGACCAACAACTGTTATTTTTTAACATTTAGTTCTTTTCCTTCTTAACATAAAACCACAAAACCAAAAACATCATAAAAAACACTAAACACAATGTAGTGAGAAACAGATACCGAGGCACATATAGTGCACCACACTTCAGCAGTTTACTGACCCTAGTTGATAATTTATGACCTCAATTTAGGAACACTAAGTTGAGCACAACATTTTGGCGTCGTTGCCGGGGAAGTGTAGCTAGGTAGCCTTGTTTCTTACCTCCCAAAAACAATGACATGCGTAGAGAAAGAGACTCAAGGGGTAGATTCATAAGAAGCAGAAGATTGATTCTTAGAACACCACTTGTTTCACCAAGACGAAAAGCCAGTACACCTCCAACTCAAACCCACATTCCATCCTTTACTGATCCTAGACTTCCATAGGACTTAAGATCAGATATTCCATCAGAAAGACCTTCCACCTTGCCACTGAACCTGTCTTGGAAGAAGATTCAGGAACCCCTGCTAGGGACTTGAACCTTTCAACTTCCACAGAAGAATCAACTATGGCAGATGAAGTGGGAGGAGGAGTTTTTAATGGAGAACACACACTATTTGGAGGGGGTAGAGGTAGAGGTAGAGGAGAAGGAGGTAGAGGTGCAGAAGGAGAAGGAGGTAGAGGAAGAGGTAGAAGAGAAATGGGAAGCTCTTTTGGGTTTCCTATAGTAGATGAAGAAACTAATACAACTATGAAAAACATTTCACCCTCTGTCCTTCAAAACTTTTATGGACTTAAAACTGAAGATCCTAAAACCTTCCTATTTGAATTTGAAGTCCTATGTAGAACCTATGACTACTTACAAGATGCTCAAAAACTTAAACTATTTCCTTCAACATTGAAAGGAGCAGCATTGAAGTGGTTTATGAGTTTGATCAACAGTTCTATTAGGACATGGGAAGACATGAAACAAGCATTTCTATAGAGGTATTTGGATTACTGTATGCCAGTCAACCATAAGGAGGAAGTGTTTAAAATTCTACAAAAAGAGGATGAAAATCTGGAAGATTTGTTGGAGAGATTTAACTACAACATCAAAAGAGAAAAAATGGAAAACTTAGACCAAGACACCTTGAAAGCTCTCTTGTTGAAGACAATTAGGGATGAATGGTTAGATATCCTTAACATGATGGGAAAAGGGGATATTTCTCAGCTCACATTACCGAAATAGCTGAATTATGTATCAACCTTTCAAGAGGGAAATCTAAAACTGTAAAAGGACCAAGAGACCCTGCTCTTGCAAGGGCAAGTAAGTCTGCTTCTGGGACAGTAAGTAGGGCAGAAATAGGACATATGCTTGATGAGTTCAAATCTGATATCTTAGGGAGTCTTAGTGAACAAATAGACACCCTCAAGTTACAAAAAAAGAAAAAATCTGAATCTGATGCCTTAACAATCTTTTGTCCCAAATGTAGAAAGAAACATGCCTTGAGAGAGTGCCCTTTGGATGCAAAAATTGTAGATACTTGTGTAATTTGTTCAGAAAAACATGAGACCAAGAGTTGTCCTTCACTTCCTGGTCTTAAAGCTGTCTTTCAAGAAGAAACTCCTACAAGTTCCACAGAATCTCTCAATTTTGTCTCCAGGAGGCCTTGGCAAGGACCTCAAACACAAGGATTTCATGATCAATTGTATAATCAACCCCCACTAAATTGGAATTCTTGGCAGCAACCTTGGCCCCAATTTCAAAATCAATCACAAACTTGGGCGCAAGGAGCACAAAATCCCTATGGAAAATACTCTCAGTATTACCAATATCCACCGTCCTATCCACCATATCCACATTTCCCTCCTCAACAAAATTCTCAAAATCTACAACATCAAAATCAACCACTTCCATTACCATTTCCTCAGAAAACAAATTAGTTGCCTGCCCAACCCATACCAAACCCCAACAATAAAAATCCTCAGAACACATACATGATAGAAGGCCAACAGTTTCCAACTTATTTGATCACTCTTTTAGACCTTAGTCTTGTTCAACTTAGGTCTGGAAGAATACTTGAAAAGAGGAAACCTTCTTTAATCATACAATAGCAAGACAATTCTGAGGAAGATTCTCTACGGGTAAATAAAAGTCTTGAAGAGAACACAAATTTCCAAGACTCAAACATTGAAAAATCAAAATAAAAAAGAACCAATAATTTCAACTCCTATATTAGAGCAACCATCAACATCCACTTCTACACCTCCTTTTCCAGAAAGATTACAAATTGATAGGGGTGTAGAGAAACAAATTATGGTGCCTAATTATGATTTCCTAGATGATCTGAGAAATTTTTGTATTAAGATCCCATTATTACAAGCCATCAAGGAAATTCCAATCTTAGAAAAGACAATAAAGGAGTTGAGCATGAAGAAAACAGGGAAAAGAGTAAGAGAGATAAAGAAAATTCAACTGGCAGGAAAAATAGAAGATATCATGATGGGTAATATGGCTATTTCAAAGTATCTAGACCCAGGAAATCCAGTTGTTAAAATTCACATCAATGGAATTGAGATCCAAAATACATTTATTGATTTAGGAGCAGCAATCAATATCATGAGTAGACAAATCATGGATAAACTGAAACTTCCTAATCTTCTTTTTACACCCACATTATTACAATTAGCAGACAGATCTATGATCAAACCTGATGGGGTAATAGAAGACATTCCAGTGTCCCTAGATTCTTGGGAATATCCTGTGGATTTTATGATTCTCACTCCTAAGAATAATCTAGGGGGGCATCCTGTTATATTAGGAAGACCTTGGTTAGCTACAACTGATGCTTTCATTAGTTGTAGATCTGGTGATATGTAAATCTCTGATGGTAGTTCAACCAAGAAATTTACCTTGTATCCTCCAGCAAAGACAATTACAGAATTAGATGATACTCAATGGATAGAGGATGAAGAAGACTTACAACCTCTCTTCACAATTTCAGAAATTAGTGAAGATAGCCAAATTTTGAATACCTTAGAAAACTTTGAATCCTCTTCAGAATATAAGCATGAACAATTTCAAGAAGAATCCAACATTGAGTTTTTATCATTAAGACAAATGTCTCTTTACTCCATGGATAAATTTTGGCAGCTCTACAATTGAGATATTTCCAGGCAAAACTTTAAACATAAACAAGAACCTAGAGAAATCTCAACAAGAAGAGCTATTCAAGATATTACAGAGTCATTCTTCTGCATATGCATGGGAGTACACTGATATGAAAGGGCTAATCCCCAAGACTTACACTCATCACATCTACATAGAGGAAAATTGTAAACCAATCAGACAAGCTCAAAGAAGGATGAATCCAAATCTTAGGGAGATTGTTAAGGAAGAATTGCAGAAATTATTAAATGTTAACTTTATCTATTCCATTTCAGATAGTCAGTGGGTTTCTCCTTTGGTAATTGTGCCAAAGAAAAATGGTAAATGGAGGGTATGTATTGACTGCCGGGAATAAACAAAGCTACTCTTAAAGATCATTTTCCCTTACCTTTCATAGATCAAGTGTTAGATACATTAGCTGGCAAAAAGTAATTTTCATTTCTAGATGGGTTTAGTGGTTATAACCAAATTCAGGTAGCACTTGAAGATCAAGACAAAACCACATTTACCTGTCCTTGGGGTACCTATGCTTACCGAGTATTGCCATTTGGACTATGCAATGCACCCGCAACATTTCAAAGGGCAGTACTAGGAATATTTTCAGATCTAATACATGATTGTGTAGAGGTATATATGGATGATTTCATAGTTTATGGAAACACATTTGAAGAAGCCTTAACAAACTTGGAAATTTTTTTAAAGAGATGTAAAGAAGAAAATCTTTCACTTAGTCATGAGAAGTGTTTTATGATGTTTACTGAAGGAATTGTTTTAGGACATCACATTTCAGGGGATGGGATTAGAGTTGATGAGTCAAAAGTTGAAGTCATCTCTAACTTATCTATTCCAAGTTGTCAAAAAGATGTTAGAAGTTTTCTAGGATTTACAGGATATTATCGAAGGTTTATAGAAAACTTCACCAAGATAGCATCTCCACTTTTCAAATTACTTACCAAAGACTGTGAATTCGAGTGGAATCCTGATTGCCAGTTAGCCTTTGAGACCCTGAAAACAAAAATCTCTGAAGCACCTATTTTAAGAGGACCTAACTGGAAGTTACCTTTTCATATTTCAACAAATGCCTCAGATACAGCTCTAGGAGCAGTATTGGGACAAAAAGACCTGATTCCTTATGCCATCTACTATACCAGTAAAAATTTGACTCCTTCAGAGTTAAACTATACTGTAACTGAAAAAGAGTTTTTAGCTGTTTTTCATGCCATAAACAAATTCAGACACTATATAACAGGCTATGAAACTTTTGTTCACACAGATCATTCTGTAATTAGATACTTAATGAACAAATCAATTACTAATGGCAGAGTCATAAGGTGGTTATTGATTTTACAAGAATTCAACATTACCATTCTAGATAGGTCTGGAAAACAAAACACAGTAGCTGATTTCCTATCTAGACTCCAAAACATCAAAGACAATACTCCAGTTGAAGATCAATTCCCTGATGAATATCTTTTTGCAATTTCTACTCAAACTCCTTGGTTTGCTGACATTGCTAATTATTTAGTTTCAGAGAAATTTCCTTCAATAATGAATGCAAGAGACAAAAGAAATCTCAGTTATGACAGTGAAAAATATTCATGGGTTGCTAATGAGTTATACAAAACAGGTCCAGATTTTATCATTAGGAGATGTGTTCAGGAAGATGAAATGCCTGAGATCCTCAAGGCATGTCATGATGAACCTTGTGGTGGACACTTTGCTGATTAAAGAACAGCTTATAAGATCCTTCATTTATGATATTATTGGCCATCCCTTTTTAAAGATGCTAAAGAGTATGTCAGAAGGTGTGACAATTGCCAAAGGGTAGGGAAACCTTCTCCTTCATGTGAGATGCCATTACAGCCTCAGGTACATATTGAACCTTTTGAAAAATGGGCTTTAGATTTTGTAGGACCTATTAGTCCTCCATCAAGACAAAAGAAATATATATTAGTTTGCATTGATTATGTTACCAAATGGGTAGAGGCCAAGCCATTACTTTCTGCTACTGAAGCATCTGTAGTTAATTTTCTTTTTGAGGATATTTTTACTCGTTTTGGTGTCCCAAAGGAAATTGTTACAGATCAAGGAGCTCAATTTACATCAAAGCTAGTGGAACAAATGATGGAGAGGTACAAAATTAGACACGGAAAATCTACTCCTTATCATCCACAAGCAAATGGTCAAGTGGAATCTACTAATAAGGTCATTGAAGGGATCCTAACGAAGATTGTTCATTTGCATAGAAGAGATTGGGCAGATAGGCTTCCTGAAGCCTTGTGGGCCTATAGAATTACATGGAGAAGCACAACAGGCCATACTCCTTATGAACTTGTTTATGGAAAGCAAGTTTTGTTTCCCATAGAGTTCCAGATTCAAACTTTCAAAATGGTAGTTCAGCTAGGACTTGATCTAACAGAGGCACAAAAGCACAGATTGGAGCAGATTAATGAATTGGATGAGATCAGACAAGATGCAGTTTAGAAAACAAGTATAGTCCAACAACAAAGGACTAGATGTCATGACAAGTACATCAAGGAAAAGAAGTTCAAAGAAGGTGACTGGGATCTCTTGTTTGATTCAAAGTTCAAGGATTTTCAAGGTAAATTCCAAACACATTGGCTTGGGCCATATGAAATTATAAGAATTTTTGACAATGGAGCAATAAAAATCAGGACAATAGATGAAGAGAAGGTCACTTTTCTTGTAAATGGTCATAGATTGAAGCTATATCACAAGCCACTTTCAAGAGAAGAATTTTTCAAGAGATTTCAGGAAAACAGTAATGTGAAGTTAATGAGGAAGAATTTTTCTTCTTCATCAACTTAGTTGAATTTTCTGAATTCAAAAGTATCAAAAAAAAAAAAGTATAAACATGAAAACTAATCACTGATTAGCATGTTTATACAGAAAAGATAGAGTGAAAATCAGAATTTTTCTGACACTCTAGCTTTTCAAATTTGTTCTTTTTTTTTCTGCAAACAGCTATTACAACATCATAAGTGTAAACCCATATTTCACTTATGATTCATTTCATTCCATTCATCCATACTTCATTTCATTCCATTCATCCATACTCCACTTCACTCCATACTTCATTCATTTCATTCCATGGTCCACCTCATTTTTCATCTCAGAGTTTTAAGAGTGATTTCTTTCTGTAATTGAATAATACAGATCATAAGTTGCAAGTCATTTCCCATGCTTCACTCCACTTCATAATTAAGATTCATTTCATTCCATTATTCACTTCACCCATACTCCATTACACCATACTTCATTATCCATTTTTAACTCATTTCATACAAACATTACATTCATGCTTCAAACCTTTCCATTCCATGTTTTAAGACTTCTACAGGTACATTCTGCAATCATTCAGACATTCTGCAGCCAGTCAGGCATTCTGCAGCCAATCAGACATTCTGCAGCCAGCCAGACATTCTGCAGCCAGAGATCCTGAAGACACTATCCAGTAATCACTTTATTGAGCAACAAATTGATCCTGCATATCCAAACAACAAGAAAAATCAAAGGAGTTATGAGGACTGAAGACCAATGACTTTTAAAGGAGGACAAGGCATATCAAAACCAAAAGAAAAAAATCAAAGGAAAGGCAAAGGTAAAAGTCATGAAATTATTATGGTAACAAATCATGAAAGTTTAGCATAAGTTAAGTCATGTATGATTCAAAAAGGTTATTTTAATTAGTCGTGTTGATCATGCCTATCAAACCTATCATAAAAACTTTGGACAAAATCCCTTCTATCTTGCCATATCCGATCATCATCTAAAACTTAACGGTTAAAGTACTGAAGTGATTTGATCACTCACGTCACTAGGCCAAAGTATTTAATGATGATTTTGAATTTCTCACAAAATATCTCCGTGGTATTTTCTTCCATGATAACTCTCAACTCATTAATCTGTGTGAATAACCCGCACCGCATTATACTCATTTCATAACTACTCCATATCATTTCTTTCCGCAGCCACTTCTTAGCCATTCCGGTCTGTATCTGAGGAGTAAAAAAATATTTTTAACAGCCATTTTCACCGTGAGCAGAGTTCCGTAGCCAATCTTAGCCATTCCGGTCTGGAAAACAGAGGAAACATCTGTGGAGTAAAAACATCTCTTTAATAGCCATTTTTACCGTGAGCAGAGGAATAGTAATTTGAAGGTTGAAAAGATAATTTATGGGTCTCATAGTAAGAACTGAACCAGTTGGAACCAAGTACTTGGAAGGCTATCCACAAATCAGAGAAATGCTACAGCAGGCTGCGTGGTTGCAATTTTTAGAAAAATTCAGTGGTTTTCACAAAGAAGTGACTAAAACATTTTCACGGTCCTTCAATGGAGCGGAGGTCGAAATAGGAGATGTTAAATTCACCATTACAGAGGCTTTCATTGTAGAAGCAACGGAATTACCCAGGCAAGGAGAAAATTGGTTCAAAAATAGGGAATTTCATAAAGAGGCATGGAGGCAAATACTCAAAACACCAGGTATGGATGTTTCCATTTTTAAGAAAGGTATTCATAGCTCTACACTGAAGAACAAATGGAGGAACATGATGCTCATCTTGCAAAAATTTATAACTTGTGAAGGAAGATTTGGTACCCTCTATGTTTATCATATTAGGTTAATGATGCATTTCTTAGGAGAAGAAATCAATTTGCCCTTTTTCCTACTTCATAGTTTGAAAACAATGGCCTCAAATGTACAAAAGAGAGTTCAATTTCTGGAAACAACCTTGTATCACCATGGGTTAGTCAAAATCTTAATTGAACATCATTTGGGAAAAATGGGAGATAATTGGGATGAGTTTATAGTAAGGAATCATTTTGAGGAACCCAAGGAATCTCCACATGAAGGCAAATCCATAAGAAACAGCAGGAGAAAGCAAATTTCTAAGGCTGTTGAAACTAAAACTGGTAAATCAATACAAGAGGACAACGAAGAGATGATTTCTGAGAAATTGGCTCAAATTAAAAAGCAGCTTAAGAAGGAAATAATAATAATAAAATATGCCAAAGACAGAGGAGAAGGGCCATCTCAACCGAGACGGAGCCACAGGCTTAGAGGTATACTAAAGAAAATAGAGGTTAGACAAACTGGAATCATAAACATTGAGGATAAAGAAACACCTACTGCTAGATCACCTGACTATCAGTATGAGGAGGATTTTGATGAAGGAGCCCCTGAAATAGACCCAGCACAATAAGAAATTTACAGTTATGTTGAGACACTAGAGAAGAAAGCTTCAGAAAGTGGAGACAGAACTCCTAGTCCACCAAAATCTGCAATTGATATGCTAAGAAGAGATAAATATGAGTTAGCAGTACTCAATAGGCATATCAAGAATGAGAATGAAATTTTAAGGGAGCAGGTTAAGCTCAAAGGTGATATGAATGCCACTCTGTCTCTACAAATGAAAAAGTTTCACAAGGCCAGTGAAATATTGAAGAAGAAAAACAAAAGATTAAGCAGGGCACTTACAAATTTGAGATTCAAGTTAGTCATAAGGAAGCCCAGAAGACCACTGACAGTCAGGCAAAGCAGAAGAAGAGGCTTAGATGTCCTAGCAGAGGTCTCAGAGTACATGGAATAGTTGCATGAGGACATGCAAAAGCCTTGCAGTGGGGGTATGTTGAGCCCCGAAGATGTCCTTCTTTTCCACCACATTTCACTTCATTTTCTTTGTCCCTCATCAATTACAGGCTTAAATGATCAATAGGATTAATTAGGATTACTTTAAGAATGTATATAATGACTAACTTGCTATGTTTTCATGATTTTGTTATTGTAGGAATTTTTGACTAGACTGGCTACAGAACACAGTCATTCTGTAGTCAGTCGCCTATTCCGCAGCCGTTCTCATGTTTACGCAGGTTCCAGGTGTCACCACAAGGAAAACTGCATATGGTCGTATTCCACATCACTCCCCCATCATTTATTGTTCTCCATGAAGTCTGAGCTCGAGTCTACAGGCGGTTATGCACGTGGGAAACCAAAACTAGGTGACAGACTTCTAATAGGACAAGGACTGTACAGATGTCCTTAATCATAGAACGAGGACACCACCAGAGTCCTAGTTTGATTTTAGTTTGAAAAGACAATTACTCCTATTTTATCTCAAAGATAATTTTTTTATAAGTATGGCTCGGGAGACCGAGAAACAACTTAGCTATATTTATGTTTTATTGCTAGATCTCAGAAGACCGTAAATACTCCGTTTTGAAGAATTTCTCCTTTAATGAAAGAAGCATCACTTTATTGCAAGAGCTGAGTCAATCTTGAGTAGATTTACGTGCTAATTCGGTGGTAGAGGGGCCCTGCTACCTGAGAAGCTTTGTTCATATGGTTTAGATAAGTAACTTAGCCTTGTTTCATTCTTAGTTTAATTTTCTGAACTTTATGTTTTTATACTTACTTGCAGTGGATGCCACAATTAGTCTTATCCTTACAAACTCTGCCAAAATATCACTCACATTGGATGGGATATAACTGTAGTATTTAGGAGTTAAGTTGCATTTCTTTGAACTTTATGATTTTGTGCTCGATTACATCAGTTGTTACAGCTAGTCGTGATCTTATAAACTCTTCCAAAATATCACTAATTCTAGATGAGACATAGCTGTGGCGTTTTAGAGATTTGTTGTGTTTTGTTGAATTTTATGCTTTCATGCTCATTTACATAACATGTTGCAGCCAGTCCTGTTCCATAAATTATTCCAAAATACCACTAATTTTGAATGAGACAGAGCTGAGACATTTTAGTGATTAGTTGCATCTTTAGTCTAGTTGTAGTACTCCGGAGGTAGATGTCACTTTAGTTTAATTTTGTCACTGTGTTTCAGTTTTGATAATGGCACTCTAGTATAAATCTGTTCACTGTACTTTAAGTTAGATTAGTGACATTCTAGTTCAGTTCCAAATCACCGTATTTCAAAGTTAGGCTAAAAGCATTCTAGGTTAGTTGTGATCATTGTGTTTCGAGCTTAATCAATTTCATTCTAGTTCAGTGTTATTCATTGTTCTTTAAGTTGTAACAACTGTCAAAACTAGACTTCACGGCCTTCATTGTTTACAAACTAATATTGTTCTAACTTTATTTAATGCATCATCATATGAACAGGAATGAGTTAGTGATATCAGTTTAAGGCCTTGATTGTTCTGCAACCCTTTGCAATTTCACAATTAAGCCTTTTTTCCCAAAAAAAAACTATTTTAGAAAATCTCTAACTTTCAAACAAGGTTTAGTGGTGACAAGTTGAGCTACAGAATGAATTGATCTTAGCATGACAAGTTAATTCAGAGTAGAAATCTTATTGTGTTACAAATAGTCTTTTTCCAATTATGTTCCAATAAACTTTTAGCCATGGATGAGATTCTTTGTAATATTGTAAAGATGGTTGTTTACTTAGGGGAACCTAATTTGTACTAAAATTGTCCTTTTCTCAAGCTATTCCAACATATTTCTAATGAATGAATTGGATGAGTTTATGTTATGAGTTATTGAGTTCATGTTGTGATTTATTTTCTTGCTATGAGTCATTATCAAACTTTGCATTCTCTATTCTCTAGTATAGGCTTTGCTCTGTTTTTAGTGTGACCAACAACTGTTCTTTTTCAACATTTAGTTCTTTTCCTTCTTAACATAAAACCACAAAACCAAAAACATCATAAAAAACACTAAACACAACGTAGTGAGAAACAGATACCTAGGCACATATAGTGCACCACACTTCAGCAGTTTACTGACCCTGGTTGATAATTTATGACCTCAATTTAGGAACACTAAGTTGAGCACAACAAATACTTAGCATAAATGTGTTTTTGTGGGTATTTATGAATGCTTATGAAGGGATGAAGTTAATTACTCTAGGGTTACAATTTTATTAAGTAATAATGTGTTTTCACTTAGGAAAAAGGGGTTTTAGTACATGAATGAAGGGTAGATGACGAAAAATGAGGATTTAGCATAAGAACTCAATATTTTTAACTAACCAAACATAGAACCTTGGGTCCGGTCCCAAAAAAAGTCAAAGAAATGCTTTGAGCCTGTTTGACTGATAGCTTAGAATACTGACTATTCATGGGGGAGGGGAAATTAGTGATTTTTCCCGATGATGTATTATTTACATGATTTATCCACTGCTTTCTACCTACCCAACTTGTATTTCTAACATTTTTTCTTCACTTTGCAGGTGCATTTAGGCTTGCAACCTTAAAACATTTTCTTTCAAAGCATAAAAACTATATAAATATACCTTATTTCAACCAAGGGCTCAGCTTAAACTATTGATCTCCTCATTATTCTCTACCTATCAACTAATTTGTCACGTTTAAACTGTTTGACAAATCTTTATTCTCTATCTAGAACATGAAATTGAAAACATGAAAATTTAAGATTAAACAGTTTAACTGATCATGGATTATGGCATTTATTAACACTCTGCACATAATCATTATTCTTGCAGTAAAAGTAAAGTAGTGGCATTTGGATTTTCTCACTTTCAAGTCTTATTTCTCTTTTTCTTTTGGGGTATATATTTTTCTAAGTCCTTTGATTTTTCTTTTAGGAATTTTTTACCCTCTTTTTAACCTTTTTATTATTTTTTCATTTTTCAAATATGGGAAAACGACTTGTAGAAAGCAAGGTATGTACATATTTACAAGAATTATCAAAGTCAATTCAAAATTTTATGAACCCTATTATTATAGGACCCTAACAGTGCCTCCACATGGGGATGACATTTCCTGGTGAAATATCAAGAACTCTGAGACTAGTAACCTTTGAATTTTGACTATGATGATCCTATAAATGTCTTCTGATATCTGCAACTTATTCATATTTATGATATTCACTTTTCAAAGCTTAGGGCCTTCGCTTCGGGCTTCAACTTTTCTAAGGAAACATCCAATCCAATATAAACTTTGTAATGTATATGTACAATGATCAAAGTGAATAAAAACTAACTATTAGTTAACTGAGGTGAGTAGTAGTGCTTCAACATTCTGCCATTAACTGGTCCTTCTTGCAGATCTGTTCCATCCAATTCTTTTAGAAAGAAAGCATTATTACCTCTATATCTGTAAATTACATAAGGTCCTTTCCATAGAAAATCAAATTTTCCATGTTTTCCTTTGTCTTCTCTTCTAGAATCCCATTTTAACACTTTATCTCCTATGTAAAAATCATCCTCTTTAGTCTTTTTATCATAGATTTTCTTGATCTTATCTTGAATGACTTGAGATTTGACATAAACTTCTTCCCTTATTTTTTGCCAGTGAATAGTTTGATTTATTCTCCTTTGGATGTCATTTTTTTCAACCTGTAATTCTTGGATAATTCTCATCACTGGTACACCTAAGGAGGAAGGAAAAACAACATCCATTCCATAAACTAGTTGGTAAGGTGAAGTACCAATGGATTTCTTAGTAGTAAGTCTTTATTCCCATAAGGCATTGACTAACTTCTTATGCCAAGTATTTTTACTGTCTTCAAGTAAATTTTTGATCATATTTACTAGGCTTTTGCTTGAGGATTCAGCTAGGCCATTACCTTGGGGGTAGTATGCAATAGAGTGGCCTAGGGTAATATGGTATTTGTGGAAAAATTCAATCGTTTTCTTGGATTTGAATGTTGTTGCATTGTCAGTAATTATCTTTTGAGGGCATCCAAATCTTGAAAGGATGTTGTTTTCTAGGAAGGAAAAAATGACAATATTTGTGGATTGTCTGGAGGGTATGGCTTCAATCAACTTGGTAAAGTAATCAGTGGCTGTCAAAATCCACTTATGTTGGCCTGAAGAGGGGGGGTGAATTTCACCAATGAATTCTAAACCCCATTGTTGAAATGGCACTTCAGTTGAAATTGGATTTAAAGGGAGGGGTAATAATTTCTTCTTAACCTAAAAAATTTGGCACTTATGACATGAAGTAACATATTTTTTGACATCAGAAAACAAGGTAGGCCAGTAAAAACCAGCTCTCAGAATCGTGTCTGCAGTATTTTTCCAGTATAAATGTCCTCCACAGTCACCTGCATGAAATTCTTCAAGTAATTTGTCAACTTCTTCCTTTAGTAAACAATTTAGTAAAATCCCACTATGATCTCTCCAAAATATTACATTATCTAAGATACAAAATCTTAATGCTTTAAGTTTTAAAAATCTAGCTTTGGTTCTTGACAATCCAGGAGGAGCCTGTAAGTTTTGGAGTACAAATATGATATCTGTATACCAAGGTGAGTGTGAAAAGGCTTCACTGATCAATGGAGTCGCAATCTCTTCCTGATCATCTACTTGAGCAATAAAATTTATATCTAGGGCATTACAATTGGATTTAGCCATAAGTTTGGCTAATCCTTGGACTTTAATGAGCTTGGCGGGTTTTATCTCTATGTTATATTCCAAGATAGTGGAAATCCACTTACCTCTTCTTCCATCAGGACCATCTTGAGTAAGAATGTCTTTAACTATAGAATTTGGGACATAGGCAATAATGTGTGAGTAGAGAATATAAACTCTGAAGTCTTTAATGGCCTTAACCAAGGCTAAGGCTTGTTTTTCCATAATTTTATACTTCAAAGGGGCATGTCCAAGGGCTTTACTGAAAAAAGCTATGGGTTGTTCAAATCCTTGGTCATTTTTCTGCAGTAAAACTACAGCAATGGTGTGTTCTGAATCAAATGAAAAAATCATGAAATATTTCTTAAAATCAAGACTTATTAGGATTGGAGTTTTGGTTAAGGCTTGTTTGATAGAGCCAAATGATTGTTTAGCCTCAACATTCCATCTAAGAAATGAACCTTTTTTTAGCATGTTATTCAATTCTCTAATTATCTCAACTAAATTAGATATGAATCTTCTTAAAAAAATTATCTTACCTAGAAAAGCTTGTAATTATTTGATGTTTCTTGGTGGGTTGATGTTCAGAATTGCTTCTATCCTAACAAGATCTATCCTAATTCCTTCTTTTGAGATTATATTTCTAATTAAATTACTTTCTTCTAATCCAAATAGACTTTTCTTAGGATTTAAAGAGATGCCATATTTCCTACACTTAATAAAAACTTGTCTCAAATGATCCAAGTGTTCATTATCTGTTTTGGAAAACACAGTAATGTCATCTAAGTAAATTACTAAGAACTCATGTATTTCCTTAGCAAAATCTATGTCCATAGCCCTTTAAAAGGTTGCTCCTGCATTCATTAGGCCAAAGGGAATTTTTACATACATAAAAGTGCCCCAAGGAGTAGTAAATGATGTTTTAGATTGGTCTTCTTCTTGAACTAGGATCTGGTTGTATCCTGAAAAACCATCTAACAATGAAATCCTCGAAGAAACCACTAACCTTTGTAATATGTGGTCCATTTTAGGTAAATGGTAATTATCTTTTAAGGATAATTTGTTAAGATTTCTAAAGTCAACACACAATCTAATTTCTCATGTTTTCTTTCTTGTAGGAACTATGTTTGAAACCCAATCAGAATATCTGATTGGTGCAATGATTTGGGCATCATACATTCTTTTAACTTCTTTTTCAATCGAAGGTAATAGCACAGGGTTAATCCTTCTCAAATTTTGTTTGAATGGATTTTGATCTTCTTTTATTGGAATTTTGTTTTGGATTATGTTTGTATCATAAGATTTTAAATCTTCATAACTCCAAGAAAACACATCTTGATATTCCTTTAAAAGCTCAATATATTTATCCTTTTCTTGTTAATCTAAAATTTTGGACAGTTTGATTATCTTTGGTTTTGACTCTGTACCAATGTTACATTCTTCTATGTCAGATCTTATTGGCTCCACTTTTGGTTTTATAGCTACATCATTAGAGTCAAAAACATCTTCTAAGGGGGTTTAACCTTTAGGTAAAAAATTATCCTTAAGATTCAATATATCTGATTCATATTCAACAATTTCTTCAATCTCTACTTTCTCTAAGCTATCTATATCAGCTTGAATAAATCTAGTGGGTTTATCAAAATTTATTTTATTTACATCTAAGTTATTTAAATCTATTTCACAATCCAAATCATGATTTATTGTACAACCTGTATCTATAATACAATAATTCTGAAATTCTCCTTCATTGTTCATAAACTTGTAAATATTTTCATCCTGAGAAAAAATCTGCCAATACATAAGATTATTTGGAATTATTGGCCTATGTTTGACTTCAACAGTATATCTGTGATTAGGGTGGAATGGTAAATTGCATGCACTAGAAAAATTTGCAAGACAATGAGCTTGTATATTTTGTTTTCTAGGTATAATAACAAACTTACATTCCAATAAATCATCAGTTAAATCTATGAAAGTGTCTCTATATCTTCTTATTCTAGGATTGTAAACAAAATAAACTCCATTTACTTATTTTATGATCAAATCTGAATCTCCCATGATTAAAATTCGTTTTCCTCCTGAGTTTCTAATGATTTGGAATCCTAGAATAAGGGCTTCATACTCGTCCATATTGTTTGTGCATTTGAAATTTAGCCTGAAAGCATGACCTTCAGAATGATTGGTCTCCATATTTTTTATCCAAACTCCTACTCCTGCTCCTAACTTATTCACTAAACCATCAATGCCATTGAGATTCATGAAAAATGTTATCATTGTTTGGTGCTCTCTTTTTATCTACTAGTTCAATTTGGATTTCATTTGTTACAGAGTTACAAAGGATGAAAGAATCAAGTTCAGTTGGTGTAAAGTAAATTGGGTAGTTTATAGATCTTTCAACACTACTGACCATGTACTTCATTAATATTTCCCTATATAACTTTTTAGGCTGGACAAATGATCCAGATTTATGCAAGAACACAACAGAATAAACATATAACCTTAAATACAGAGATGTAGTGTAAATAACACTTCATTTCATTAATATCAAAGAACTGAAATTTTCTTACAGACAAAATGGAAATAAAACTAGCTAGGGCGCTGGTAGCTATCTCTGAGAAGAGATGTGGCGGCTATAGGCCTCTGAACTGAGTTACAATGAGGCTCGAGGGCCTATTTATTACTGAGAAACAATGGAGAACCATAAACATCCAAAAACCTAACCCTAGGAGATGAAGTGCCAAAACTATAGGCCCCGTTTGGGTAAATTGGTGTTTCAACTTCCTAGGGACGTAACTTTGGCATACTATCTATGTTTGATGCACATGATACATCATTAGAAAGCTCTATCCGAGGACTACAACTTTCGCCACAAATATCATTCCAAAATGGTTCCAAAACGGAATGATATTCGCTGGAGGCGCGATTCCCAAAAAACATTGTTTAGGGCCTCAAAACGGCTCCGGAAGTTCAGGACCCGAAAAACTGCTAAAAATAGTAAGTTATGCCGAAACTGAAAAACTGAAAGAGACAATGGTGGGGGCCCAAGTGGAATAGGCGGGTGGCCACCATGGTCCACTTGGATCATTCCTCCCCCCTTAGGAAGCAAATGGTCCCCATAATGGTCCCCACTGCGTTAAGTTCCTCCATGAGATGAGGAAATTTCTGCTGAACTTGGTCCCTGGTGAACCACTTTCCTTGGTGCAAGAGTTGGCTAGCTTTGACAACCCAATACAGTTGGATATTCTGTTGGAGAGTGTTCTTGAGTTGCATGTCCATGATACAATCTATGGTGGCCTGTTCCATGCAGTCTGGGTTTAACTCTGTTGGTGTGAGTTGTTCTGCAATGTCCGAGGTATCTAGTAGAGGTGGGAAGTAAGGATGAAGGCGATCCACATTGAAGACTGGGTGCAGACCAAGGAATGGTGGAATACTAAGCTCGAAGGCATTGTTCCCTACATCCTTGGTGACAGTGTACGGCCCATATCGGAGCGGGTGAAGCTTGTGGTGGGGTCCAGTGAGGCACTCCTTCTGCAAATGTAGCCATACTTTGTCGCCCACCTAGAAGTTGTGCGGCACCCGGTGTTGATCATGGCGCTGCTTGTACTTCGCATTGGCTCTATCCAATATATCATGAACCTATTGGCGGATGCTGATGTAGCTCGTGTGCTGTCGTCTCCAGACTGGACATGAGTCAATCGGTTCCTGGAGTGCCTGCAAATGGCATGGCTACGTCAATGGGACATAGTGGCTGGAATCCCAAGCCCACCTGAAAGGGGCTATGGAAAATTGAACTGTGGAGAGCCCGGTTATAACTATGTTGTACATAGGGGAGGCTTTCGTCCCATGTGCGTGGATGCTTTGAATTGTACATGCGCAGAATGTGTATAATCATTTTGTTGACAACCTCTGTCTGACCATCTGTTTGGGGATGGAAAGTTGTGGACTTGGTGAGCTTTGTGTCCAAAATTGACCAGAGGCTAGACCAAAATGTGCTGAGGAACCTGCTATCTCGATCTGATATGATAGACTATGGGATCCCAAAGTGCACCCACACTCGTTCAAAGAAGAGTTTAGCAGTGGCTTCTGCTGTGATATTCTTCTTACAGGCCGCCATAATGGCCATTTTCGAGAATCTGTCAATGACCACGAAAACACAGTCATTTCTATTCTTAGTAGAAGGCAGGCCCAACATGTAATCCATGGAGATGGATTCCCAAGGTCGACTAGGGGAAGGTAGTGGAGTATATAGGCCTTGCTTCTTGATGGTCGGTTTGGCAATGTCACAAGCAGTGCAGGATCTGATGTGCTTCTTGAAATCCTTTCGAAGGTTCGGCCAATAGAAATACTTCTGTAGTATTTCCACTGTTTTCTTGACCCCAAAATGCCCAGCGACTCGACTGTAGTGTGCTTCCCATATCATCTTGGCACGCTCACTTGAAGGAACACAAAGGTGTCCCAGGTGACATAAAAGTGCATCTTGGAGGTGAAAATTTGGAACATGCGTACCCCCCAAGAGTGCCTTGTAAGTGTGGCCGAATTCTGAGTCACTCTCATAGAGAAGCGGCCAATCAGAAGTCTCGTGCCCACAAGAGTTGAGCACGGTGGTGAGCGCCATGATCGGTGGTTGGCTGAGGCAGTCTGCAACATTATTGGTGCTACCCTTCTTGTACTTAATGTTCAAATGAAACTGTTGCAGATATGTGGACCACTTCTGATGGCAATCATTCTGCAACTTCCCTTGTGTCTGTATGAACTGCAGGGGTTGATGGTCTGTGTGGATGATTGTTTCCTTCCCCAAAATGTAATGCTTCCATTGTCGACATGCTTTCACAATGGAATACATTTCTTTGTCATAGGTGGGATAGTTGTGAATTGTATCCGACAATGTCTCACTGTGATATGCCACTGGATGTCCCTGTTGAGTAATAAATGCGCCAATAGCATAGTCAGAGGCATCTGTCTCGATCTCAAATGGTTGTTGCAAATCTAGTAATGTGAGAACTGGGGCAGAACAAAGGCAATTTTTCAATTCTGTGAACACCTTCTGTTGAGGTTCCGACCAAAATAATTTTGCTCTCGCTCCTCCCTTGGTGACTTGACTCAAGGGCCAAGTGATATGAGAGAATCCCAACACAAATCTACGGTAGAAATTAGCAAGACCCAGAAAGCTGAGAAGCTCTGTTATAGTGGTTGGGGCTAGCCAATCCCGAATGACTTGGATCTTGGCTGGATCCACATGCACCCCCATTTCATCAATAATGTATCCCAAATATTGAACCTGGGTCATGCCAAACGTGCAATTCTCCAAATTGGCACACAACTTGTGTTTTCGCAGTGTTTGGAGGACTTGTCGGATGTGGTGAAGGTGTTCTTCCCAAGTCTTGCTGAAGATCATAATGTCATCCAAATACACCACTACAAATGAGTTGGTGAATGGCTGCAAGATGTCGTCCATCATTCTCATGAAGGTTGCGGGAGCATTCATCAACCCGAAATGCATGACCAGCCATTCAAAAAGGCCTTCCTTGGCTTTGAAGGCATTCTTCCACACATCAAAGGGTTCAATTGGTACCTGGTGATACCCAGACTTCAGGTCGATCTTGCTGAAATATTTTGCACCTTTGAGTTGGTCCAGAAGGTCATCAATCCGTGGGATTGGGTACCTATTCCAGACAATGATCTTGTTCAGCGCCCAATAGTCAATACAGAGTCTCCACATCCCATCCTTCTTCTGTACCAACACGATCGGGCTCCCACAGGGCGATGAACTTGGTCTGATGTGACCTTTCTACAACAGCTCTTAAATCTTCCTCTTTATTTCATCATTCTCCGGAACAGAGCGCCGATAGATCGGTCCATTGGGTAGCAACGAACCTGGGGTCAGATCAATCGGGTGCTTGACCTGACAGTGCAGAGGAACCCCTGTGGGTGAGGTGAAGATGTCCCTGTACTCCTCCACAACCTTATCCATTTGTTGTTGTCGTGCAGAGGAGCCCTGTCTGGAGGTCATGGCCATAGTATTCTTCTTGCCCTAGGGGCGGATCATCAAGAAAACGAATTTCCTGGTTTGGGAAATGAGCTTACTGCATTGTTTTGCAGTAACCAAAGAGATAGTCACAGGAGGTGGTACCTCTGGTATCATGTACAACTTATTTCCCAAAGTAACAATAACAGCACGAGGTCGAGACTCATACACAACATGACACTTCCACAAGTATGGTTTTCCTAATAATACATCAGAAACATCAATAGGAGCAACATCACATAATACCTCATTCGTGAAGGGCTTGATGCTATAGGGAAGGCGGCACTGCTGGCTGACGCGGAGATCTCCTCCTTGGTGAAGCCACCCGATGGTGTATGGATGTGGGTGAGCTGTGGTCGGCAAGCCCAACCTCTTCACGGCTTCTACTGAAATGAGGCTCTTTTGGCTCCCATTGTTGACAATGAACTGTACAGGGGAGCCCTTTACCCACATCTGGGAGTGGAAGAGACGTTCCTTCTCCTCTGGATCTTCCGGTTCCTCCTTCTGGATATTTGTAGTGGCAACAATGGCATTGGGCTCCGCATCAATAATCTGTTTCCCTTTTTCATTCCCCTTTTCAGGTTCTGATTCGGAGTCGGAACATGCATCTGACTCAAAAGCCCTCATCTCGGCCACTAGCTACTGCTTGGCCTGACACTCACTTGTGTTGTGAGTGGAGCTCTTATGGAACTCACACCACTTTCCCGTGTCCTTCTTTGGCTTTATGGTGCTGTTCTTTTCTTGTGGCTTTGACGGGTTGTCTTTAGCTGCCATGCCTTGGCTCTATCCTTTGTTCTGCGGTTTGGAAGCACCTTTCCCTTGCTTTTGATTCGCAGATCCAAAGTCTCGCTTCTTCTGTTTGAATTTCTGCTCAATCTTGGCAACATACCGGTATGTCGTACCAAGCGAGGAGATGTCGAGGAACTCCATTTCCTCCTGAATGTATCTATGCAGACAGCTGCGATACTTTAGCACCAAATGTTTCTTTGAATCTTTGATACCCAACTTTGTGCGCAGGGTATGGAACAGATTCGTCAGCTCATGCACATCTTGATCCCTTTGTTGTCGCAGCGTGGTCCATTGTATGTACTTGTCCTCATAGCTCCCCACGGGATAGTACTGTTCCTTGACGGCGTCTCGGAAAGAATTCCACGTTGGTACGGCCGAGAACAGAGAGGGTTCTGTCTGGTCCTTGTTCTCACAGTAGGTTTCCCACCAGTCCTTAACATGGGGGGTAGCTTTGAGGAGTGCAAAAATAATCTTCTCCCGGTCTGAAAAGTCATGAACCGAGAAATATCCTTCTAATAGATTCAACCATCTATCTACGGAATCTGCATCTATTTGACCCTCAAATATGGGAATGTCAAAATTTACTTGTACCTTAAAAGGAGTCGCACCTCTAGAGTGGCTGTTGGATGCAAATGTGTCGCCGGTGGGCAGCCGTTGAAGGATCTGAGCAAAGTTATCCATCATCGTGTTCCTTTGTTTTTCGAGGGCCTCCTATAGCAATATTTTGATAGGATCTCCTGCTCCCTCATCTTTCTTTTCATCCCCCATGGGCGTCCGTCGAGGTTTGCGAGGCTGATCTTGCAAAGGTTCCACCAGATCAAGCCCTAGCTCCTTATACCCTGACCTCGTTGGGGACATGAAAAGAAGGATCGAGAAAAAGCAGACCGCTCTGATACCACTAATCCGGATTTATGCAGGAACGCAACAGAATAAACGCCTGTGTAAATACGAGAGATGCGGCGGAAGCCGCCTTCATTTCATTGTCAAAGAGCGGGTGCTGGGACGATGAGCCAGGCTATCTGGGCGTGGTGGCTGTCTGCCGAGAAGAGGTGTGGCCTCTGGAGCCTCTCAGTGATTCTGACTGAGGTTCGAGAGTGTGTGTTCGAGAAACAATGGAGAACCTAAACATCCACTTCTAACCACAGGGATAGCGCCAGAAACTATGGGCTTTGGGTTGGGTAATTGGTGGCCCTGACTTCCAAGGGCATAACTTTGTTCTATCGTTTGGTGTGATACATCATTAGAAAATATCCGAGGACTACAACTTTTAAATATCATTCCAAAAATGGTTCCAAAACATAATTTTTTTTGCTGGGTACGCGATCTTCAAAAACCGTCGTTTAGGGCCTCAAAAGGGCTCCGGAAGTTCAGGACCCGAAAAACTGCTAAAAATAGTAAGTTATGCCGAAACTGAAAAACTGAAAGAGATAATGGTGGGGGCCCAAGTGGAATAGGCGGGTGGCCACCAATATCCACCTGGATCAACAAACAATGATATAGTAGCATAAGACATGTCCAATTGTAGAGATCCCTGCAACTTTTCTCCCCATGAGCGAGAAAGTAGCATACCATATTTTGGTGGGATATCAGCTACTACAATGTCCATTAGTATACTCTTACCAGGGTATTGAAATAGTGTTACACACAAATCCTTAATTAAACCTAAGCATTTAACTTTACTGGAATCAAAAGAAAACAAATTTGTGTATGGCCTTGTAATTTCTAGATTCAGAGTTTCCATGATGGCTTTGGGTATTAGATTATTGGAAGCTCCTGAATCTAGCATTGTGTTATGTAGAATTTGATCATGAATGGTTAAAATGATATAGAATGGAGGAACTACACCATCTACATGTTTCCCATTTACATCTGGGCCAAAAATCAACTTTGGCTGATCATCATTTAGATTTATGAAGTCTTCTCCATCATTCATATTTAATGTTTCAGTTATGGTTGATTTATACAAGTTGTTCTTTACCAATTCATTCAAAGGAAACTATATTTTAAGCTTTGCAATTTCTGATTGTATGTTGAATGCAGGTTGAGATTTACTAATCTGAATCAGTTCTTCTTTGGTAACTGTAGTTTGTGTTGGTTTGTCTTGCTTTTCTATAGTTGTTTTTTCCATTTTCAATTGTTTTAGGATTCTTTGTTTGTGTTTCACTACTTCTAACTTCCTTTTCAGGGATTGTTTGTGAAGCAGTAGATGTTTTTTCTAACTTAGAATTTTCAGCAGATGCTTTTGAAGCAACCGTTTTTGGGTCTATTGTTTTAGGATCAGCAGAAGGCTTTTTGGGATCTAAATTTGTTGTTTTTACAGAATTAGAAGCTTTAGCAGCAGTATATTTTTGAGAATCTTTTGCAATTTGAGCAACTTCATCAGTAATGTCAAAAATTTTAGGGCCTGATGCTTTCTTAGGACTATAAATTATTTGGGGGGGAATTTAAGTTTTGCTTATTTTCCCTTGGGAGAATTTGCAAAACGTTTGTTTTAGGGGTTCTACTGGTTTTTTATTCTGATTTTGGGAAGTTTTATTAGCAGAAGAATCATTGTTTTTCTTGGTTCCAAGGTTATACTAGATGTGTATTTCATTTATTGCATATTCATAACCTTTCTTATAATCAAATAATTCACTAGAATCTAATTTAAGCTGTTGAAGTTCAAACAATTCTTGATCTTCCTGAGTTAGGAAAACAATATTGTTGTCATCAATTCCCACTAGATTAATAGTATCCTCCTCATCATAATTATTATTCTAAGAAATTTCAGCATATTTCTCTTAGAATGGTGACTTAATGGTTTGGTCCGGGGATGTTTCTTTTGATTTTCCAAAATTTATGTTTTTTCTAAAATTTGGATTTTTTATATATTATTGGTTATCCCACTGAAGTCTTATCTCCATATTATCTAGTCTATCAATCACTCTTTCTAAATTTTTAGCTATAACATCCATTTTTGTATCTGAATTAGCATTTTCTTCTTTAATAGTGACTCTTCTTTCATTTCCAAGTCTAGCTTTTCTGGCTAGAATGTTCACTTCTAAACTTACTGCATGAGTTTTCATTTTTCTAAGGTGTCTGCATCTCTTTCCCTTAATTGATAAGCCATATCTATGTAAAATACATCAGGGAATTTGAGCAGAACTGAATAAGGAGTAGGTTTCAGATTGGCATAGATAGAATTATAGACACTATTATACCTGGTGCAGTAATCTTGAACTGACTCATTTGGAGCTCTTGTTAAAGAATCAGATTCAGACAAAATTTGGAGGGGGTTATTTTTATTTTCCCATTTATTTAAAAACAAAGTAAAAAAGGCAGCTAAATCAGTTACACTACAAATAGCTAAATCTTTAAACCATTTCTTAACTGCTCGTGTTAAAGTTTGAGAAAACAGTCTCATTTGAACATTTGAATCACCAATTTCATAAATTTCAAAGAAGTATGTCATTTTGGTAATATGTTGCTGAGCAGTATATTGGGTAGTACCATCAAACAGTGGTATTTTATTTTGATAGTCTTGTGGCATATCATGAAGTTGTTGTGGTAGGACAAGGGGAGCATATCTAGCAACCATAGCTTGAAGCTTAGCTTGACTAGGAGGTAAGGTAGAACTGCTTAGAGCTGTGCTGGAAATGATAGTGGATGAACTATAGATTGTATTTGAAGTGATGGGAAATGAGGATGATGTTTTAAGAAATCAAAAGGTGAACTAATGGATATAGTGGATGAAGTGATTGGTGGAAATAATACTCTAGGTTGTAGAGGTAGTTTAGGGATAAATGGATATGTAGATGAGCTGGTGGTGGAATTTATGAATGATGTAACAACATAAAGGGATGAATCTCTAGCTGGAATTATTGTAGTATGTAATTGAGAAACTAAATTTCTGTTTGCATCAGTCAATAAATGAGCTAATTCAATAGCTTCATCAATATCCTTTAGAATAGTAACATTAATTTCCTCAACCTTGGTCTGATATTCAACTTTCTTAGATCTATAATTTACTGCAATAGATTTATGTTTTGCATTCAAAAATGAAATAAAAGCAAGGTCTAAAACAACACTTTTTAAATCATTTTCAGATTTACTTTTAAATAAGGAATGCTCAAATTTTAGATCAAAATAAATATCTTGCAGACTTTCTAATTCACTTGGTAATGAATTGACTCTTATTAATGAGATTTCAGCTTCTAAATTTTCAGTTTTTTTTTTCTTTTTACCAATTTGGTTTGGGTCATCTACTATAACAGCAGGCTTGGGATCTGGGTTAGACCTGGTACAGTAGGTTTTCCTAGAATCCAGAATTACAATTTTTCAATATCCACAACCTATAAAAACAATATTAAAGTAAAAGGGTGAATTAAATGATTTCTTTAAGACTAATTTTATGACTGAAGACTAGTCATTTCCCCAGTATGGTCGCTAGTAATGTTAGCACTCTAGTAAATTATTAAGTTGTGGGATTTTGGTTTTTAGTCAAAGAATATTAGAGGTAACCACAAAACCTACTTCAAACTCTAGCATCTAGCCTTCCTAGGGTTCAGAGAGGGCTCTCTCTTTAAATTTTAACTTTGTTTTAATTGGAATATTAGGCTAGTTATTAAAGTGCAGATTTGGTTTTGTTTTGTTCGATTTGGTGGGAAAATTTCACTTGGAGGGTAGATAGAGGGGAATCTACTTGTCCATTGGGCTATGGAGTCTAAGTCAAGCTAACAGAACTAGGATCAAGGCCTAAAAGGTCAAATGTCTGCAGGGCAAGGTAGACAACCCTAGGAGATCTTGGAAAATTGGTTTTTGAGATGGTATGATCGGGATAAAGGGCACTTAAGAATCCTTAAATCCGAAAAACGGAAGTAGAAGATAGAGGTAAAATGGGAGAGGGATAAATTAAGAATTCCCTACACTATAAATCAAAAGAAAACAAAGAAATGATAACTATTTAAAAACAGGGTGCTATTAACATGTCTTGTAGTAATACTCCTAGTTATACATTCAGATTTAGAATTAAAACACAGATGTATGCATGTAACAAAAGGAAATAAAAAATGAAAAATTTAAGAGAGTACTTCACCCCAGATAACTTATCATAGGGATCCTGAAGTATGATGCCAAATTGGTGATCCAGTCTGCTACTCAAAATCAAAATCCAAAGCCTTCAAGTCAACAAAATATCTATAGTAATCTCCAACAATTTTATTCCACACAAAAATACTTCAAAGGGTGAAGTATTTATATAAAATGTCTTACAAAATATCCTAGATGACTTCTAGGAATTAACTTAGGAAAATTAAATATCTTACAACAATAATAGTGACAGTTTTCTCAACAAATTAGCTAGCTGTCCTATTTTATTCAAAATAAATAGAAATTGTTTTAAGATAAGAAGCAACTGGCTGCTCATGTGTCCTCTTTGCTAGCTTTTTAGATATTTTCAGAATCTAACTTGCCTTCACTCATACTCTTTCTCGCTGATACTCTTTCTCATTGATACTCTTTCACTTCAGATACTCTTTAACCTTCAGTAAAAAAATTTTCTGCTGTAAAAATCTGTTTTGACAGTGAAATCAGCAAACATATTTTTTCTTTTTCATTTCTTTTCCTTTCTTTCTTCATAGCAAATCACTCAATGCCTGCCACTCCTCATTTTTAGGAATTCTAACATTCTTGAGTTTCCTAAAATTCTCATCAGCCTTAGTGTACTTAACAAATGTGGGCTTGATGACAAATAAATGCTTGATCTCATACTACAAATAAAACAAATCTTCAAAGCTTTTCAACAATACTTTCCCTGTGGGAATACCTTGGCCTGTTGGCTTGTTCACCTGCTCTTTGGCATGTTCTCTTATCTTCTTGGAATAATCATTCTGAGGCATTAACTTATCATTGAAAACCATGATATCGGAAGTCCCTTTTGCCTTAAATTGTTGAATTTAACCATGAATCTAGTGATAACAATATTCATTCCTTCACATTTCTCTTCAAGTTGCCTCATCAAATTTCTCTTGGTGGTTACTTTCCTAATTTCTAGGATAGTAGTTGTCTTGTCATTGATTTTAAATTCTTCAAGTTCTTGTCTGTTCTTGTTGTTGAGGAAAATTATTAACCTTACTACCTGTTTCGGTTTATTTTCTAAATCAGCTTGTGTCTTTTGGATCTCTGCTTGGGCTTCCAATAGTAACTCTCTCTGCTCAAAAATCACCTGAATTGAAGGCCAAACATCATGGATGGATTAAATTACATTATTCCATAGGTAATTTTTATTATATGATATCTGATCCTTGAGAGTTAATTCCTTTTGGAGCCTATTTACCTCTTCACCCAATCTGTGGGCATTTTTCTCATGTATTTTAGCATATATCTGAGCTGATTTGTTTGTCTTCTCAAGATTTTCAATTATTTTTTTCAATCTGTTGATTTCATTGGTCTTTAAGGACATCTCTTCCATTTCTTTTACCAGTTGACTTCTTTCATATGTAGGTGGCAACACCATTGTAGAGGATTCAATTACTGAAGTTGTTGAAGAAGTCATTGGCACTGCAGTGGCCAGTGGCTCTTTTGGTGCCAACTTTTCTCCTAAAGTAGAAGGTACTACTGTTGTGATGACTGGGATGACAGTGGGAATCACTGGTTCTTTAACTGTCTCTTTTTCTTGGAAAACTTGGTCCATTTGTACTTCCATTTCCTTGATTTGAGCTGTCAGTTGAAGAATTAAGCTCATTGTTTCATCTTTTTATTTTTGATCCTGTAAAATTTCCTTTGTTTGAGGATTCTCACCTTGAGGAAGCTTGAGTTGTTTCCTCAAGGCAGCTATGTCCTCATTTTTATTTTTAACCAATGCTTCTGCTGCTTTGATTTTTGTAGGATCATATCCTACTTGTAATACTAAATCTCCTAAGGCTTTTATCCCTAGATCCTTTGCATATAATGAAGATTTATCCATCTTCATTTATTCCTGCATATTATAGATGGTATTTTGAAGTCTATGAGCAGTCATAGATTTTGTTGTGACTATAGAATAAAGCATCTATGAGGTTTTCCTATGAAATTCAATCTGATCCAATTCATGGATTTTATCTGTAGCTACTTCCATATCAACTTTCTTGTAGTCAGCAACTGTCTTTGGCACTGCTACTGTAGGTTGTAATACTGACATAATCAATCTTTGAGTTGAATAATAAAATGCTGATAGGAATCTATTTTGATTACCTGGCTTTTGCTTCAAAAACTGAGAATATACTTCAGTTTTGATTTCCTCATTCTTCAATTTGATTTGCTTATATTTTCCCTTAATATCTAAATCTTTTTCCTCAGCTGAATGTGAGGAAGAAGCCTCCATACTTTGTTGCCTTTCCATAATATATGTCTCTTCATTATTCAGTTTTTCTTGATTCTGATTTGGCTCACTGATGACTACAGTGGCTACATTGGTCTCTGTTTTTGTAGTGTTGGTATTCAAGGGTTGTGTTTCCTCAACATCTATTGTTACTTTACCTTTAGTTGTTGTATCTAGTTTGGGCCTCTTGTTGTAAATGATTTTAAACTTTGTCTCTGTTGTAGTCTCTACAGTATAAGCTCCTTCTTCTCTGATTCTTTTAGTGGATGTCTCTGGCTGTTTGGAAATTTCCAAAGGGTAACTAGTATTCCTTTAGTTTACTACCTCTGTTACAGTATTTTCAACTCACTCAATTTGATTATCAGACTTCTCTATTTCTGGCTTTGACTCATGGATAAAGAGTGTCAATTTACATTTTACCCTTAGTTTACTTAAGATCCCTTGTGGATCATAATTCCATGGGAATCTTTCTTCTATTATATATTCCAGTAGTTGACTTGCTGCTTCCTTTTCTGCATCTCTTTGATTACATATGAAAGGCCCAATTTGATTTTTGAGTTTAAATTACATATTTTTCTTGGCTGCCATAAAATTAATTATATCTGAATTTAGGATTTTCCTAATGTACTCTAAGGCAAAGATCCACATTGATGGATGCTTAGGTAACTTGTAAGGCAACAAGTTAGAACCAAAAACTCTAATTTCAGTGAATTTCTCATACAAATACCAATCACCCACCTTTCTCTACTCTGATAGCTGTAATATTCTTTTCATTTCCTCACTGATTGTAGGTTGTTTTTTTCTTGTTAAGATGGTGATCAATGGATGTACAAACAACTCTGCAGACTCTGAATAACTGAACTCTGAACCTTCTTTTATGAGTATAGATGTCCAAAAGATAATTGATAGAGGTTTTCCTTCTATATCCTACTTTTCAAGTGAAATTGGAAAGCTCTATGATTGGAAAAATAGAAACAAGTGGAATAGATAGGAGGTATATCTAAACACTCCTTCTAGCTGAAAATTAGTCAATTGATAGTGAATACTATCAGCAATAAAACCAGCATACTGAAACATAACTGAAGGTGGCTTCCCTGGAGAAAATGTGGACAAAAATCCCAAAATAGACTCATCAGTGTGCTCATTTGTGAAATACCCAAGTATAAAGGAAAGCATGGAGATTACATGCCTTGAACCTTCAAGGAACTTGGCAGTTGAATGAGGGTTTAATTTTGGAATTTCAACATGCAGAGGCATGAAAGTCTGGAAAATCATAAACGTTTTAGGAAAGTCTAAGTTAATGTATAACTTAGTGAGGGCTTCAATAGAAAATGGGACTGCTTGGGGGTCTGGTTGAAGCTGTAACATTTGGTTTATTGACTCTCCAGTGATGGTAAACAGGACCTTTTTGTTTGCATTCACAATAGCTCTTTGTTCATGAATGTAGTACTGGTGACATAGTCTGATCATTTCTTGACAAGGGTGAGTCAAGGGGACTACATATTTGGGCAAATTGGATTCCCGAATATGAACTTCTTCATGATCATCTACAGATTTTTCAAAACACCAGTTGTGGATATCTAACAAATTGAACTCAACGATAGGATCAGCTATTTTGTAGTCAAAGTCAACAAGGGGAATATGCTCAATATCAACAACTGGGGGTTGTAATGGGTTGACTACAATTGTAGTATTTGGAGTGATGGCAGGAGTAGCTTTAGTAATATTTGAACCTTCAAACTTGTTTACACTCTGTTTTTTAGGCATTTTGTTTGGCTTCTTTAAGTTTAAACTATTTGCAGAGGAAATTTTACTATAACAGAGGCTTGATTAGGCAAATTTAGTAAAATAGAATATATTTTTGGATTTTTATGCTCAATTAGGTCTCTCAAATGAAGTTCTGAGGCTAAAAACTGGTCTAAAATAGAAAACATGGGTTTTTTGAGTTCTTGACTGCAAATTGGGCTAAAAATCTATTAAAAAGGGATTTTCAGAAGATATAGGGCACTTGCAGAGGATTTCTAGCCTTTAGATCTTGAAATTGACCCTTAAAACTGTGAAAAACTGATAAATTTCCTTGAAAATGGTGTGCAACAAACTCTAGGGTTTTTGGGAAAACTTTGCTAGCGTTTGCCTGTTTCTGGGACTTTTGGGCAATTAAATTTAATCAATTTCTTGATTTTGAACTGATTCTTTTCTTTTAAAAGGTTTTTTCAATTGAGTTGCAGGTTTAAATCTTAGAATAATACCTATTTTGACACAGGTATCAGTTTTAACAGGGTTTCTTCAATCTTCTGGGTAATTTGATAGCTTTAGTGGTTGAACTGGAGCGATATAGCTCCTCAGCAGTCTTTTACAGGTCTCTTGGGCAAAGTTTTGCAAGCTTTAGGTGTAAATATGGGAGAAAAATGGCCATCAGGGGATTTTTACAGCTTTACACAGTTGGGGACGTGAAACTCTGGTCTAAACGCGAAAGATAGGAAGAAGAATGCATATACAAAGGTTTTATTAAAATGTATGCATTTGCATTGAATGCAAGTCACGACCATGCGGGAAGGGGTTTCAGAGATTGAATGGGAAAAAATCGTTGGTAATCACATGGGTAACGAGCGATAAATGGTTTTAATCAAAACACACATGATCCAATGATGAGAGGCCACGTGGAGGGGAGGGGTCAATGGGAAACCAGACATTTCGCGTGGCTTTTTCCTTGGGGCAGTCGTACACTTTTTCTAAGCGATATCGCTCCTCATCCGTCGGATCTGAGCGTTGAATGCGAAGGGCTAAGATTGTTCGAGAGCTTCTTTGGAGCAAAAAGGTGGGACCGGGCTCTTATTTATATAATCGCAATGGTTTAATATGTGGCGAGCGCTTATGGTAGGTTAAAAACCTTTATAATATGGCTAAGGGTTAATGATATAAAACACAAAGGATATGCTTTAATGACGGTATATGTAGGTTTATAGTTTTTATTTAAAACATTTGTTAAATGTTTTTGTTTTTTAATAAAATATAAGTGGGCGGGTTTATACATTGTACTTATATACTTTTCAACTTTTTTCAATAGTTTAAAAACTATAGGGTGGGATATTTGAATAACGATAATCTTTTAGACCAAAGGGCTTTATATCTTGGGTTTTTCATTTATGCACATGGGATAATATACTTTGGTCAAAAGTTTATAATAGTGGTTTTTGGGGTATTTAGATATAATGAAATTAATAACTAGGAAAGGGTATTTCTTAGGGATTTAATAAAATATGTTAAAAGTTAATATGAGAGGGGAGTGAAATTTAAAACAAAATACACATTATCTCCTAGTATAACTTAATAATCAAGCATTTTCTCATCTTTATATTTCATTCAATAATACTTAGGATAAATGTGATTTTGTGGGTTTTTAGGAATTCTTCTGAAGGGATGAAATTAATTACTCTAGGGTTACAATTTACTAAGTAATAATGTGTTTTTACTTATGAAAAATGGGTTTTAGTACATGAATGAAGGGTAAATGATGAAAAATGAGGATTTAGCATTAGAACTCAATATTTTTAACTAACCAGTGATAGAGCCTTGGGTCTGGTCCCAACAAAAGTCAGAGAAATTCTCTGAGCCTGTTTGACTGATAGCTTAGAATATTGACTACTCATGGGGGAGGGGAAATTAGTGATTTTTCCTGATGATGTATTATTTACATGATTGCTCCACTTCTTTCTACCTACCCAACTTGTATTTCTAACATTTTTTCTTCATTTTGCGGGTGCATTTAGGCTTGCAACCTTAAAACATTTTCTTTCAAAGCAGAAAAACTATCTAAATATACCTTATTTCATATGAGGGCTTAGCTTAAACTATTGAGCTCCTCATTATTCTCCACCTATCTAATGATTTGTCAAGTTTAAACTATTTGACAAATCTTTATTCTCTACCTAGAACATGAAATTGAAAACATGAAAAGTTAAGATTAAACTGTTTAACTGATCATGGATTATGGAATTTATTGACACTCTGCACATAATCATTATTCTTGCAGTAAAAGTAAAAGTAGTGGCATTTGGATTCTCACTTTCAAGTCTTATTTCTCTTTTTCTTTTGGGGTATATATTTTTCTAAGTCCTTTGATTTTTCTTTTTGGACTTTTTTACCTTCTTTTTGACTTTTTTATTATTTTTTAATTTTTCAAATATGGGAAAAAAAATTGCAGAAAGCAAGGTATGTACATATTTACAAGACTTATCAAAGTCAATTCAAAATTTTATGAACCCTATTATTATAGGACCCTAACACAATGCACTAATAACATGGCATAGTATCAAGCATTAGTGTTAGGACTGCAAATTGTAAGAAAACTTGGTGCCAAAAGAGTTTCTATCATGAGAGACTCAGAACTTATCATAAAACAAATCAAGGGAGAGTATCTTGTGAATAATCCTAGACTTAGCCAATATAGAGAAACTATTCTAGGCTTTTTAACTTGTTTTCTTGAAATTGACTTTGTTGTTATTCCAAGAAAGCAGAATATGCAAGCTCGTAGTTTGGCTACTTTTGCCAACACATGTAGATTACCTTTTCAGCCGAATCATTAGTACACTGCAAAGGTAAGACATAGGCCAACCATACTCGATAATTTGAAGTATTGGCAAATCTTTTCACAAGACTCACAAATTTATGATTTTTTGAACCGTGAAGGAGAATTTCATAAATGTAATATAGACATTAATTGTACAATAGATTATACCATGAATAACCAGTTAGAGGTAAATGATGAAGATAAGACTGAACCAGCTAAATTCACTAAAATAGAAATAGATATATTAGAAACAGTAGAAATAGAATAATTAACCAATGATGAATAATAAATTTTAAACCTTAAAGATAACTTTTTTCATAAGGTATTAGCCCCATTAGAAGATCTTTTTTATTCCAATGATGTAGCTAGAAAACCCAAAATGGAGCCCCTAAGGTCAGACATAGAAGAATGTAACATAGGAACAAAAGAAAAACCCAAGCTTATCAAAATATCCAAAGCATTACCTCTAGAAGAAAAGTTAAAATACATTAGTTTGTTTAAATAATTTCAAGATGTATTTGACTGGAGTTATGAAGACCTCAAGTCTTATGACACCAACATTATCCAACATAAAATACCAATCAAATAAAATCATAATCCCTTTAAACAAAATCTTAGGATAATTAACCCCGTTCTTATGCCATTGATAGAAAAAGAAGTTAAAAGGATGTATGAGGCACAAATCACAACACCCATTAGATATTCTGATTGGGTCTCAAATTTAGTTCCCACTAGAAATAAAACAGGAAAAATCAGACTCTGTGTTGATTTCAGAAACTTAAACAAATTTTCATTAAAATATAATTATCCTCTCCATAAAATGGACCATATTCTTTATAGGGTAGTAGGATCATCCAGAATTTCATTACTTGATGGATTTTCTGGATACAACCAAATCCTAGTCCAACCTGAAGATCAAGCAAAGACTGCATTTAACACTCCCTGGGGAACTTTCATGTACTTAAAAATTCCCTTTGGACTGATAAATTATGGAGCTACATTTGAGAGAGCTAGGGACGTAGCTTTTTCCAAGGAAATCCATGACTTCCTAGTCATTTATCTAGATGATATCACAGTATTTTCCAAAATAGATAATGAACATCTAGATCATTTGAGAAGATTTTTTATTAAATGTAGAAAATTTGGCATTTCCTTGAATCCTAAAAAGACACCCTTTGGATTAGAAGAAGGTAAACCCCTAGGACACATAATTTCAAAAGAGGGAATTAGAATTGATCCAACTAGGATAGAAGCAATTTTCAACAGCAGTCATCCTAGAAACATCAAATAATTACAGGCATTCTTAGGTAAAATAATTTTTCTTAGAATATTCATTTCTAATTTAGCATAACTAATCAGAGAATTTTAAAAAGTGGACAGTAGAGGCTAAACAATATTTTGAAGCAATCAAACAAGCTCTCACTAAAACACTTCTCCTCATAAGTCCTAATTTCAAAAAACATTTTATAATTTTTTCTTTTGCTTCAAAATACACCATTGCAGTAGTCTTGTTGCAAAAGAATGATCAAGGTTATGAACAATCCATTGCTTTTTTCAGTAAAATCTTAAGAGATGCAACACTAAAGTACAATATTATGGAAAAAAAAGCACTTGCTTTAATGAAAGCTATAAAGGATTTCAGAGTGTACATTTTATACTCTCATATAATTGCATATGTTCCAAACTTAGTAGTAAAATACATTCTAACTCAGAATGGGCCTGATGGAAAGAGAGGAAAATGTATTTCCACTATACTAGAATATGACATTTAAATAAAGCCTACAAAATTGATCAAAGGCCAAGGTTTAGCCAAAATCATGGCTAAATCGAACTATCAGACCTTAGACATAAATTTCATTGCTCAACTAGATGATCAAGAAGAGATGGTGACTCCACAGATCAGTAAAGATTTTATAGATTCACCCTGGTATGCATACATTATATTTTTTTTACTCAACTTACAAGCTCCTCCTAGTTTATCTAGAACTAAAAGCAGATTCTTAAAATTAAAAGCAATGAAATTTTGTATTCTAGATAATGTTTTATTTTGGAAGGAACATGGTGGCATTCTGTTAAAATTTTTATTGAAAGATGAAGCTGACAAATTCATGCAGGAATTTCATGCAAGAGACTATGGAGGACACCTTTACTAGAAAAAAAATTGCTGATAAAATTTTGAGGGTAGATTTTTACTGGCCCACTCTTTTTGTAGATGTTAAAAAGTATGTGACTTCGTGTCACAAATGCCAGATATTTTAAGGGAAGAATAAAATCTTACCATTACCACTCAAACCTATCTCAACAGAAATAACATTTCAAAAATGGGGTTTAGACTTCATTGGTGAAATTCACCCACCCTCCTCTGCCCAGCATAAACGGATTTTGACAGCTACTGATTACTTTAATAAGTGGATAGAATCCATCCCTTATAGATAAGCCACAGACTCAGTCATTATCTTTCTATATTTGTATGCCCACAAAAGCTCATTACTGATAATTTTACTGCCTTCAAATCCAAGAAAATGATTGACTTTTGTAACAAATACCATATCAAACTTGGCCATTCCATTGCCTATTACCCTCAAGGTAATGGACTAGCAGAATCCTCAAACAAAAGCCTAGTCAACATCATCAAGAAACTGTTAGAAGATAAGAAGAAAACCTGGAATAAAAGGTTGTTCAATGCCTTATGGGAAGACAAACTAACTACAAATAAATCTATTGGTACCTCTCCCTATCAATTGGTGTATGGGATGGATGTTGTTTTTCCATCCACATTAGGTGTTTCAGTGATGAAAATGATCCAAGATCTGCAAGTAGAACCAAATGACATCCAAAGGAGGATAAATCAGACAATTCATTTGCAACAAACTAGGGAATAAGTTTATATCAAATCTCAAGTAATCCAAGACAAAATAAAAAAATATTTCTGATAAGAAAACCAAAGAAGATGATTTTTTCATAGGTGATAAAGTACTCAAATGGGATTTCAAAGGAGAAGAAAAAGGGATGGTAAATTTTATTTTCTTTGGAAGGGTCCATACATCATTTATGGTTACAAAGGTAACAATGCATTTTTCTTGAAAGAGTTAGATGGAACAAATCTACCAGGTGGACCAGTCAATGGTAGAATGTTGAAGCACTACTTTTCTCTAGATTAACCATTAGTTCATTTATTTTACTTTGTTCTTTGTAAAATACCATAGCAAAGTTTATATTGGATTCGATGATTATCTTCTAAAGTTGAAGCCTGAAGAGAAGGCCCTAAGCTTTAAAAGGCATAACATCATTGATTGAATAAAGGAGAACTCGGAAATCAGTTTCAAGGCAAGAAAATTCAAAGTTCCAAGGCCACTGATCAATAATTTCTTGACATCTCACCAAGAGATGCCATCCCCAAGTGGAGCCACTGTTAGGGTCCTATAAGAATAGGCATCACAATTTTGAATTTCCTATGTTTAGTCTTGTAATATTGTATGTACTTTTGCTTTCTGAAAATTTTTTCCCATATTAAAAAAATGAAAAGATGGTAAGTCCTAAAAGAAAAAACAAAGGACCAAAAGAAAAAGATAAAAAAAAATATAAAGTATGAACCCAAAAAAAACAAACAAAAATAGATCCTGAAAGTGTTGCACATTCAAATTCCACTACTTTTAGTTACTTTAATTTTGCAAATAATATTGTGTGCATCTTTTCCAAAATGCCACAATTCATGATGATCATACAGTTTAATCTTGATTCATTCATGCTTTTAAATTTCATGTAATGATAGTTAGTGAATAAAGGTCTGGCCAAACCACTTTATCTTGGCAGATCAATAGTTAGGTAGAGAATAAAAATGATCTCATCAGTTTAATATGAGCCATTGGAGGTTGTAAGGTTATAAATAGGTTAGCTGCTTATTAAAAAGGAATAAAAGGGTCAACAAGCTCAAATGCACCCAATAAAAGGAGTAAAAAAGGTTAGGGTAAATAAAGGGTAGGTAGAATATTTTTACAAGTCATGAAAAGGATCAATTGATTCATTTCATATTACTAACATCCTTCTAAACACATTCCCCTTGCTAAAAATCAATATTTCCATTCTTGGAAATCATTTCCCCTTGTTAAATATCCCTTTCCCCTTCCTAGTCCCCTTTCCCTAGTTAAAAATCCATTTCTATCACTAAAAACCCTTCCCCTTTACTAATATTTTCCTTTTCATAAAAAACATGCAAAAACCCATTATCCAAAGTTTTAAATGTTTAAAATGTATCGGGCCCCACTTCAAAAGCCCCTCCCTGATATTATTTTAACCCAATCCTAGTGTATTTTTAATATCCCCATATATATCTAACAACCTCATTTTTATTCATAAACTATAGTTTTAACTTTCCCCGCTTTAAATTCATTTACCCTCCCACTATAATAATATCCCCGGTCCCTTATCATATTAACCCCCATTTAATATATACTTATCCCCATATTATATTAACCCGCATATTATATTAAATCCCTGTTTTAATATATTTACCCCACTATATATCCCCTATCCCTATACTTTAACCCCACACATATTAGTTCCCTCTTCGCATATAGATTATCCCATCGCGTAAATCATCCCCGGTCCCACCTATCAAAACACCCCAACTCATCCAATTGTCTGATTGGCGCCTATCAGATATAAACACTCCCAAACCATTTCGCACTCTCCATTGTCTGATGTTTAAAACCAATGGAGGGGTGCGAAATGGGTGGTTTCACACCCCCACCCATTTGCCACATGACTATCCCATATTCTATCGCATCCTCCATCCTAAAATAGACTAACCACTTTCCGCGATGCGATAACCACCAATATGTTTCCGCCCATTGCAATGGAACCGCTATGATTCAAAATTAATCAAACCCATGCCATATGATTAACTACCTCTGGTTAAAAGCAATAAAGCCCGCCCTAAAACACTTTTTCACCATTTATGTTGAAAATTGCGAAAAATAATCTTTGCTGACCCAATTTAAAGCCATTTCAGACCGAAATTGAACCTTGCTGCCTCCTGGACTTCTGCAGACCAAAACCTCGAATTTCCAGGTAATCCTAAAGTGCTCGATAGCATTAAATTAAGCAAAGAAAGTAATAAATTGATAAAATAAACGAATCAATGGCCTCCCAGAGCATAATATTTGTTAACCCTCTGCAACCACCTGTGGTAGATGTTGACTACACACCTCTTGTTGATAAAGACTTCAAAATCAGTGATATAGTCACTGATTTCAACCTTCTAGATATCCACTACTAGAGCCATGACAAATTCATAGACCAGGCCGATGATATCCACCTCTAGGATTCAAACCTACAAAAGTACATCTTCCCACAAACCTTTCAGTTTCCAGATCTCATTAGACTCTGCTAGATCAACTATTTTCCTAATGAAAGAGCTCCAATAACCCCAAACCAAGATATTTTATTCACAATCACTACAAAATATATAAATCAAATGTTACATATCCAGCAAAAGCCTAATGAAGTCCCATTATCTATTGAAATCCTCACTGAACTCTATCTGAAGCTAGATTTCCCAAAGAGATTTTATATATTCCAGACCTTCCTTCCTCCATCAGTTGAAACCCTAAAAATTAATCCTCCCTACTCAACTTCCATATTTTCAGAGAGAAGTAGATAGATTGTCACAATGTTGTCATGTATTTTAGGGTACTTTACTGATGAATATGTAGATGCATCTATCCTAGGTTTTCTGTCCATATTATGCCAGGTCAGCCTCCAGCTTCAACATTCAATTTTTCTCAATATATATCAAATTAAATCCATGAACATTTGGTCAAATTACCAGATGAAGGGATATTTAAATACTCTTCATTTTTTTTCATTTATTCTTATATCTCCAATCAGAAAGGTTTGCAGTTAGCCTCCAAAAACTGGACACAGAGGGTAACCCCCAATCTATTGTCTTTTGGAAATCCTTAATCGGGAAGGATTCCACATAATTTATCTATAAAGACTTCATTGATTCATTTTTTCATCCAATTGTCAATATGCTAAGTAGTAGCATTCAACCTAGAGTCAGTGAAGAGATAAAGAAAATGTTGCAATTGTCAGATCAAAGGAGAACAGGAGACTGGTATTTATACCAAAATCATACAGAAATTAGGGTGCATGGAATTCAAATCACTCAATACAAGCTTCCAAAATACCTCCCAATGAGGTTATTTGCATTATAATACATCAGACAAATCCTAAATTTAGAGGAAGTCAATTTCCTTTCAACAAAGAAGAAAACTCAATCTAAGATCAAGAACCAATTAGGGCCTTTTATTTACAATAATAGGAATGTTGGTCAGCAAGAAAACAAGTATTTACAAGATTTCAAATTCAATAGCAATTTCAAATGGCAGTATGATCCTTTGGGAATCATAAGTAAGTTAAGAGTCAAATTCAAATTGACCCCTTTTATTCATGAGTCAAAACCTGAAGTTGAAAAGTATTCCAACCAGTCAGAGTGGTTGGAAAATACTTTACTATAGGTGGAGAAGCAAGTTGATACTAGTTCCATCTTGCTTACTCCAGCCCAATAGGACATAAATTCAAAGAGGGCAAGAGAGGAAGGCTCTTATTCTACTAAGACTACTTCTAATACCAAATTCAAGCTAATGTACAAGAAGAAAGCCAAACTAATTCCAGTGATAGAGACAGTTAAGTTAGTTGATACAGTTGAAGTCATTGATACATATATAGTTGTCATAGATGATGCACCTCCAATAGTTTCAGAAGAAACACAACTTCCATCAACCTCTAGTGCACAAATCATCCAAAAAAGAACATAGTGCAGAGGTTTCATCATCAAGAAAACCAGTGGATAAAGAGAAAGATATAATGGAGAAGTACAAAGAAATTAAATTGAAGAATGAAGCATTGAAAGTTGTAACTTATGCCCAGTATTGGAAACAAAATCCTAGTGACCAAAACAGGTTACTTTCAGCTTTTGATTACAAGACTAGAAAGATGCAAATGACGTTTTTACAGCCAATAGTGCAGGCTCCAAAGTCATCAGCAGATTACAAGAAAACAACCTTTGAAGTTATTTCTAAAGATGTACATCCAATAGATTAGATTGAGTTTCATAAACAAGCTATAGAAATGATCTAGTCCACTATGATAAACAAGGCTTTAAGGGTCCCAAAACTACATAATTCTCTAGAAAATATCAGAGCACAGTTAAAACTAGAGAAATCATCTTCACAAGAAAAGGATAATAGAATAAAATCACTTGAATAATTGATGATGGAGGTTGGATATAATCCAAAGAATATCAAAGTAGCAGAAGAGCTTATCAATAAGAAGAATGAAGACATAGCTGCATTGAAGAAACGACCGAAATTACCTACAACAGAGCATCCACGAACTAAAGAAGTTTTGGAGAATGAAAATCAAAAGGATGAAATGATGAATCTCATCATTCAGTTGAAAACTCAACTGAAAGAGATGGAAACTGAAATGGACAAATTAGTGTAGGAAAAGCAGGTCAACATGGAAGCAATTCATGTTACAGCCATTCTTATAGCTTCAACATCAGTTCCATTACCTACAGCAGTTTCAGTGACAACAGAAGTTCCAGCAACTACACCAGTTACTACACTAGCAATAGCATCAGCCCATTCCAATGATGAGGCAAGAAAATTGATTAGAGTAATGCAATACATGTCAATACAAACTAATAAGATTAATAGAATAAAAGAATAAGTGAAAAATCTAGAATATGAAAAGAAATTGGCTCAAGTAATGTATAAAGTTGAATCACAGAAAATAAACAGAATGAATGAGAGAATTCATAAGTTAGAAAATGAATTGACATTGAAAGAGCCTCTAGCCTAAGAAAAGCAACAACTGTGGGCCAATATGATTAACTCTGTTAATGATATTTGGCCTTCTGTCCAAGTTATATTTGAGCAGAAAGATTTGATAAAGGAAGTAGGTATTGCAATTCAGAAAGTCAAAGAAGCGTTTGGGAAGAACCCAGAGGAAGTCACTGATATTATAAAGTTCCTAAATTCTAAAAACAAGCAAGAATTAGAAGAACTTGGTATAATATACAAAACAAAGAACATCTTATATATGAGGAAAGTTATTTCAAAGAGAAATCTCATGATACAACTTGAAGACAAATGCCAAACAATGGAACTGATAGTGAACAGATTCATGAGAAAATTTGATGTTTTGAGGCAGAAAGGTCTTCCTAATCCATTTGTAATCAATGGTAGACTAATGAAGCATGAAGACTATGACAAAAATATCAAGGAAGTAGCTAAAGATACTTCCAACATTTCAGCAATGAAAGGAGTTCCTATAGGCAAAGTGCTCCTTCAGAATTTTGAGAATCTCTTTTACCTCCAGCATGAGGTAAATCATATTTTTGTAAACAAACCAACATTTACCATGAATACTAAGGCTGATGAGATTTACATGAGGATGGTAAAAATAAAACTTCCAGATCAAGAATCCTGGGGAAAATGGTGTGATTTACTATGACAGGTAAAAGTAAAAGCAAGTTAAAGAGCAGTCAGGTTAAAGAGTAAAACAGAGCAGGCAGATAAAGTAAAGACATGTTAAAGATGAACACAGATAAAAGACAGAGTTTATAGACAAGTCATATGACAAGCAGCATAAAACACAAGCCATCGTGAAGGCGAGCCAACATGGAAGACATCAAAATATCAAAGAAGTAAACAACAAATCATATAAATAGGGACAATTTTCATTTAGTTAAATAGGTGTCTAGATCTTCTTGCATGAAGATATTTATTTTCCTCAATTAAATCCTAATCAGTTGATAGGTTATTTTGTATTAAGTTTTGTATAAATACTTCATCACTTCGAAGTATTGAGTGTGGATTCCTAAACATTTCTATATCTGAATTGATTTACCACCTGAGGGTTTATTGTACCATTTCCAAGTTGACAGACAGGACAAGTAATAAAGGCATTTCTTTACAGGATTCATGTGTTGAGCTACTTCAGTGAAGTATATTTCAATTGTTCATGTTATTTTCTTAAGTATTCCATAAACATGCATGTGTTTCTAAATATGAATGGTATAACTGGAATTTTATTGCAGAATTTGTTTAAGTACACTATGTTTTGAACTATTATCCATTTTCATTTTTTCTTCTGATATCTGGTTTGGAGAATCCTTGACTGCTTTCTGATCCCGAATGACCTCCTTCACCTTCCTCCATTATCCAGTTTAAGGAATCCTTAACTTCTCCTTGATCCCGATTGAAAACCACTTCACCATTCAGCCTTTAAGATCTGATTTTGCTCATCTATCTTGCCCTATAATAGTTTCTTTAGTACTCTATTCTGTTTTGTTTTCTTTATATATTGACTCCATAACCCAATGGAAAATAGACAGGCACATATCCATCTAAATCAATAATTCCACCAAAAAATAAAAATCAAACCAAATCAAGCATTAATAACTAGCCTAAAATAAATTAAAACAACAAAGTTAAATCATTAAGAGAGATCCCTCTCGGAGCATTAGGAAGGCTAGATCCTAATCTCCAAAAGTGGTTGATAGTTACCTCTGATGTTTCTTTTAACACAAACACAAGAACCCTAGGGAAATTTTGGAGAGATAACATGTGTCATGATCAATCAGCGTTTTAGAGAAATTCTTGAAGTCTTTTTATCATGGAGATGACCTTGTAGGAGTTTTATTTCCTTCATATGTTTATTGCAACAACTATGACTTGTAGGGTGAAACTCATGTTTTCGTTTCTCACATGGAATTATAGTACATGTATGCTCATTTTTAGATGGAGTACAGGGTATTTATAGGAGAAACCTTTTCTTGCTGATGGTTTCATGATTGACTATAACAACTGTGGTGAAAATTCCATGTAATAAATTTAAAAATAATAACCATGGTTTATGGGACACTTATTCCAAGTTGAATGTTGGGAAAAACATCCCAGTGGGTGTTCATTTTGGTTAATATGGCTAAGGAAATTCGAAAAGGCAAAGGAAAATGCTATGGAAAGAAAAAATGTCATTTTGGCAAATTTATTTATGAAAATAATGGAAATTAGGAGAAAAGGAAGGTGAAAGGACACAGGTTGCATGTGAGGAGGAAAATGAAGGAAAATTATAGAAAATGAAGAAAATAGAGGCCTCTTCTATAAAAAATATTATGAGGATCAGTTGGCAAGATTTTTCTCTCTATTCTTCTCTCTCTCTCTCATAATTTTGGAAACTTAGAGTATTCTTTGAGAAATCTTGGAGAGTGTGGCACACTTGGATATTTGGAACAAGAAGGGAAAGATAAAGCTGTGAAAAGCAAGATTAGGAAGCTACAACAAGATTCTTGGGAGGTATCCATTTTCATGTATGATTTCCTTGCTAAATTTGGCATGCATGGTATTGTATGGTGTTCTTTGTTGTATTGGAATAGGTTTTCCCATGTGTGATAGTGTTTTTAGCCTAGCCTTGCCATTTCCAGATAGCCATGATATTGTGGAGTTCCCATGTTTTGGTTTAGCTGGATTGTCAGATGGATTCGAAGCTGAGTGGGGTGGATCTCTAAATTGATATAGCACATGCCCTAGTGGTCCCTGAATCGGATTGTGGATCATGGTAAAGCCACAGGCCTAATAACCCCTAAGCCAGACTATGGGTTACCGTAAAGCCAAGATTGTGTTTCCTCGGTGGGTCTAGGAATCCTTGACCAGTGAATGGCGAGATATACGATAAAGCCTATAGGTGGTTTGCATCGGTTTAGGGCCTAGTGATATGGGATGGATTGCGGTAAATCCTCAGAGGAGGTTGCTCTCCATTTTGGGCCTAGGAATCCCGCGTTTGGGATTGCGGTAAAGTATGGAGAGAATGTCTCAGTTTAGGGCCTAGTGACACCTGATTCAGAATGTGGGTTGCGGTAAAGCCTGGGAGACTAAGAGAGAGGAAAATTCCTCACAGTGTAGTCCAAGAGAATTTGGTGATATCCATGCTTGTGTTGGCCTAATGATAAGGGTAGATCGCGTTAAAGCCAATTATGACATGTTTATTGATGAGGGTGAGGTGGTTTAGCCTCAATATGCATTGGTTGGTTCTTTCGATTTAAGTCCCACATTCATGTTTGGAATATGGAATGGGGGTGATTAGCTGAAGTAGATTTGGCTCAGCCAATCTATGGTCGGGTGGAACATGGAAGTCCCATCTCTGATTGGCTTTTACATTCAATAATGAAGAGATATTTTCTCTGGTATTCGGTATGCAAATGTATTATTTTATGTAGAGATTTCATTTCTATTGTATCTGTTTTGGGAAATAATACCCTTAAGGTCTTGGGTTGATAGCCTTCATAGATCAGGGGCATGCCATCACAAGAAGGACTCACTAAACCAACTTTTATGCTAATAACTAGAAACTACAAGTTGCAAAACTTACCTGGATATCCCTCGGTTGAAGTAGATCCCGCGCGGTGCAAGCCCTCTGCAACACTTTGTGCTCCAAAATCTGTAAACTAGCAAATAACAAACACAAAATACTAGTTGTACAACATATATATGTTCTAGATGTCAGTGGAAATCATGTATAACAACGAAAAAACAATATTAAATGTTAAATTAATGATCATTACACATGTATAAAAGATAATTGACACGTAAACATCAGGAACAAGATGGTTTCTTCTATTATTAATGACATGTAAAGTACGTAAACATGAAGAGATCACTTGAAATCTGCCACGGCTTTCGAGTATACCATCCTCTAGATCCGCCTAGCCCTAGCCTCTCAATATTTCTTCCAAGATGAGTGCACAATGGATGTCATATAGGGTGATGAACATCTCAAGGAAACAAGGGTTTCCTATATATCTCTGGGAAGTGCAGGAGGCACGGGAATATATCAGACTTGGATAGGGCTCCAACAACGTATAATATCTATATTTCTCTCTTT
This sequence comes from Pinus albicaulis, assembly GCA_034641835.2. Lineage (NCBI taxonomy): Eukaryota > Viridiplantae > Streptophyta > Pinopsida > Pinales > Pinaceae > Pinus > Pinus albicaulis. The sequence goes on along the minus strand of CM076577.1, from coordinate 67,809,347 downwards.
CCATCCTCCTTTAGGCCATTCCCTTGAGGGGCTTTTATACTCCCTCAAATTAGTTTTTTACAGTTGGGAACAGTTAGACCATGAGCTGGGGTGGTAAAGTTACTGGAACAACCATAAAATCCACCTCAAAATAGGGAATATATATATATATTTTTAATGATTAAAATGGAATACACGGTTCTCTATGAATGGACTCGTGTGTATACGTGAAAAATTCTGGGTAGAGTCAAGTATGGGTTTTAAGACATTTTTTTTTGAGAAAATGTCCAAGTCTGAAGGGAAGGGGTGCCCAAGGCCAAAGCATAAATCATCAAGTATGAGCTGGTGATAAATGATGCTATAACATATGCCCCATAATATATGAGGTCAGAAGGGTTACATGATGACCTAAATGTATTATGTGCATAGACGGAACCTTGCGAGGACTAGAGAGGACTTCACTAGATTTCAGCCTGCCAAAAAACCAGTGAGAGAGATCAAAAAGATAACTCATGTATGAGGAAGTCATACCCATGCTCATTGAAAGAAAATCATGTCCGCAAATGAAGTATAGAGCGGATCCAATATGTATACAAGTATAAATGAAATGTAAAGTACATAGTGAATCATCTAATCACTGCCCAAAAGGAAAAGTCAAATCAAGTCCAATTATCACATATAAAAGACTGATCAATGATGTTGCAATAGATATCTGATCACAATAGTCACAACTCAATCTCCAAGTACCAGATCATAAGTGGTGGAACAAATGGTACAACACACAACTCGGGAGCAAACATATAAAATGTTGCTGTGATGAAACTGCAACATATAAGGGTGGATGGTATCACTGGTAGAAAACTGAAGAAGCTGTCAAAGTGAACCAAAGCATGTTGATGCAAACTCGAGGTCTTCACCAATCACTACTGCACAATTATACACAATGGGAATAAATTAGCTGAAGTCGACCATGTGAGAAATCGTTTGATTACCAATCATTGATGTATACCGTTAACAAACGCGAGACAACCCACCTTCGATGATAATGAGTGTGAAGGTATTGGTGAGGTAAATCCCCTCTGCGGACAGAGGTGATCCCACTAGCCCTAGAGTGGGTCTAGCCACAAGCAAGACACACTATAACATCAATTCCTAGTTAACAAATGGACGGAGACTCAATAGATAACTTACTGGAGATCCTACGCTGTTGTATCGTAGGAAAGAGTGGTTGCCTCTCGCTCTTGGTTTGACAGATCATGATCCACTTGTTCTCATGCTTAGATACCTGCACATACACAAGAAACAAAGACGATATACAACATACTATTTCTCATTCGTAACTATCAGTCAGTCGAAGAAGACTAAATCAATTGCATCAATAAACATAACACAATGATGGAACCAATACCATTTTCAAGTATATTAATGAAAGGAAGGAAGAGTACAACCAATCTTCGACGTTGCGGTCTCCTCCAATAGGGTTCTAGCGGAGCACGTCTCACAAAGGCTCGTTGGGAATTCGTACAGGGCTCTCTCTACGGAATTCTCCTTGGTTCTACCTTCTCAATAGAAATTACTCAGCTATAGTATCTCTTCTCCAAGTTCAGCTTCTTGGCTATATGTTCAGCTAGCTTTCATAAAGGGAGAAGGCCTGTTTATATAGAGGGAGAGGGAGAGGTTAGGATCCCTATAATCATGGAAGAGAGACCTATCTTCAAGGAGTGTTCCATGGGAGGAGGAAACCACTACCTAAAGAGGGATATATGTGGCTCATCAAGTTAACCACCTCCTGTGACTCATCCCTGAGGTGGTTAAAAGAAACTTCCACCTCTAAAAAAACATTCCCAAAAAGGCTGGCACAGGCACAACAAAGAGACAGAGCGCCATATGGCACGGGCTCCAGTGTACATCCTCCACACTGGCGCGAGGGGTGAATTGGCTACCCACACCAAGCCAAAACATAGGTTTTTGTGGGCTTTCTAAGGAAATGTTCAACAGGAGAAATGATGTCCTTATGCAGAAGGATGCAAAGAAGGTGTTTACAGAGTATGACACTACTCACAGGTCACAAGAAAGACCCTCCAATATGCGGGGCGATGGATTGCAGGGATGGTGACAAAATGTTGTGTAACAGATGCCCCCTAAAGCATGAGGTCCGAGAGAGAGGGAGGGATGAAATTCTTTATGAGAACGTGTTCAACTCAAACACTGTTGTTGGAAAACCTGCAAGTACAAATACAACTAATACATCTGATACATGACATGTGGCATGGGCATAACCATCCATAATAGAGTACATAAACAGTGAGATCCAAGATATGGACACAGCCATCCAGTAATAGGGATCAACAAAAGAGACTCAGGTATGGTCGCAGCCATCCAATCAGAATAGTCATGTGATAAGTCATAGTACCCACAAAGAACCCGCAACCTGGATTTTATCAGACAAAACCCAGGGCCTTGTGCTCCATCTCAACCCGAACAAAGTACAAATTTGAGCATGCGAATATGTGAGATGAAGTCGAACATGCAAGAAAATCGTATGATTACTAGCCAATGATGAAATTTGTTAACAGACGCGAGAGAAACCACCAATAATGACAATGGCTCTCAAGGTACGAGAGGTACAATCCACGAAATGTGAATAGTGATCTGACATCGAACACCTGTAGATTTAGTCGATCGAAGGCCAATGATGTGGACCTTATGTTGAATGCGAAGAACATGCCATTGAGGCATGCAGGCTCCAGGGTACCTGAAAGGAGTCTCTAGGTCAACTTCCTAGATAATGAGCTGGAGTCAACAGGAAGTGACCTCGATCGAAGGTGGGCCATAATGTTTCTCACGTCATCAACACGAGACAGAGGAATATGATGTTTGTGAATCAAGACCAACGAAGAATCAGAGGGAGGTTGAAAACTTCAGAGGCAAAAATTCTCTTGAACATATCAGCGGCACGACACTGGATTTAGCAGTATTTGGCATCAAGGGATCTAAGGTCATGGTGATGTGGCAAAGAGAAGATGAGCGGTCAAAAGATATTACCCATACCCATGGAGGAAAATAATGAGATGAGATTTCCCCAATGAGACAAGTGCCATGTTCAAGAGCGACATAGTGCCGACACGACTACAATCTGGTTCCATTTTCCCCCACCATTTTTGGCGAGTACCCAAATTGTTTTTGAAAACAAGCTTGAATTGGATAGCATATGATTTCGATGTAAGTTTTTCCTTCAGACAAATCCAACCTAGTACATTTTACGAGCCCTAGGAAGGAGGAAATTGGGTAACATCATGACGACGGAGTCCGATGTCATCAGTTTTAACGAGTCTGACAAAGGGAGGACTCAGCATATTTTCATGTTTGGAGAGTTTGAAAAGACAACGGAAAAGAAAACTCCAGCAGTCCCTTTTCATGAATAGTCTCTCAGATCTGAAAAGGTAGAAAACTGTCTGAGAGAACCTCTTAGTCATGATAGGCTAAGGTATTCCTTTTTCGTAAATAATCTATCCCAGCCTGAAAAATGGGTAAACGTATACTGGGTAGATATTTTTTCACAACCAATTTAACAAGTTCAAAATGACAAGCGACTCGGCAATCTTTTCAGTTTTAGAGAGTTAGAAAAGAGCTAAAAGATGACTCCAGTAGTGGCTTTTTTGTGTTTTTACTGAGTTTGAAAAAGTATAAAATACAACTCGTTTCTTCGTCATAACCATGTGAAAACCTTTCACTGCACAAAAAGACACGTTTAAAACATATTCCTCGAAAATAATATGATAAAATAATCGAAAAATATGTTTTTAAAACCTAATTTAAGATTTTGAAAAGTTATAAAAGACCATAAGTGGTAAAAATTATTTACTTTTCACTTTTAGCTCTTTGCAGAGCAACAATGACGTATTTTCCTTGCGATCTTGTGGCGACGATTGCGAGCAATCCAGTGAACCAATCCAAATTCCGTCAGTTCAAGTAAGAGCTGACACCATTTTCCATCTTTTGAACTAAATTTTATTACCTTTAATTTTCATTTTGAATCCCTTAGGGGAGGATTTGTAAAAACTAGGGCATCGCGGTTGGCGCGGGTTTCGGGCACAGACCCACCCCAATTGGCCCTTTTTTACAGAGGGGTCGTGCCAACCGTGCAACCCAAAATCTGCCTCGATTTTAAGAAAATGGAACCATTTGATTACAAATTTTGATGCCTAAGGAGACTTACAATGTTCATATGAACAATGCATGCAAGTACCAAGCAGAAAATATGGTAATTGAGTGGAAAGAGAGAGAGCACAGGATGAACAAGCCATGGAAAATGAACAATGCATGAACGCCCTCAGAAATTGTGGGCTCAAGAAATTCTTCCTGACACCGTGCCTTCGAGCTCAGCTCGAATTGCTTCAATATTTGATAAGAATTTGGGATGAAGATCAAGAAAATTTTGTACTTCGGGATCAAGAGCTTGAACTCAAAATATCTAATGTGCATTTTATCACTGGGTTGTCGCGTAGAGGTGCAGTCCCTATCTTGACCGGTACCCTTCCTTCCAGGGAAAGTATGGGAATGGTAATTGACAGGGTGTGCCGAGGGGCACGAAAAGGAATAGGGAGTGGCAAAGTGGACATCCAAATCGTCCTTCATCTGGCACTAAGAGTATTTCTACATACTATCATGTGGGCTGCAAGATCACAAGCACTGCATGAGGCCACGAAGACACAACTACTTCTTGCCTCAGAGTGAATGAACTCGACTCTCTCTAATTGGGCCAAGGCCGTGACTATCAACATCAAGCGGCAACTCACTAAGTGCAAGAAGACCAAACTAAAATAGTTTGGGTATGGATCAATCCTAGTATCGTTCTTCTTGGAAAAATTACCCATATTCCAGCATCAGGAGGTTATTGTCCCGATGCCACCACCCAGAGAGCCACGGATGGCCTGATGGGCCACACTGATGCCTAGAGCAGGGGGTGGCCAACAGATGTCCTAGAGGCCAGAGTTTTTTGATTGGATCCGATGACAACTAATTGTCGTGGAGGATTGGCCCTACATTGGCACAGACTTAACCGATGATCCCGACCTACCGCTCCCGGAGGGAGAGGATTGAGACGAAGAGCTAGGTGAGACTCATTTTTATTTTCATGATTTTTATGATTTTTTGGTATATATGCATGTTCTGGCAGTTACTCTTATATGTATGCAGATGTTGGCCCAGAGTGTCCTACAGATATGTCACCGATAGTGAGGTGAACTCCTCATGATTTCAATCCTTGCAGTGAGGGACGTGACGAGGAGATAGTACAGAACCTGGAGGGGATCACCCATGGGATTCCAGACTATGCTCATTTTGATGATGTTCCTCGAGCCTATCAGAGGCACAATGTAGGGGTGCTGATTCATATCCACCATTTGCTGAGGTGGTTGGTACGGGCGGTGACATGCTATCATGAGCACCACGCCAATTAGGAACTTAGGCTTTTTATTTCCACACATTTTTGAGAGACATGTTGTCTCGTGATGTAACTGAAACATACATATATATTTTTTGGTTTTTATGATGCCTATGTTGTAAACAATAGATATATATATATACATACATCTATTGTCTCACATGGTTCTATTTACATATGATGATGTTTTATAAATTGCACAAATTTCTATCTAGCACAATGTTAGCTATTGCATTAGTTAATGTATTCAATCGTCTTGGTATATCTTGATATGTAATGAAATAAAAATGTCTTTCAAGTAAACAAATACACAAATACAATCTCAAAATGCATGGATTTTGAACCGAATAATGACTGTTAAGTTGAAGAACAACAAGCTGGGAATCCAAATTCACAAGAAATGCGCGTATGCCGAGGTTAACTGCCTCGGTTAATAGTTCCAAAAAAACACTATATTCAACGAAATTGTTTGTAGTTGGTCCTAGAAAATACCTTGTAAGTTAGTCAACTCACCAATAGGATCATAAATTACCTAGGTTGTCGAAGACAAGTTCTTGGTACTGCGGGAAGCACCATCCACGAAATCGACATTAGGAGAAATAGACATATGCATAAAAAACAAGACCCAATAAGCAGAAAAAAGCTCACAAAGCACATCAAACCAAAGCATGCACAAAAATTAAAAAATCACCTATGTACACATATCATGCATGAATGACTCAAGCATAATACTTTTTGAGGTACAACCCATTTCTGGGTTGTGCTAAGGGACAACCTTCATAATCAATAAGCTCATAAGCCCCATTTTGTAACACGGGTTTGACGATGTAGGGCCCATGCCACATGGGTTGGAATTTAACTGTCCCCAGCTTTTCATGAGCTTGGTCGTATAGGAGAACGAGGTCGCCTTCGATAAAAGAGAGAGGGGAAACTGTTTGGTCAAAATGAGCTTTGACTCGCTTCTTCTGTGCTTCGATGACGAAGGAAGATAAGCGGCGAGTTTTATCCAATCTATCTAAGTATAGGAGACGATCTTCCTCAGGTGAAGTATTAGGTAGTAATTCCATAGCTAATTTGAGTGAATGGATTTCACATTCAATCGGAAGAGTGGCTTCCAAATCGTATACGAACTGAAACGGGGTAAATCCGGTTGCACTCTTAATCGACGTTCGGTAAGCCCAAAGAGCTTAAAATAACATGAGATGCCAGTTTGATTTATGGATCCCAATTGTTCGTTTAAGCATTGTAACAAGGACTTTTTTTACGGCTTAAACTTGGCCATTAGCTTGAGGGTAGTAAGGCGTTGAGCTGTCGTGATGCAGACCCAACTTAGGCGTCAGCTCCGCCATCATATAGTCCCAAAAATGAGAACCATGATCAGTAACGATGGCCTAAGGGACACCAAACCAAGTAATAACATGATTGAATATGAATTGCGTCGCTGTCTTACCATTCGCAACTAGTGTAGGCATTGCTTCAGCCCATTTTATAAAATAATCGATGGCGATGACAATATAGGCATGCCCTCTGGATGAACGAGGGTTATAAGTCATAAAATCGATGCCCCATTTGGAAAAAGGACCCACGGTAATGACAGGGTGTAAAGGAATAGGTGGTGCACACATATTGCATTGATGTATCTGGCACGCATGACATTTGCATATTGTGACAATGCAGTCTTTAAAAATGGATGGCCAAAAATAGCCATCACAAAGGATCTTCTGTGCGGTGGCATAACCAGATATGTGACCACCACAAGCATGACTGTGGCAGTCATTTAAAACTTTCTCAGCTTTTTCGAGGGTCAGACATCGGTGGAGTATAGAATCAACTCCAACACGATAGAGGGTATTTCCTACAATACGATAAGGTTGCGACTGATGTCGAATGTGGTGTTGGTAATCTTTCGTTAACTCAGGCCTGAGAGTAGATGTTTGGAGATACACGATGATATCATCGTACCATGGATCGACAGTGCTAATCAAGAAAAGAGTTTCGTCTGGAATATGATCCTTGGAATGAGAAGGAGTAGAGTCGGCATGGGGAGAACAAATCAAATCAGCGAAAATAAGTGATTTCTTCGATTTGACAGTAGTAAACTCCAAATAAAACTCTTGGAGGATAATGATCCAGTTTGAGTATTTTCCCCCCAGCAAGTGCCGAGATAGAATATAGTTCATGGGGTTACAATCAGAAATCACGGTCACCATGCATAAAATGATATAATGACGAAAAAATTGGACAGCTTGGACCGCAAAAAACACTAACTTCTTGACATGTGCGTAACGTGTTTCAGGGTCAAGAAGGTTCTGAGACAAGTAGTAGATGACATACTTGGTACCATCATCATCATCTTGAACCAAAACCACGGTAATCGTACTGAAGGTGGCAACCATATAGAGGGTGAAATCACGATGGTAATTCAAAGGATGTAATAGAGGAGCGTTGACAAGCAACATCTTAAGCCTATCAAAAGACTGCTGAGCAATGTCATCCCAATAGAAAGGGACATCCTAATTTGAAAGTCGTGTGAATCCTTTGGCTACTTCGGCGTAGTTCGGGATAAAACGACGTAAGAAATTTTCTTTCCCTTGGAGACTCTAGAGCTGGTGTAACGAGGATGGGGAGGGGAGATTAACAATAGCCTCAACCTTAAGCAAGTCAAGGCAAATTCCATCTTTAGATATGATAAAACCTAAAATTATACTGGAATCGACGCAGAAGACGCATTTATGCGAATTGAGCCGAATGTTGTAGTGTCTACAATGAAGAAAGATCTGGCAGAGATGGTCTGGGTGGTATTTTTGTGCAACTGAATGAGCCAGAAGGTCATCCAGGTATGGTTGAAAAATATGACGAATATCGTGAAAGGCATAAGACAACGCGCGTTGGAATGTAGCCCCAGTGTTCTTCGAGCCAAAAAGGGGCTTCTTATATGCGAACGTTCCCCAAGGATAGATAAAAGAGGTCTTTTGTTGATCAGATGGGAGAATGTTGATATGACTATAGCCAGAAAAACCGTCCATAAGGGAAAATATTTCACTCCCTACACAATCATCAATAATATGATCGATGAAAGGGGTGGGATATTTATCCTTAGGATAGGCCCGATTAATATCGCAATAGTCAACACAGACGCGAATTGCTCCCTGTTTCTTATCCATAGGAACAATATTAAAAACCCACTTTGAGAATTTTTTCAACTTTAGCTTTGATGGCGGCGGATTCCTGAGGATGCACTGCATGAAGACGCTGGCGAACAGGCTTCGCACCTGGGTAGGTGGGAGTATCGTGCACCACAATATTGGGGTCAATTTCAGGCATCTCTTCGTAAGACTAGGTGAAAACATCATGGAATTCGCAAAAGAGGTTGGTATACACTTAGACTTCCTCAGAAGAGAAAGTGACTCCCACATGCATGTTCTCAACAATTCCCGGTTTCACGGAAATGTCGATAGGCATCGTTTGAGTAATGTTACCCAAGTTACCTTCAGCAAAGACTTCATGAGTCGAAATAGGATTTTGAAGTGGTGGAGAAGGAACTTGAGAAGCAAAATGCTCAAGACAGTTAGGCATTGCCCCGAGGCCAGGCATAAAGGAGGAACGATGATGCCCATCGATCCATGGTAGATCTTCAAGAGACATGGTTTCCATGATAGCCTCATCATACGGAAACACTTCTTTCAAAGGATCAGACGAATCCGCATCATCAAGGCAGGGGGATTGAGAATAAACGTCGAGAGACATGCTCAAAGGAGCACCTTCAAGAGGGGGAGAAGAAGATGTAGCTGTAAGCTCACAATAATTGATTTCAATTGGACTAAGTGGCATTGAATCCCCAAATGAATCAACCTATTCAGGCAAAGGGGCGATCCATGGGTCATCTGACCAAGAGATCATATTAACTTGAACGGTATTTGGTGGTGGACAGGGAAAGATACCCATGAGAGCGAGATCTTTGAAAAGACCCAGCCCTACACTGTTGGGGGGAGAAGGAATCTGATCCACGTATGGCACATTGTTCTCGGAAGACTAGGTAAAGAACGACAACTGATGAATAGTAATGATTTTTCCCTCGTGTGGAAACTTTAGAAGTCGAAAGAGGGTGGACGGAACACACAACATAGCGTGAGTCCAACTGCGACCGAGTAGAATATTGTAATTGAGTTTAGCGTCAATGACCTCTACTTCAACGTTGACCGTCTTTCCTTGCAACGTGATCGGCAAGCTAGCGAGAACACCCAAGGGTTTTGATTCCCTTCCATCAAATGCCTTAAGGGCATTGGGTGAGGAAGTTAGGGCTGGAGAGACAATAGCCTTCCAGCAAGAAGATGACATGACACAGGTAGATGCACCTTCGTCCACAATGGCTCTATAGATGCTGAGACCATTAATGCCAATTTGTATGACAAGCACAATCTGGTGCCGAAGTCGAGGGAAAAAAATCTCCAAGCCGAAAGAGAGAAGGTTAGAATCAACAGGATCAATTCTGTCGATTGCAGATATCAAAACTTTCCGTTGAGACGGACAACTCCGAAGCACTTCTAACGTGGACATCACGGATTTCACGTGTGCTAAATCCTAAAAAATATTGTAATGCTGAGCATCACGGGCATTAGGATTGTAAGAATATTTCTAGAGAACACCTTTAGAAGGTGGTCATACAACGGGTTTAGCACTGGGCCTTTAAATCTCAAGAGGACCAGAAGTAGGTGGGGGAGGGGGACCATCAATGACCTCTTTCCTGGCTGCCTGGCATGATCCAACATAATCCTTCGACCGAGTACCAATGGAAACAAGTGCAGAACCGTTCATCATGAATACTTGAGAGCCAAAAAATGCAGATGGTGAAGGTTGCTCAAACATCTGGGTTTGATGAGATGGGAAAGGTTGTTTAAGGACTATCGAAGTTCCCTTAGTGCCTTTTAGCATTTAACTAACCTTGGATTGTCTAGGACAATCCTTAGTGTAGTGTTCCTCATCACAAATCAGACAGGGATACTTCGGCTTTCACGATGAACCATCATTAGCACGAGGTTTAGACAATTCCAGTTTCGGGGCATCGGCTTTAGCCTTGCCTTTGCCCTTCTTTCTCCCCTTGGAAGTATTGTCTGCAGGATTGGCCTGAATGTCGTTGACCTCCGAGGTTTTACCAGAATCCTGGGTAGCTTGAGGAGCAGAATTATTGGAAGAATTTGATTTATGCTTCCCATTGGAAGACTTGCGTGAATTCTAAGACACGGAACCAATAACGTTGTCAACTAATGGGGTAGCCAACGCTTTAGAGGTCCCAGTTCGTGGAGCCTTAGTCAAGATGTCATACAAAATGCTCGATTGGGAGTACACTAAATCAAGGTACTGGGCACTAGCAATGGCTTGTTCCTCGATTACACATGCCCCCATGGAAATGCCTTTCGCAATCTGATTGAAAAAAGAGGTAGTGAAGCAATGAGTAAGAAGTTGTTCCGGAATTTCAAACTTGATCAGGCGACGATGCCGTCTCCATTCATGAATGTGGTCTGATATATGGGTAGCCCGGTCCTATTTCAAGGATGTTAGGAGATTCGTCTCGGCTTTGTAACGAACCGACAATTGGAAATGGGTAAGGAATGCCATAGCAAAAGTGTTGAAATCTTGAAAGAGACCATGAGGAAGTTCGATGTACCACTTAGCAGCAGCTCCAGTAAGAGTGCGCTAGAAGAGATGGAGTCAGACAGAGTCATCCACCCAAGAATTGGAAGAACACCATAAATGGTATGTCATGATGTGTGCTTGGGGGTCTTCTCCAGATTTTCCCTCAAACTTGGGACAATCACCAGGAAACTTCGTTGGAACCGGAGGCCAATAAGGATTATGAATAATGGGGGATCATTTTTCAATTTGGAAACATCCGGTAATTCCAACATGGAAAGAAAAGGTAATTGAGGGTTAAAAGGCATAGCAGGTCCTCGATAAGGACCCGTACCCATACTCCATCCTGGTTGAGTATAACTCTGCCCCCATTGGTTCTGTCTCGGAGGATTCGGACCATAAGGGGTATAAGCCAGATTATTCAGTTGATATGGTGGCTGAGGACCAGGATACGGGGGTTGAAAACCAGGATACTAATTCTAAGTATACGAGGGTCCAGATTGAGCAGCATAAGGATTTTGCTGTGGAGTATAAGTATGGCCTGGCGGTTGAGGGTAATAAGAAGAACCTTGAGGCGCATTGTATATTGATCGATATTGACCTTGAGGGTAATAACTGCCTTGGGGTCAAATGGGTTGCTGATAAGTAGGGCCCTACTGAGCTGGATAAGTCGGGCGCAGAGGTTGATTCGACTGCGGCATAGAGTAGAGTGGTGGATGAGCAGGGTGAATGGGCTATGCAGGTTGGCCTGGCTGAGCAGTTTGACCTGACGGATGAGGGCCACCAAGCTGCCCCTGCAGAGCAGGTTTTCCTGATGGCTATGGTGGGCCAGGTTGTGCCTAATAACTAGGTTTACCTGGAATAGGACCATAAGATGGTCCAGGCTATGCAACATTTGGACCAATTGGAAGATATGGCTATTGTGATTGCACCAAATGTTGAGATGGATAGATCTCCCCCCCAAGACCGTATGAAGGTCCGGGTTGATATACTGGTTTCTCAGCTGGTCCTTAAGGTTTCCCTGGCTGGATGACAGGCTGAGCTGGTAAAGGTTGACCTTGAGGATTGTAAGCCTACCCTTGCGGGCCGTAAAACAATCCCTGCTGGACCGAAGGTTGTCCCTGTAAGGGTTGCCCTTGTGGGACATACGCATACCCTTGCTGGTTTTAAGGTTGCCCCTAAAAGGGTTGTCCTTGTGGGCTGAAAGCATACCCTTGCTGAATCGAAGGTTGTCCCTGAAAGGGTTGTCCTTGTTGGTAAGAAGGTTGCCCAGGCAAGGTATGTATAAAACTGTTAATGAACTGATAAGCCTCAGGAGCAGGAAAATAGATAGGGTTTTCGTGCTTATCATATTGGAATGGAAGTGAATGAATTGGGGTATCATCCGTGCCATAATGAGAAAAATAAGGACGATTAGGATCCTGAGGGGACTGATTAGTCTAGGAGCACTGCTGCTAAACAACCAGCTGATACTTGTCAAAAGAGAGGCTGTTAGGGATTTCCATGGTAATTGAAGTCTCTACCAAAGCGGAAACTCCTGATGACTGAGCGATGAAAACCGATGTCGATGCAGCCACGCAAACAGTAGGCCTAGTGGGGACAGATGTAAAAAAAGGCGTCGACAAGACAGGTGTCATCGGCGACATCCCTAATGATGAGAGAACTGACCCCCTTGACGGATTAGATGTTGCCATAGAGGTAATACCGGATATAATCTGACCCAAAGACCTATATCCAGCTGGAAGCGACACCGATGGTGAGGATTGAGCAGGCTCTTGATGGATTTATTCCAGGAAAAGTTGGTATTCTTCATAAAAAACTGGAATACCCTCACTTCCATTAGGACCAGACAGATCCATGTCTAAATCCACCATGAGATATTGCAAAATACTATGGGGTCTAGGAGGTATGATAGTAGCCAAAAATGGTGATCCCGATGTAAGAGGGGGAAAATGTTCCCCGACCCCAAACCCATACCAAGCGTTTGAAAGAGGCCATTAGAACTCAACTGGTTCCCCAAAGGGGTACTCTGATGGGATGATAGGCTTTTGAAGCTCGACAGACCTAAAGTTCTGAGAAGTTTCATATGAATCGTCTGAGAAAGGAATACCAGTAGAAAAAACCAATGGTTCCGTCACTATGACTGTAGTACACCAGAGAAAGAAAAAAGATCGAAAATGAAGACTCTTGGATCAAAACCAAGGCAAACAAATATAGGCCAAGGAATCAAACTTTAATGGGTGTGTAATCATAGGTAGTTTATTTTACCACATTGAAACCAAACATTTGTTGTTTCATGTTTTAATAGTCAAAGATGACTCTAGTCTCTTTCAATTTGAAATGAGCGTGAAAGAACAAGTGCTCGATGATATTTTCAAATTTATGGAGTCTGTAAAGATAAAAAATTATTGCTCAGGTAGTCTAGGTAAAAGGGTGTACCAGGTTCCCGTGAACTGCCATATACACCTTGGTTATAAAATGAAATAAAAATAAACCAAGGACTTGACGTACGTGCAGGTAGTCTCCTCGAATGTTGTGTTCATCTATCATGGTCACAAGGTAGCAGACTTGGCTTCCTATGAATAAAAGGATTGCAACCAAGAGGGGTATCCCTTTATATACTCGACGGTACGGGGAGCGCAAGTCCGTACTAGCGTTATCTGAAGCCAGATGGAAAGCGACAACTGCTAGGTTTAAAGACGCTGGAACACGTCTCTAACTTAGACCACTAAATTTTTCGTTAGGTTTCAATGTTGCCTTAGTTTAATTGAATAAATTTTAAGTTGATCTTGTATTTATGTTTCAATTCCAAGGTCCTACCGAATGTTGAATCTCACGAATCCAAAAATGCAAGCTACATGCCATGAAATACCGTTTCGTTCGATGAAAATCTATCTACAAGAAATTTTAGGAGTTTCCAAGAAATAGAAAATAATGAGAACACATAGAATCATCCACTACAGTACCTGATGCAAGCTAATGAAAATGAGAAATCTTTCCTAGAATGCCCATTGCTGGTTATGCGAAAGATTTTCCAATTCCACAATGCAAACAAGAACGCAAGAAAAAAATATTTTTTTGATTTTTCAATGTAACAAAGCAAAGAGTGCACTAAATGAAATGAAAAATAAACCTTCACACTAGTTCAAGAATGTTAATGCGAGAGTCGAAACGAAAAAATTCAATCAACTCAAAATCAAACAAAACACAAACTCAAACCAATGTTGCAATCTCTCAAATCGAAGAAAGATGTTGAAATAGACCCATACAAGCAGTGTAATCTATGCTTGGAGTGACAGGAAGCACAACTGAATGAAAGAGCCAAGACTCATTCAAGACTCATTCCACCAAATTCAATCACTCAAACAGATCAAGGGAGCTAAATGCAATCAGACAAATAATGAAGGTGGCTATGAAACAAAAGACTGAAGCTCCTATAGGAGGCTCAACATACCAAAGCACTATAAAACCCTAAGGCTATGATGCTGACAAGAAATGGGCAAACAACCGTAGGAAGGAGGCTGTTCACAGTCACAAACAATCCCAAAACACTCAAATCAAGTCAAGAAAACACCCAGAGAGACAAGTACTAACCAAAAACTCCAAAACAGGGCAAACCCTAACACCTACAGGAAATGACGTGACTGTCTGGGTGTAATCAGTGCCAGACAGGGTATGGTGCGGGTGTTGAACTAGAAACAAGTGCCAGTGGGCATGACTGTCAGACTGGAAACCGCGCCAATCAAGCCAACCCTAGAAAAAGGAAAATTTTGGAAAAAAAGAGGTCATATCTGATCCTATGGGGCTGAACAAGGGTCTTAGACTCACCAAAAACAGTTAGAAAAGGAAAGATAAGCAAGCAAAGACCATGAAGAAGACCTAATGGACGGAAGACAAACTCACACTGATCCCCAGCAGATTCGCCAATTTATTGGTGAGGTAAATCCCCTATGTGGACAGAGGCGATCCCACTAGCCCTAGAGTGGGTCTAGCCACAAACAAGACACGCTATAACATCAATTCTTAGTTAACGAATGGATGAAGACTCGATAGATAACTTACCGGAGGTCCTACGTTGTTGTATCGTCGGAAAGAGTGGCTGCCTCTCGCTCCTGGTTTGACAGGTCACGATCCACTCGTTCTCATGCTTAGATACTTGCACATACACAAGAAACAAAGACGATATACAACATACTATTCTTCATTCATAACTATCAGTCAGCCAAAGAAGATTAAATCAATTGCATCAATAAACATAACACAATGATGGAACCAATACCATAGTCGAGTATATTAATGAAAGGAAGGAAGAGTACAACCAAGCTTCGACATTGCGGTCTCCTCCAACAGGGTTCCAGCGGAGCACATCTCACAAAGGCTCGTTGGGAATTCAGACAGGGCTCCCCCTACGGAATTCGCCTTGGTTCTACCTTCTCGTTAGCGATTACTCAGCTATAGTATCTCTTCTCCAAGTTCAGCTTCTTGGCTATATGTTCAGCTAGCTTTCATAAAGGGATAAGGCTTGTTTATATAGAGGGGGAGGGAGAGGTTAGGATCCCTATAATCATGGAAGAGAGACCTATCTTCAAGGATTTTTCCATGGGAGGAGGAAACCACTACCTAAAGACGGCGATCCATGGCTCATCAAGTTAACCACTTCCTGTGACTCATCCTTGAGGTGATTAAAGGAGACTTTTGCCTCTAAAAAAAGTTCCCAAAAAGGCTGGTGCGAGCACAACAAAGATACAGAGCACCATATGGCGCGGGCTCTAGTGTACATCCTTCACACTGGCGTGAGGGATGAACTGGATACCCATGCCAAGACCAAAACATAGGTTTTTGTGGGCTTTCTAAGGAAATGTTCAACAGGAGAAATGATGTCCTTATGCAGAAGGATGCAAAGAAGGTGTTTGCAAAGTATGACACTGCTCACAGGTCATGGGAAAGACCCTCTAATATGTGGGGCGAGGGATTGCAGGGACGGTGACAAAATGTTGTGTAACAGAAGGTGCCCCAATACAATATATCAAGTGAAAATGAATGAGTTGAAGTTGAACACTTGAAATAATATATCAATCAAGAGGCAATAATGTATCCTCAGAGTCGATGGCGAAGAGTCTGCCACTAATGACTGCAAAGCCTAAGGTATTGACAACGAGACTCTTGACCTTATTCCCAGAGCAATGAGTCGGAGTCAATGGGAAAATATTTGCTGGAAGGAAGGCATTAAGGCATCCCACATTAGTCCAGCGCGAGTGTAACCCGTAGGCCAAATTTTAAAAGGAATTGGACAAAGTAGAGTGAGGTAACCAACCCGAAGTACGTTTCTGGCATGCAGAAGATGAAGCCTTTGAACCAACTAATAATGAAAGCTGACAAAGAGGCGAGATGTCCACCGATAGGGTCAAAGGGAAATGAAGGTACTGCATGAATCCTAGGTGTGATAATGTAAGTTGACGTCGAACACAAGAGAAACCACTCAGTCAAAGACCCATGATGATGATCAAATGCTGAGCATAAGGTCACCTATCAATGATGTAAATAAGGCCAGGCGCAGCTCTAGGTTTACTCTCAGAGCAATATGTCGTAGTCGATAAGAGACAAACCCGCTGGAAAGAAGTCAATAGGGAACTTCTCAAACCAGCACGAGAAAAGGACCAAAATATCTGATGTGATAGAACAAGATACTAACAAGACCGTGAAGGCCGACTGAAAAATGAGTCAGGAGACAAAGCAGAAAATCCGACTCGGGTTAACTTCCCTTGAACAAAAGCACGACTCCTATTTGACTATGGCAGAAAATGATAACTTTGTATAAGTTTGTCATGCAGGGGGCATAAACAAACTCTCCATATGATTGGAAGAGGTAACCAATCGGGGGAGTACTGATTCATGAAACAAGGTTATGGCTTCTCCTAAGTCACAAACTAAAACCATCCCAAATGGAGAAAAGACTTAGCTTTTTTGTGCTTTGTTCAAGGGTGACAAAACTGACACTGTAGCTTCCATCAAGTATGGAAGAAATATCACATTCCCGCCCTTTTTCAAAATATTTGATTTTTTTGTCTTTTTCATAATCAAAGCCTGAAAAAGAATAAAATAATGTTATGATACAATGGATAGAACGAGTGTCGTGAAACAGATGCACTATTTCCTGGGACAGGAACAATCCTATGCTCAATGTAAGGTGGCGAAAACTGGTAAGTGACACTCAGAGGAATGTTCCATCCATGGGTAAAGGTGTCAAGTCGTAGAAGCTAAGTGTTGCATGGTTAACTAGTACAGAAATACATGGTCAAAATATGGCCTAAACATTGAGTCCAAAAGAATTCGGCTAAAGGCCAGGATAAACAAGTAGTCAATATGCAATGCATTAATACAACTCGATAACATAAGGGAGCCTCTAGGGTAATGGCCAGAAAATGGTAGTGAAGAAGAAGAAGAATGAAGCTTAAACGCATAAGACATGGCGGGACTAAAGAGGACTCCCGAGCCTACAAGAATTGCAGCATGGGCGACAAATGCTAGCGAGGAACTAACTAGGAAGCCCATGTAAAGAAAGGCTCTACCACCAGGTCATGATTAAAAAGTCCGCGAGTGAAATGGGTTAAGTATTCATGAAATGATGGGATATACCCTATGGAAAGTGATCATAATGGAGGCTAGTACACAAAATGCAATGGAAAGTGGATTCCCTAACCTATACTTTAGTTCAAAATCAGATACTTGCCATGACAGGTCAGCGGTCATGGATCCGAAGCAAAACTGAAAAAATTTCAAATTTAGCAATATGTACCTGAAAAATACCTTGCCCAACACTTAGAAGCCAAACGGTTATACAGCCTTAATCAAATTCGAAAAAATAAGCATAAGGAAAATTTTCAAAAATTTTATAATTCTGGGCATAAATAGACCATTTGACTCACATTTGGCTCATTTTCACTTTGCTGAAGTGGAGAAGGAGCTTTTGGAGCAAAAATTCCTTTTCTCAAAACCAGAGAAATCAGCCATCAAATCGCGCCCAATCAATCAAATAAGCTCTAAACTCATCCTTCTCGTCAATTTCGTTCCAGTTTAAGGTAAAAATTTTGAAATTTGACCATAGGAAATATTTTTTGATGAAACCC
Organism: Pinus albicaulis; assembly: GCA_034641835.2. Taxonomy (NCBI): domain Eukaryota; kingdom Viridiplantae; phylum Streptophyta; class Pinopsida; order Pinales; family Pinaceae; genus Pinus; species Pinus albicaulis. Next base: position 67,791,164 of record CM076577.1, on the reverse strand, counting down.
TATGTGCATACGCGGGTTCAAGTGGACGAACCTACGTATGATACGCGACTATGTATAAGCGAAGCCACATATGCGCAGAGTGAAAATTTGAAATTTGAAATTAATCCATGATATAATGATTTTTTCAAGATGTCAATTAGCTGGAGAGAGCGTGAACATAGTGCCATCGAAAATGAAGTGATGGAAGATGAAAATTTGCTAAGTATTCTTTGAAATTGTGGATTGCTCAAGTTCCTTAAAATGCCAAATATGAAGAGCAATGTGCGGTTGCTCCAAATGTTGGTGAATTATTGGGAGCCGGAAGAGCACTGCTTCATAATTGACCAGATGCCAATACGCATAGAAGTGGAAGATTTATATTTCATCACTGGACTTTCTCGGAGAGGAGATCTAGTAGATTTACATAGAAAACCTGTTAGAGGGCTAACCGTGGAAGATTATTTCCAAGTCTACTACGTAGAGGATGCACAAAAGGTAGGAACCCAGATTCTTATCAGAGATTTGAAGGATTTATATATGAAGATCCTTCTCTTCACCATTGGCAAAGTAGCAGGATTTTCTTCTCTGCATCAGGCTTCGAGGACACAAATGAGTATAGGAGTAGAATGCCTGATACATCTTTTTGATTGGTGCACAACAATACTAAGCAATATGAAGAAACAGTTAACATCAATCTGAAAAGAAAAGACCAAAAATTTCGGGTATGGTACAATCTTGCTGACATTTTTCTTTGAGAGGGTCCCATGGCTTCGACCCAAAGTCATCTCAACAATCAGCATCCCTAGAGATCCAAGAATAGCCCGATGGGCAGATCTGATGAAGAGATTAGGGGAAGTGAAGTTCCTCGAACCACTTGGTATGATGAGTTCTTCCAATGGTGGGAGGAACAGTCATCACAGTGGAAGATTATCCCTATGCTAGGATGGACTTTCATGCTGATCCAGATCTAGTCCTGCCACCCGGTACAGCATGGGACGCAATCGGTGAGATTGCAATTTTGATTTTTGATTATATAATTTTTATGATTTTTTCAAAGTATGATAATGAAAAAAAAAAAATTGATGGGACTAAAATGACTTACAAGATTATGATGATCGTGATGTAGACATGGGACCAGTTAAGCCAGAGGGATACCCAAGGCATAAGCACCGCAAAGGTGAGGCAAATGCAGAAGATCCTGGCAGGACACTCCATGTCGTCCAGAGGAACTTGGAGATTTTGACTCGCCAAGTGCCTATGGCTACGTAGAGGACCTGCCAGGCTATCCAAAGACGGGTAGTTGGACTACCACGAGACTGGGTGTGGTTATTCTGCTGTGTAGCAACTGCTATCGTGTTCTATAGGAACATGAATGTTGGGCAGGGACCTCAAGAGTAGATTTATAGATATGATCGGATGACTGTAATATTTTTTGATGATAAACATGATCGCGGGCATAAGCCCTAATTTTGCAGGACATGATGGTCCAGATTTTGTATATGTTTGAACACTAACTATATATATATACAACGATTAATATGATGTGATGACTCAAATGTATGAAAAAATGTATGATGTATTTGGTATATTGTTTAAATTATTGAATGATGAATATGCCAATCAATTGCTTGATTAGCCAATAATTCTGCCATCTAATTGTCAACTCAAGGAATATGAATGAATGTTATAAAGTGAAATGATATTTGTAACAAACGTACCCTAAAAAACAACCGATGTAAAAATGGGTCTCAGACCCGATATGTGTTGTTCAACTGCAAAACCACCAGCTATGAATCCAAAAAAACTATTAACGAATCAACACCCAAGGATATTGCCTCCGAGAATAGATTAATCACTGCAGTGTATTCTGCTACGTTGTTTGAAGTAGGACCAATGCAGACACCTCTTGACACTAACAACTGACCGAATGGATAATGGAGTACCCAAGCCGCGGAAGCTAAGTTACGGGTATGTCTACTAGCACCATCGGCGAAACCAAAATGACTCATGACATCCAATAACACCTGCCAAAGCAGATAAATTCATCAAAATCACATCACCAAATCGAAAACTCATATATGTACAAAATATATATATATATATATATACAACAAAGCAAGATGCTAGGCTAAAGCCTAGGCATAATAATTTTTCAAATAGAGCCCATTTCTGGGCTCCGCCAACTCATTTCTGTCAAAATCAATCAAGGCATAGGCACTTATTTTCATAACCTTCTTAATGATGAAGGGGCCATACCACATGGATTTAAACTTTCCTGCCCCCAAGGCATCCTTCTCTTGGGCATAAACCAAGACAAGGTCACCTTCAGAGAATAACCTAGGTTTGACCACCTTATCATACTGGACTTTTACCCGTTTCTTATGCACCTCATTCATCGTAGTTGCATCTCAACGCTGCTCATAAATATGTTCTAGATGAAGAATGCATTCTTCAAGACTAGAAGTGTCCAGAAGAAGTTCAACGGCTAGCTTAAAAGAGGTAATCTCACACTCAATCGGAAATATAGATTCCAACCCATAAGCCAGTTGAAACCGAGTAAAACTAGTTGTTGTTTTGACTGACATTCGGTATGCCCAAAGTGCAGGATACAACATAATATGCCCATTAGATCTGGCTTTAACAATCATTCGTTGAAGAATTGTCTTCAAGGATTTGTTCACAGCTTCGACTTGCCCATTGACTTGACGATAATAAGGAGACGAGTGCTCCTACCGGAAACCCAATTTCAGAGCCAATTCGTCCATCATGTTGTTCTAAAAGTGACTTCCATGATCAGTGACAATATCTTGGGGAATACCAAAGCGAGAAATGACTTGATTGAATAGGAAAAGAGTTGTTGTCTCACCGTCATTCCCAAAGGTAGGCATAGCTTCAACCCATTTGGTGAAGTAGTCTACAGCTATGATAATGTACTTGTGACCTTTAGCCGAAGGCGGGTTACAACTAGTAAAATCAATACCCCACTTTGTAAAGGGTCCAACAATAATGACAGGAAAGAGCGGAGCTGGATGAGCACACATTTTTCAAGTATAAATCTGACACGAATAACAATTCTTGACCAATTCCATACAATCTTTGAAAATCGAAGGCCGGAAGTATCCTGCACGCAAGATCTTTCGGGTTGTAGCAAGCCCAAATAAATGACCACCACAAGCTCCGCTGTGGCAATCATTCAGCACAACCTCAGCTTCTTCGAGATTTAATCAGCGCCGAAGGATTTAATTGACCCTGCGACGATACAAAGTGTCACCAATAATCAAATAACTTTTGGCTAAGTGACGTAACTTTCGACGTTCATCTTTCGAAAAATTTAAGGGAAACTTTACAGTCTGGAGATAAACTATGAGATCTCCATACCAAGGATCCTGTGAAGAAATGAGAAAAATATGTTCATCAAGAAATGATTCGTCACAAACAATCTCTTCTCCACAGGGAAACTCAAAGATCAATTCCGAAAAAACTAGTGATTTCTTGGACTTGACAAACATAAACTCAAGATCAAATTCCTGCAAAATCATAATCCATCGATTGTATTTTCCCCCAATCACTTGCCTACTCAAAACAAACTGAAATGGATTGACTACTGCCAAAACATAAGTTTTGCGTAGAATAATGTAACGCCTGAGCCGTTGAACATCATGCACTGCTACTAAAGCAAGCTTCTCTATCGGAGAATACCGAAGTTCAGGTCTTACCAAGCCTCGACTAAGGTAGTATATAACATGCTCGAAAAGAGCATCGTCTTCCTGAACTAGAACCATACCAATGGTAGATTTTGTTGTTGTAAGATACAAGAGGAAATCCTTGCTATAATTGGGTGGACTCAATATAGGAGCAGAGGTCATTGCTTTTTTCAAAGAATTTAATGAGCGTTGAGAAAATTCATCCCAAAGAAATGGAACTTATTTCTTTAATAGTCTCACAAATCCTTTTGTAATCTTGGCATAATTTACAATAAATCTCCCCAGAAAATTAGCTTTCCTTGCAGACTTTGAAGTTGATGAATTGAAGGCGGGGGAGGAAACTGAAGTATTGCCTCAACCTTGAAGGGATCTACTCGAATCCCTTCTATAGACACTATGAATTCCAAAAATCGATCGGATGTGATAGTGAAAACGCACTTTTTCGGGTTCAACCAGATTTTATAATGCCGACATCGTTCAAAAACTTGACGGAGGTGAGAAGGATGATCCATTCTCTTACGAGAACAAGCAGCTAAATCATCCAAATATGCCTCGATAATATGTTTGATGTTGTGGAAGGCGTAAGACATGGCCCGCTGAAAAGTAGCTCCAGCATTTTTTAGGCCAAAAGGCATTTTCTTGTAAGAAAAGGTACCCCAGGGACAAATAAATGCAGTCTTATGTTGATCTTCAGGATGGATAGTAATTTGATTATATCCAGAAAAACCATCCATGAAGGAGAAAATCGCATTCCCTGCACACTCATCAATAATCTCATCTATAAATGGTGTGGGATAGTTATCTTTAGGACATGTTTTATTTAGGTCTCGGAAGTCAATGCAAACTTGAATTGTTCCTTTTTTCTTGTCCACGGGAACTAGATTTGAAACCCACTCAGTCAAAGGAACTGGGTAAATGAACCCTTCCTTTAGTAGCTTCTCCACCTCATTTTTGATAGTTGCGGCCTTCCTAGGGTTGATTGGATGAAGATTTTTCCTAATAGACTTATAATTTTCGTATACCTTTATCTCATGATGGACAATAGATGGATCTATACCAATAATTTCCTCATAATACCAGGCAAACACATCTCTAAAATCTTGAAAGAGATCAGTATAAATTTGAATCTCTTCAGGAGAACATTCAGCTATGATGAAGACATTCTCTATAATGTTGGGATCTCTAGAGATGTTCAATGGGATAGTAGGAGAAATCACAGCCATGTTCCCTTTAGCAAAAACCTGTGCTGGTGCTAAAGGATTCAGGACCAGAAGACTGAGGGCTAGGAAAACTTGATTCAACTTCGTTCAAATCTAGTAGGAAGTAAGAGCGATGATGCAAATCATCCTACGGTCTCTCTACACCAATCATTGCTTCAAGGATTGCCTCTTCAGATGGAAGAGTGGTATCAAGGCAATTCTGAGCCGAAGATGAATTGAGAGTCCAATTCGGAGCCACATCTCCATTTAATTCCTCCGGTGAAAGAGAAGCTGGAATGTAATCTGCAGAGTCAACAATAGAGCTATAAGAAATCTCAGCTGTAGATATAGGGAATGCCATTCCACCCACTTGACCTTCTTCTAATGTGGAGGTTGGAGAAGGCAAGGTCCAAGGGTCCGAAAAATAATTAATTCTAAAGAACTCTCTTCGAATAGGGACCTTGGAGGATGAAATCGCATTGATATGAACCGAAAGAGGCAGAAGATCAAAAGTACCCATCAAGGAAGTGTACATTCCAACCCCCAGATTGTCAACAAGCGACTTGGTATCCTTCACCAAAGGAATGGTTGAGTCAGAGGATGCATTCGGATCTACGGGAGAACAGTCCAGTTGGTCAACTGTAACAATTTTCCCTTCGTGAGGGAAACAAATGATACGAAATAATGAGGATGCAATGGCATCCATCTCATAGATCCAATTTCGCCCCAACAAAAGGTTATAGTCTAAGCTTGCATCAACTATCTCAACTTCAATATTAATAGTTTTTCCCCCAACACAGATGGGTAAAGCTGGAACAATACCATGCGGTCCGTGAGAATGACCATCAAATGCAATCCAAAGAGTGGCTGAAGGAACAGCTGCGAGAGATCCAATACCCTTCCAGCATGCGAGAGACATCACACACGTGGAAGCACCCTCATCAACGATTGTTCGAAACATATTGAATTTTCGATAATTTGACCTGATATGAAAATCCATATGATGAGGAAGTCTCTTTTTAAAATTCAACATGTAAAATGTGATCATAAGAGAAATCTTTGGATCAACAGCTCCAATAGCAGCGAGAAAAGCACTCCACTGAGCCGGACACGACTGGAGCACCTCAAACACAAACATGGCACAAGGATTTTGAGCCATATCTTCTACAATTGAATAGTTATGGGCAGCCTTGGAATTAGGATTGATCGTTAAACGTTTTGAAGATCATTTCGGCATTTGAGGTATAGGCTCAACAGTAGGCCTAGTAATATGGAGTGGCTCAGTACTATCAGGAGCACCCTTGGCTTTCAAAGACTCATCTTCTCCATAGTCACGAGATCTTGTAGCGATATCTGTGTGAGCACTCATCATATATATGTTTGATGTATTTTCCCCTTCCTGGCTGCCCCCAGAGGAAGCCCTAGTATTTTGATTCGCGCAAGCAACTAATTGATGCCCTTGGGGAAAAGGGTTTGTTAGGACAGCCTGGGAGCTAGAAGAACCCTGTTGAGATAACAAGCATTTTGCATCCTGAATTTTAGGGCAAAAGTGCGTAAGATGATCTCTAGTGCATAACTTGCATGGAAACTTCATTTTCTTTTTATTATCCTTTTTACCCTCTCGAACATGATCATTGGATTTGTTTGCATTCCCCTTCCCATCCTTGTCCTTTTTCTTGTTATTTCGTCCCTTCTTCTTCCCATCGAGTTGTTGATTTCCTTTGGGATTGGAAGTTTGGACAGCATTAATTTCCAAGGACTGGGAAGGAGTTAACACTGAAGGCACATCCTGACCAGAAGAAGCAGACTGTATAGACAACTGCTACAATTGACTAAGCAGGTTAGCACTGCTGTCGATCGAATCGATAAGTCCATCACCATTAGGACCGGGTTTAGTTTTGGACAAGTCAAATTTGGATTGAGGAGCATCCGACAAAATTTTATTAAGGACTACTGATTGAGAATAAATCAGTTCCAATTGTTGAGCCCTAAAAATAGCCTTCTCTTCATAAAATACTCCTGAAAGAGATACGGCCTTAGAAATTTTTGGTTGTAAATATTTCAAAAACCACTCAAGAAGAAATTCATTTGGGATTTGGGCTTTAATGAGACTCTTCCTTCTTCACCATTCCTGAATATGATCAGAAATGTGAGTTGCCTTGTCCTGCTGAAAATTGGCCAGGAGGTCAGTCCCGGCGTCATAACGGACAGGTAACTAAAAGTGATTTAAGAACATGGTAGCCAATTCTCTAAAAGTATCAAAACTACCCCCAGTTAACTCAATATACCATTTGGCAGCATTTCCAGTTAGGGTTCTTTCAAATAATCTCAACCTAATCGAGTCATCAATCAGAGAGTTCGAGGAACACCATAAATGGAAATTGGTGATATGATCTGTCGAATCCTCACTAGTTTTCCCTTCAAATTTTGGAATATCTGAGGGGAGGTTGGTGGGGACCGGTGGCTAACCCATACCATATCAAATAGGATCATTAGTCAACTTTGACAAATCTGGCAATTTTAACATTTCCAGAAATGGTAAGCAAGGAGGAGCCTGGGAATTCCATACTCCATAGGAAGGATTCCCAACATTCTGAAAAGAATAACCTGGATTTGTTGAGGCACTAGGTTTCCAAGTGTTTTTCGTAGAGAATTTTGGGCCATAAGAAAATCCTTGTGACCCAACATTTGGAGAAGGACCCCCCCCCCCCCCCAACATAGAGTAGCTATACACAGGACCATTTCCTCCCACTGAGGTAGTTAATGGAGAGGAAACCCCTTGGTAAGGGTTCCAATCATTTGCAAACGGAGAAAAATCCTAAGAATTACTCGATGAAGGGAAAGGAAAATTCCCTTACTAACCAACAAGAAACTGATTCCCTGCTCCTAATGCTGTAAAAATAGGATTCCATCCTGTAAAGACATTAGAACTTTAACCTCTCAAAAACGAATTAAAACCTGAAGTATAAGAGGTAAAAGGTAAAGATCTTAAGGAAGGGTTTGAATGAGGGATGTGCCCACTTCCAAAGGGGAACCCTTGAAATGAAGTTGATCCACTAGCCATAGAAGGAATGGGTGTGGGCACAGCTGAAGCAGCTAAAAAGGAGAAATAAGGAATCCCACTAGTGGGCATTACAAAAGAAACGGGACCAGATTGAGAAGCATGTGCTTGGGTGTAACCAGAGCCAAAAATAGCAGCACTAGAAGTGATTGTCGATATAGAAATAGTTCCCCCTCCTTCAACTGAAATAGGGGTCTGAAAACTTGTGATGTTCGTAGCCGAAACTATGTTCCCAGTCGTGGCCATCAAAAGGTATGAGTATGACGGATAAGGACTTTCCAGTCTCTGAGACTTTGGTCCGATGTACTGAATAATGTAAGGATAACTAGAAGGAAGAGGAGATGGAAGAGACTCAGTAGGCTGAGGGACTTCCTCTATTTCTACTTCTTCTGTTGGAAATAAAACTCTAGAGATGAGTGAAGCACTCCTCTCTACACTGACACTGACACCAGAACCACCCACAAAAACTTCAAGCCCTAACGGAGGATCTCTCTCCACTATGTTTGAAACCACCGGGTGAAAATCACCCTCTAAATTACTCCTACGCCTTCTTGAAGAAGGCTCAGCACTCGCGGGAGATAACCCATGAAGCCTCCTCGATCGATGAGGCGATCGGTCAACCACTTTAAGATATTTAAAATTAGACTCAAAAAATATATGAAGCTAATTAATCTAGGAGAAAATAGCACACTCTTAAAAATATCCTAAGATACAGCCAAGCAAGCAACTCTCGAGTATATCTGCTCTGGGTGATGAAGACCAGACACCAAAATACAAGACAACGAAATGATAGGACCTTCTGAAAATAGTTTGGGGTAATTACGCCCCAGGCCTACTAGAGAAGGTAACATAAACAGTTACAATGACCTCCTAACAACAGCCTTTTCCAGTGCAAGTTCCTAAGCTTCGCAAGGGCACCCTCCAGAAGTACTGATGGAAGTGATGCAACGTCTGTCTCAAGTACCATGGGTATTCCCCCCCGCAGTCACATGTGTGGTCCCTAGGATAGGCAACTATGGGCACCAATCCATATCAGTAGCTGGGCGGAATGGTCTTAGGTCAAGATTCAGCAAATAGGAGAGGGGGTATCTCTCTTCTCTACCTGCATTATCCCTCACGCTTGACTCTCTAGAGGAGAGCTTTCCCAGTCCACTTAACGGTGTTAGATTTCACTCATTAATAAACTGTCTACGTTTAAAAATTTGAGCAGCCTTGGAGAGTTAACTCTCCACTCACCTAATCCAAGGCCCTACAACATAGCTAGTTGGTGTATGATTAATGACAATTATACAAAAACTTCTAGTTGTTTTTAATTAGATCACTCATTTTAAATCGGTTGTTACTTAATTCAAGGGCTCACAGAAGTGAAACTGATGGTGTTTTATGACGCAGAAGAAATCAATGAAAACCTATTTACATGTGAATGCAATGATTTCCTTTCGATGAAAGTGATTTCTACACGGGTTCTACGACACTAATAAGCAAAAACTTTGTTTTTTTCTTTTCAGACACTCACACTTCACATAATTCGAAAAAGACTAAAATTCTCAAATGCACTTAATGAAAACTACCAATGATATGCAAATCCTAAGATGTTAATTCTAAAGAAGCAAAAAGAGTTCCTAGACAATGGTTCAACCACTTTTTGACAGAATACAAGGCCAGTTCCAAACATAACTCCTATATATAATAACATCAAAAATGAACTTGATAAACGAGTGAAAGCAAAAGAAAATTTCCTTCACAATCAAGCCAAGAACCGAAGACTAGAAATCAACCAAGAAGCTCCAAAAGATGTAATGGAACCGTAAAAACAAACTCAAAGCAAAAGATATAGAAAACATAAAAAAAAAAAAAAAATTTGTGTTTTTTGTTTATAATGGAAGAAAAGATATTTCAAGAAAACAAACAAAAACTACCCAAGAACCAGAAACAAGCAGAATGAGTCTCCAAAAAGGCTTCAAAATTCTCAAGCCAACTGCGTTAATTTTGTAGCAGGACTCAAATGAGCAAAAATAATCAAGAAGCTCAATCAATTGATTCGGCACAGCAGCATAATCTTGCAACGACCCACACTCAAAAAGCCAAAACGAGATTCTTCAAGATTCGCAACAAGACAAGTTCAAGAAATCAAGAAAACTGAAATAGGCCAAAAAGGTAAAAACCATAAATGAAGCAATGCATAGGGCCAAGAAGAGCCAAAAAACAGGGGCTCATTGTTCTGATAGGTCAGAACAGCCAAGAACTTCAGGAAAAGCTCTCAGTTCTTTCGCCGCAATTGCAAACACACAAAATAAGGAAATTCACCAAATGGCTAGGTTTTTATAAAACAAGAGATAAAAAGATATAAAATCACTACAAACACAGTCCAGAGACCTTAAAGATACCACAAGAGTGGTTCCACCCAGACAAAAAAGATCACAGGAGCTGAAAATCAAAAATTTCAAACTTTCCCAGCCATACGCGCTTTTGCAGTGTGAAACTAGCGTGTATACGCGACTGTAACAAACGAAACTTGTGTATGTGTGGGTCCCTTTGGAAAACACAACAAGTGTATGCGACTGTGCAAAGAAAAAATTGCGTATGGAAATAAAGATAAAGAAAACAAAAAATTTAAGCCTGATTAAGGGACCAGGTCTTCTGTCTGACTGAAAAAAGACTTGCTAGACTGTAAAAAGTGATAAAACCTGTTAGGAACCCACAAGACAGATAAAACAACCCAAACAGGAAATCACAAGAATGTGATCCCCAGTGGAGTCGCCATTTCTGTTTCGGGAAATAATACCCTAAAGGTCTTGGGTTGATAACCTTCACAGATCAGGGGCATGCCATCACAAGAAGGACTCACTAAACCAACTTTTATGCTAATAACTAGAAACTGCAGGTTGCAGAACTTACCCGGATATCCCTCGGTTGAAGTAAATCCCACGGGGTGCAAACCCCCTGCAATACTTTGTTCTCTAAAATCTGTAAACCAGCAAAGAACGAACACAAAATCCTAGTTGTACAGCATATATATGTTCTATATGTCAATGGAAATCATGTATAATGACATTAAATGTTCAATTAATGATCGTTACACATGTATAAAATATAATTGACACGTAAACATCAGGAACAAGATGGATTCTTCTATTATTAATGACATGTATAGTACATAAACGTGAAGATATCACCTGAAATCTGCCACGGCCTTCGAGCATACCGTCCTCTAGATATGCCCAACCCTAGCCTCTCAAGATTTCTTCCAAGATGAGTGCACAATGGATGTCATATAGGGTGATGAACATCTCAAGGAAACAAGGGTTTCCTATATATATCTAGGAAGTGCAGGAGGCACGGGAATATACCAGACTTGGATAGGGTTCCAACAACGTATAATATCTATATTTCTCTCTGTCCTTCCTCCCTTAGGCCATTCCCTTGAGGGACTTTTATACTCCCTCAAATTAGTTGTTTATAGTTGGGAACGGTTAGGCCATGGGTTGGGGTGGTTAATTTACTGGAACAACCATAAACCCCGCCTCAAAATAGGGAAAATATATATTTTTTAATGATTAAAATGGCATATGTTGTTCTCTATGAATGGACTCGCGTATATGTGTGGAAAAGTATGGGCAGAGTCGCGTATGGGTTTTAAGACACTGTTTTTTGAGAAAAATGTCCAATTATAAAGGGAAGGGGTGCCCAAGGCCAAAGCATAAATCATCAAGTATGAGCTGGTGATAAATGATGCTATAACAGAATATCAATTATCTAACAAATCAAGAAAAATTAGAGCATTTGTGTAAAATATTAGACAAATATAGAAATCAAACACCAGATGTTTTATTAAAAAATATGAAAGAGAGACCTTACAACCGTGGCCTTGATGTTTGAGGCCTCCCTTTGGTGATGTTTGAATCCTTCACTGAAGCTCTTAAAGCAATCCTTCTCCCGGATAGCTTAGGTGTTATCACAATACCGGGATGTAGGTAAAATGAATTATAGACCAGCCCAACCATGACCAACCAGTAGTGGAAGGATGGGGATAAATTTATATGAAGGGAGAGGGATTTAGGTACCCATGAAAGAGGGAGGAAGGTCCACTTTTCAAGGGATAATCCCCCATTGATAAGATCAAAAGCTCTAAATGAGAGAGCTCGACCCTATCTCCACCGAATGACATCCAACTCGCCCTCCTAAAAACTTCTAGAGGTCGAAGCTTCTCCTCCATTTGAGGAAACACTACCAAAAAGGGTTCAGCGCGATTTTCTAAGTCAAAAGAGCGTTGACAGCGCTAGGAATATATAACTGTCAACCTCCCAGCAGCACGAGCAGGCAACTAGAGAAGCGCGTTGACCCAAAAAATTAGGGTTTTAGCTAAGTTTCTTCAATAATATTTCAAGACAGATTTATTTTAGTCTTTAGAGGATGTCTTTATGTATTTTTCCTAGGTGGATATATTGCACATGATTCGTCACAACAAACTTCAGGATCAAGAACGGGAAGTGAGTAGAGTGACAAATTACTCTGTAACAATGTGAACCTTGTCTCTCATTATGATGATTTCTTCAATAACCTCTTACTTCGAGCCCAGAAATTCAAACCACATCCACCTTGTGGTCATTACACTACCACACAATGTTTGGATAAGGGGGCATCCATTTCTAAGGGTTGAGAATAATAAATTCTCCTCATCCCTCATGTTACATCTGGTAGTATTGACTCTAGTTCCACTATTATTTCCCATCCTGAAGCACTTCTAGAGTTCGGTATCACTCCAGACCATGTTGGAGATGATCCACTTAATCATTCCTACATATTACTTCCACGACCCAGTCCCTTAGACATTGTTGTATTTCAACCCTTGTTTTGTCTATGTGATCATAAATTCATTATATGCAAAGCAACTCTTTGGTATGTTGACATTGTGTTCGTGAACCCATAAATTTAGTTCACTTGACTCATATATGTAGTTCCAAGTGATATTAGTACTCCACCATTTCCTTTCTCCTACTACATCCTTCATCCATTCACTACTACATTTGGGGGAAATTCCGACACTTGGTTCCGACATTTTTGACCAAATGTCAGAAATCTCCCCAAATTTTTTCAATCCCGCCCGAAACCGTCACTATACCGACGTTTATAGAAAAGTGTCGCAATACCAACACTTAGACAACGTGTCGCAATTGCGACGTTTGGAGGAATACGTCGCAATTTCTACACTATGCCCCAAAGCGTCGCTATTGCGACGGCTGCCTCGAAACGTCGCAAGTGCGACACAATGTCTAAGTGTCGCAATTGCGACGTTTGGAGGCATCCGTCACAATAGCGATGCTTTTTCCGCCGTCGGTATAACAACACTTATATGCGCGCTACATAAAAATATGAAACTTATATGCGCACTACATAAAAATGATTTTATTAAAAATACGAAACTTATATCCGTCGCAATAGCTACATTAACGTCTGATATCACGCGTGCATTTGCCCTCCGCTCTTGCAGAACAGCATTTGCCCTTAGCATTCGCCCTCAGCTCTTGCAGAACAGCATTTGCCCTCAACATTCACCCTTAGCTCTTGCAGAACAGCATTCGCCCTTAGCATTTGCCCTCAGCTCTTGCAGAACAGCATTCGCCCTCAGCATTCGCCCTCAGCTCTTGTAGAATATCATTCGCCCTCAGCATTCGCCCTCAGCTCTTACAGAACAGCATTCGCCCTGAGCTCTTGCAGAACAGCATTCACCCTCAGCGTTCTCCCTCAGCTCTTGCAGAATAGCATTCGCCCTCAACTCTTGCAAAATGGTAAGTTCTTACTGCAGGCCCTTCCTCCTATAGTAGGGTTGACTCTATTTGGGTTTTTTGGTCAATTCCATTAGATTGTGTTAGGCTATAGGGTTCTCTCTAGATGTCAAGAATCAAGATTCAATACCCTCTATTATCTTCATCACCCAATACAAGATTTAAATTTTTCCCAAAGAAACGCTTATTAATTTGGCAGCCATTATTTCTCCCTACTTAAAAAACCCTACATTTAAATGAAAACAAGCATTGCATTTCAACTACAAAAATCTATTAGTGTTCAAATGTACATGTGTGCATCACTTGTGTAGGGTATTCCTTTTCCACTTTCACATTATCCAAGAATGTGTGCAGTATAGTTCATATTTTTGTGATTTAGATTATCTTGAAAAATGAAAGGTAAATTATTTCCCATGGAAAAATAAGGTTTTCCCTTTTTACTACTGGAAATGGTACAACAAAGTTCCATTTCTACCCGAAACTCCTATGAAACAGGAACCAAATAAAGGCCATGTCCTCAATGGACATCATTTGGCTTTGAAAATGGCCATTGCACCGTGTTGTTTCTTATATTACATCACGATAGTTTCTTCGGTCATTTCTTGTTTCTTGAGATGAAAAACAACCAAAGAAATTGTGAAGATCCTTTCAAGAAATAAATGACCATTTCTCAATCATATCTCAACTATTTTTTATTTTATTCAAGGGTTGCTTACTTTGAGAGAAATTTGACACTTTTATAAGGAATATAACATAAAAACACAAAATGGGAAGGAATTGATGAGGTAGATGACCTTTAGTTGTTGTCAATTAAGAATTGATAATACAAGATGCATGTTCTGTACTACAAACTAGATTCCTTCCTGGAGTTAGGACATAGAGTATTGAATCAAAGTTGTAGTTTCTAACTTCTTGTATTGGTTCATCAATCTTGAAATTTAGACATTGCATGTCTTCATTGCTTCATGTTTGAATAATTTGCATCATATCTTACAATAGGAAATTAGGAATTATGATTATTATTACTTTATGGATCTGTTAAGTTACTTTTAAGTTTGCATGGTTTAGTGTGAAATTATTCTAGTGTGCCCCTAGGCCCGGGTGAAGGAATGCCAAGGACCGAGAACCCTAGTTTTTAAATGGTATTGTTTCTAACTATTTTTTAAAACATACAAATTACAATTAAATTTTAAAACTTAAGAGTTAAAACTTAAATGATTCAAATGAATTGGTATGCTATTTGGATGAATTGGTTTGGCATATTTAGAAATATCAAACCTCATAAATAAACACGTCTATTTTTAAATGGTAAAGAATTCTTAGACATTAAAGTTACAGCTCTGTTATAGTAGATGTATAAAATGCTTCCTACAGGTTTATTGGCATGGGGTTGATCGAATACAATCTAGACATACACAGCCTAATTTCCAAGAGGGATTATTTGTTCACACCAAAGGTGCTGTAGCTACTATGACTATGATGCAAAACTAGACAAATAGCATATCTATCATACTAGGCATGGCTTAGACAGAGTAGTTACTGGTGAAGAAATTTCTGCTGGCTTTGACTTTAAATGTAACAGAAATTTAATCTCTTAACCAAAGGTTTCCTGGATCTTAATTCTGTGAATTTTCTGCCTTGGGACTACTATGAAATATTATACAAAACAACAGTGGAAGTGAACAGTATTCCAACTGTAATGTTCTATTATAATTAAATTGCCTAAGGGAGGACAAAGTAGCCTATCCAACCCCATAGGCTATAGTCAATTATAAAGGGGGAAGTTAAAACTTATAAAAATAAATAAAAAAATAAAAATAAAAAAAAAACATACCTACCTATCCATGAATCATAAGTTCATAACTTACCCAGCAAAAGCGTAGACTTACCACAAACATCCATCCTCAAATTGCTATGGATGAGCCAGAGCCTCAAGATGAGAGTGATTCCTACTTGGAGAGCATGCTAAGTGAAGATATAAGTGATGCTGATGATATGGCTTGAGGAAGCCATTGCTCACTATTAGGCTTTACCTATTTTTATTTTAGTATATCAAAATTTCCTAGTTCATGTTTACAGTTTGCCATTTGGAGATGCCTTGAGGCAAATTTTGAATTTAGTATGACAATGGACATATATTTTGAAATTTTGAATCATGATTCTAATTTCTTATAAGTTATTAATATGTAAATTGAGCTCCAATTTTCACTTGATATCATATATGAATCATGATATTATCAAACTAGAAATTTTGAAATTTCAATGACAAATGTCACATGTGAATGTTGAAACTTGAATGTTGAATGATGTGCATGTTTAAATATTTAAAGTTTAAAGTTTATAAATTATTAGTAATTTACAAATTAATATATTAGTGTCATTAAATTTATAATTTATAAATTATAATTTAGAAAATATAGTATTATATATGATATATAAATTATAATATATATTAATATAAAAATACCCAGACCAACCCACGCACCCTGTTTCAAAAAATGCCATCCCCGTCCCCGTCCCCGAACCCAAGTTTCCTGGCAACATAGTTTCAAACATTAAATATCAACAAAATCGTTTAAAGGATATTGAAAGGAAAAGGTGATGGAAGATAGAAAGTGCCTTACTTAAATGCTCTAAGGATTTTTCAATAGTTGCTCCAAAAGCTTCACTTCAAGGCCCTTCAAGATCGTCTCCAACAATGCTATACCATCAGCTTCAACAATGTTGCTCCAAAAATGTCCTCAAGGTCTTCACAACAAGTTTACTAGAAGTTGCTCCAACAATATATTCAATAAGGCCTTCATTGTCAACTCGTCTCTTGTTTGGGTGCCTTAATGTGCAATGACATGTTTCCAGGACTGAATTCAATGCAAGGCATATTTGAAACTCTAACTCTGTCTTCTGGTGTCTTATTAGAAATTATTTCAGTTTTCATTTTGTGTTTTCAAGTTAGATATTGTTTTCAAGATTTTACATTTATAATTTTATTGCAATGTGGCAGACTGATCAGGACAGTACAGTAACAACCCCGAGATGGGATGATCGCGGAAAGAGGCCAGCAGAAGAACATGTAAAGTGCCAGCATTGCTCTATCTTCAGGTATTTTAGTTATTTACATAATTGCAATAATATTAATTTTGTTCAAATATGCAGACACCTAGCCATGGTACGCCTGATGATTCCCTCTTTGAGGAAGAGCTTTCTTCATCCCTATCTCCAGTGTTCTTGTTGCGAAAAAATGCACGAGATGCAAGGTCATAATTTAATACTTTGATAGACGCGCCTCAAACACCTGAAACAGAAGAGAGGATAAAAAAACTTATGAGCCAGCTAGAAACATATTAGGTAATAATAAAAATTCAAAAGGATATTTTTTTTGTTCTGCATGAGATGAATTGTGATAGTTTGATTTTTAATTTTTACATTGACTAAACTAACAAAAAATTCTTTTGTATGTAGCGTTTTCTGGCACTTGCTGAACCCGGTGTTGGTGGTAGTGGAATAGAAGTGCAAGAGATTTCCCAGCAACCCTCTCGTACACCTTCTACTCCTTTAGGTGCCAGCCAAGAAACACACCCTGCCCAAGCAGACACCCAGCCAACCGCTGAACATGTTGGCAATGATGAGGCTGATATGGCCAACTACATTATTGCGTTTCCTGGAGCTACACATGTCAGCTCCATAGGGACCATTAATGGCACGTTGTTGGTGAACGATGAAGGTGTCCCTATAAATCACGTACAACTCCCAGGTAAATTTTAATATTTTAACTATTTCATGTACTTTATCTAAAACATATTTATCATGATTTTTATTTTTAAATTAATGATAATATTTTTTTTTTTTTTGGTTTTATTCTGTGTAGGAAACAATGAGTTCTACAGGATTCTGGAGAGCCATGCGTTGGTAATTTTTGGCCCAACCATACGTACAGGGTGGAATTCCCAGAATTCCAACCTGAAAAAAGAACTTTTAGATTATCTAGAAGCCCTTTTGGGGTCGGCACATTTGACAGAAAAGCGGTGGCTCAGGTAGCCGGCAAATATTTGAAATATACCAGGGACACCTATAGGACGCAATTGCAATTTAACCCTAGATATGAGCGTCCTCTCGCAGTTTCAGAGAGTGAGTGGAGAGTACTCATCCATGACGGAAAAGAGAAAAGGGCAAAGAAAGATGGAAAAATGCCAATTGGACCCGCAAGGTAAATTACAACTTTAATTCAATAGCTTTAATTTTCTTTATGTCTAAAATAAAAGTGTGCTACGCCATATCTGACTTCAATCTTTTGATGCTAGGTTGCCTGACACCTCAAAGGCAACCAAAGCTAGGATAGAGAAAAAGGGCCATCACAAGCTCGGCCAGGGTGGCTACTTGAAATTAGCTGCAAGAATTGTAATTAAGTAGCTAAACATCTTATAATTAATTGTATCGCCTTCCAATGTTTTTGTAATCCTATCAAATATGATTAAAAATACACAATCATATGTAATGTAGGGTGATGACTTCAGAACAGAAACTACATAGGAAGATAAAAATATCGCTTTCCATTTCGGCTATCAAGCCGTAGTTGAACGTCGCATAAGCTTGGGGCAGGTCCCAAGATCCAGAATGCCTGATAAGGTAAAACATTAACCTTTCAATATGTTTGTTTTCATCCATAAATTTAATTTCTAACAAATTTGTTTAAATCAGGGGAGCAACACTACCGACGACGCAAATAACCCATTTTTAGAGCCAAATGTAGATGATCCTCACGTGCAACCTGATCATTGTAGTAGGGACCAGGCCGACAATGCTACTATCAGTGAGGGCCGTGACGGTAATTAATTTCCACTTATAATTTTTTCTAATTATACCTTGATGGTTGTCCTTATAATGTTTTTTTTTTAAATGACAGAGAATGTTTCCCTTGAGGATCTTACCACCAGAGAGGAAGACAGGGCAACAGTCCCAACGACGACAACTGGTGCACCAGGTAAATAATATCATTGCAATTTTTTTTATTAATATTACCGAACTAGTTCAATGATATTTAAAAACTGACAATCAAAATTTAATATTATCTGTTTTTGTAAGCGATGCCCCATCACTGGATGAGACTAGACATCGTGACTATGCAACTAGGTCAGCGGCGACAACTGGTGCACCAGGTAAATAATCTCATTGCAATTTTTTTTATTAATATTACCGAACTAGTTCAATGATATTTAAAAACTGACAATTAAAATTTAATATTATCTGCTTTTGTAGGCGATGCCCCGTCACTGGATGAGACCAGACATCGTGACTACGCAACTAGGTCAGCGACGACAACTGGTGCACCAGGTAAATAATCTCATTGCAATTTTTTTTATTAATATTACCGAACTAGTTCAATGATATTTAAAAACTGACAATTAAAATTTAATGTTATCTATTTTTGTAGGCGATGCCCCGTCACTAGATGAGACCAGACATCGTGACTACGCAACTAGGTCAACGGCGACAACTGGTGCACCAGGTAAATAATCTCATTGCAATTTTTTTTATTAATATTACCGAACTAGTTCAATGATATTTAAAAACTGACAATTGAAATTTAATATTATATGTTTTTGTAGGCGATGCCCCATCACAGGATGAGACCAGACATCATGACTACGCAACTAGGTCAACGGCGACAACTGGTGCACCAGGTAAATAATCTCATTGCAATTTTTTTATTATTAATATTACCAAACTATTTCAATGATATTTAAAAATTGACAATTAAAATTTAATATTATCTGTTTTTGTAGGCGATGCCCCATCACTAGATGAGACCAGACATCGTGACTACGCAACTAGGTCAGCGACGACAACTGGTGCACCAAGTAAATAATCTCATTGCAATTTTTTTTATTAATATTACCGAACTAGTTCAATTATATTTAAAAACTGACAATTAAAATTTAATATTATCTGTTTTTGTAGGCGATGCCCCGTCACTGGATGAGACCAGACATCGTGACTACGCAACTAGGTCAGCGGCGACAACTAGTGCACCAGGTAAATAATCTCATTGCAATTTTTTTTTTATTAATATTACCGAACTAGTTCAATGATATTTAAAAACTGACAATTAAAATTTAATATTATCTATTTTTGTAGGCGATGCCCCGTCACTGGATGAGGCCAGACATCATGACAATGCAACTAGGTCAGCGGTGACAACTAGTGCACCAGGTAAATAATGTCATTGCAATTTTTTTATTAATATTAATGAACTAGTTCAATGATATTTAAAAACTGACAATTAAAATTTAATATTATCTATTTTTGTAGGCGATGCCCCGTCACTAGATGAGCCCAGACATCATGAATACACAACTAGGTCAGCAGTGCGAGTCGAAAGGCATGAAACAAGAGCAGAGCATGATGATATTGATGATGTAATTAGGAGCTTTAAAAATAGGAAGAAGAAAAAGAAAATTTGATAATGTAAAATATTGTATTATTATAAGACAAACGTTACCATACTTGGAACGTTTTTTGTGTTATATAAAAAACTCATTTATCATACTATTTTTATGTCAAGCATTAATTGCAATGTTTCCTTGCGTACTTTTTGTTGAATTGTTTTTTATTAGTTATTGAATATTTTTTTTTTATGCTCATGAAAGTAAAAAATGAAATATAGATTGGGTATTGGGGAATTGAGAGTGATGTGAGGGGGGAGGGGCCATAAGAGCTTCCACCTTCACGTGGTTGGCCCTGTTTAGTAGAGAATAATTTATTGGAGCGATTTAATCTTGGAGCAAACCTCCCTCGATCCAGCGTAGCAACAAAAAAGTCACTGTTTACTTAGTTGCTACTCTTTCAAATCATGGGAGGCTTGTTTCAAGTTCATGCGACTCCAATAAATTGTTCTTGAAACGAAGAAGAGGAGCTTATTCAGGTATGTTTTGACATTTTCAACATATATTCTAACATTATCATAAGAATGCATCTTAGAGTAAAAAATACTACATCAATTACTTGTATTTATTGTATAGATAATGATGGATTTTGATTGACTTGGCAGTGCAGGTACAAATCCTCTTGCATCATGAGCAATACAACTTGTCAACCAGGGTCATGTCCAGGATATTTTTGCTTTTGCGCTTGACCAGGTTCGTAATGTCACATTTTGTAAGTTCCTTTACAGTTCATAATTCAATATTAAGCTTGTTCATGATTATTATCTAGGTTTTTTGTATGTGTTTTTTCATCTATTTGATTGTAAGAAACTCTGCATGTTTCCTGTTGTTCACTATGATTTCTCCCATTACCACTCCCAGGATGAATCCGACTTTATTGTTACATAGGTTACATTATTGTTACTTTGATTTCTCCATTTACGATTTCATAGGTTACATCATGTAAAGTTGTCAATCTCAGGTTGGTGGATGAGCTTTAGTTCTCCAAATTTGGGGCTTTTCTGATATTTTCTCCCTCATGTCATTCCTGCATCACCTCGTTGTTTGAGCATGCCAATTGTCTACCACTTGTACCAATTAGCACATGTCAATCTCTGAGTGGTGCCACATTTCACCTATTTTCAGTGAGAGTTTAGGGTTTCTCTAACATAGCTTCAGAAATCTGATTCAGTGCCTACTTGAATATCGTCACATAATACTCATGGTTTGGATTGATGAGCATGTTCTGAATGGTTGGATGATTCATAAGAACCACCCATATAGTCATCTTGAGATATTTCAGAAGTTTTCTCGGGTTTCCTTTTTCACCGTTTCTAGTGGGTGGGATGGTGTGGGGTGATCCATCAATACTGGTGCTCTTGTAGTAGGGAATTTGTTTTTGGGATATAAAGGAGCATTTGATGTATATGTCCCATTGGATGCATTCATAGATGGGCACGAGAGGTCAAGAATTTAAATTAAAAATATGCAACCTCTAGCATGGCAACCTGAAGGCCGCGAGAGACACTGGTTAAAGATTGTTTTGTGCTAGCCTTAATATAGTCGTGATTTCTTTCTATTATCTTAATGCAAATATATAGTCCGGTCTCATTAAAATGAGGATTTGGTTGTATTTCTCTTTGGTTTTTTCTCTCTTAATACTCCAGAAGTTGCCAAAAGTTGCGATAGTTGTTTAGTTTGCCTGTTACAACTTAAAAGTGGTTTTTAGCAATGGGAGTCATGTTTTTTAAGGTTCATACTAATATGAAGATCTTGTAATTCTATATTTAGGATAAGAGAAGATGGCCTCTGCTTTGGGCAGTATGACAACAATTGCCACATCTACCTCATTTGGTAACAATGGAAAGGGGAAGAAGTTGGGTGCAATGTTTGATAATTATGGCAGACAATTGTCTTCTCTTTCAGTTTTTTCACCCATTTCCTTTAATCGCTCAAGAAGAAGAGGGACTCTGAGATTACGCGACAGAGAGAAGGTAGTTAATACAAGAGCTATGGAAAATGAGTTGTACTTCAACAAGGATGGCTCAGTGACAAAAAAATTGCAGGTCAGAGAAAAAATTATGTTTAAAGGAAGGTCACTTGCACGTGAAAATTCCCTACGGTGGATCTTTCCTTGTCCACTTATATTCGATTTTAATGTGTTATTTTAATTTTTCATGGAGGGTTGTTTTGGCATATGGTCTGGCATTCAATTGCACACTTACCGAAAGCATTGTCAATTTGTCTTGCAGGCGGTGTGAACAAACTTGCTGATCTTGTTGGAGTCACCCTTGGGGTGAAGGGAAAAATGTTGTCTTGGAGAGCAAGCATGGTTCTTCGAAAATAGTTAATGATGGTGTGACAGTAGCTAAGGAGGTAATTTGTAGATGTGTGCTCTGGTTTTATTTTTATCGTTGTATTAGTTCCCCCTCTTAAATGTCTTAGATTTGGTAGGCATAATTTGAAAACTCAAAGGTGAAAGGAAACATATTTGTTACCTAGTGGTCTACTTGGCCTATGGACTAGCCACATTAGAGTAATGCATAAATATTTTCACAACAATAAAAGGAAAGGGTTATGGCTAAGTCAAATTTTATTGTTATTGATAGTGTAATGAAATGTATCTCAATGCTATGGTTTTGGCCTTTTTATTGGTCGAATTAGAGGACCCAGTTGAAAATATTGGGGCCAAGTTGGTAAGGCAAGCTGCGGCAAAGACAAATGATTTAGCTAGGGATGGAACCACAACATCTGTTGTTCTTGCACATGTTGGAATATTGAAAAATTCTAGAACAATGAATGGAGAATAAATCTCCCTTCCTCTAACACAGAAAATAAAAATTTCTTTGACAGGAGACAAAGTTTCAATACTTTGAAAACAAACTTCTATTCCCTTCAATAACTCAAAAAAAAACTATTACACTACTTCCTCACTGAGAGGGATTACAAAATTATGACTGCTACAAAACGCAGTGCATAAAACCAACTCACTGTCTGTTCAAAACAAACATACTCTGTCTCTAAAAGACTCTACTGTGTTTTTCACTTTCACACTGCTGTGCATACACACTTAAAAAGTTACACTCAGTCTTTCACTTTTTACACACTGCTGTGTAATAAAAAATTTATGTACTGTCTATAAAAAAAACTACCAAGATTTTTTGTCCTTTTTATTTTTATATGCCGTAACATATAAAACATATTATAATAAACCCTCTTTTAAAAAAAAATAAAATTAAAACTAAATTCTATGGCCCACCTTTCATTTCGCATATGATATATATATAACATATGTTTAAAACATATGTATATATTAAAGCATACATAAAATTAAACTATCAAAACATTAAAGAACCCTTTCTGTCGAACTTCAAAAGTCTGAATAGATTAAATTTCAAACCAAATTCGCGTTCCAAAATGGGATGCTGACGTCTGCCTAATTTGTAACGCAAATTCTCAATCCAATGTGCCTTATAAAAAATTCGGGTCCGGTTTTCAAATTTTCAGATTCCCTTCAATTTCATGCGATCCAATATTAGTGCTCCACGTGTCCTCCTTTTGAATTTACAAAACTGGGGGGTAAATTTCTATTTGTTTAATTTTTGGTTGGTGAATTGCGTTAATGCTGGTTGTTGTGTTTAAATACAATCCTGTACAGAAATATGGCTGTGGCCGTCTACAAAAAAAACTTGTAGAAATTTTAAATGCTGAATTAAATTTTTGGATGGCGTGCAAGCAACCTCCAAAAAAAAATGTTGCTCCTGCATCCGTCCTTCTGCTGCAGTTTAAATGCTGAATTAAATTTTTGGATGGCGTGCAAGCAACCTCCAAAAAAAAATGTTGCTCCTGCATCCGTCCTTCTGCTGCAGTAGTTGAAGTTAAAATTCAATAGCACAGGGTTTAATAAGTGAGGGTGTAAAGGTAACTTTTTGTCGATAGTACTGGATTAAGATCATCTATTCATTTTTGTAGGGTATTATGGTGTTTGGTTTTTTAGTTTTGGGTTGGGCTTATTGAGTCTAAGATAGTTTTTGAGTGAAAAAATTGCTATTAGGTATTAAAAAATTTTGGTTCTTTTGTCAAAATTTATGAGCTTGTTAGGAAATACAAAATTGACAATGGTTGTATCTTAAATTTGTGGAAAATAATTTGAAATGAAATATTTTTGTTTAGGTTGTTGCAGCAGGTGCAAACCCCGTTCAAATTACTAGGGGAATTGACAAGATGATAAAGGCCCTTGTTGCGGAACTCAAAATTTTGTCAAAGGAGGTAAACGCTTGCCTTTTGAGTAGGCTAGTTTTCCTTTTTGCTGATGGTTTGGTGTATATAATTGAATTAGTTGCCTAAGGTATTTTTGGTTGCAAACTCCTTTTCATTTTTCATACAATATTGGCCTTGTGGAATACATTTGATTGTGTGGTCTTGTTAGATCTACAACATTTTTAGTTGTTTAGTTTTATGGCCGAGGTGCACTTTTATTATGGAAATAGTTGATGCAATATTGTCATTTAATCCTTACTGCAGTGTAGCATGTTGAGAAGTTTCTTGTGAAACATTTGGTATTCAAAATGACACTTGATCCTATACAACATCATGCACTTGACTTCAAAATTAATATTCAAAGTGTGCCATACAATTCTTGCAAAATTTCAAATATTTATGTTGTTTTAAACCATTATCTTTTTCATGTATTGGATGCTGAAAATGAGAAAAAGACTTTGGTATGAAACCAACTGGTGAATAATTTCCAGCAAAACAACCACTTCTAAGACATGATTTAGAAGTAGAACATATGTACTTATGAAGCATAGAAATATATCCTTGATGCATTGTCAATGTTTGGCTAGGGTTATTTTTGGAGAAAATAACTCTTTATTCCTAGAATAGTGATCTTCAATACAAGTAAATGCCAAAGAAGAGAGATCATCGTGTGACATAAACCTATTAACAAAAGTGAACAGGGAATGATTATTAATTATGGCATACTAAGTTGTCAGTGATTTTGACTATTTGTCTTTAACATGTAAAAATGTTAAATTCCAAATTTACATCATCATGGTTTGGCATCATGAGCTTGACTAATTGTCCACCATGATCATAATTCCATTGTTGTCTTCATATCTATAAACAACGTTTCAAATAATAATAAAAAAGTTCTATAAGAAAAATCCAGACCTCCATGCTGCTGCTCCTTGTGAGACAAAGTCAAAATTGCATTACACAATCTGACACATAAGAATCTCCTATATTCCGGTGGTATGTATCCAAATTCTTATAATAGTGTCTTCAAGACTTATGTTGACATTTCCAATGAGATATTTAAGCAATGAAAGATGGAGCCTTCTTCATTGTTGGATATGTAATAGTATTTTATTAATATAAAGATTGATGGTTTTGTCTTTCTGAAAATGAAATGTAAAAATAATTTATTGTGGTCAATTGAAAAGTTTTTTTTTTAAAAGCTTTTCATTATGGAAGGGCGACATAGATATATGCCCTTCTAATTGAAATTCGGACCTGCCCTTCAAATTTTATCACTGTGTGGGACCTTAACAAACAATAAAACTATTCCACCGCACGTTATATAAAACATATAACAAAACCTTTGTCAAAACTTCAAACAAACCCTTTAGCCGTGGGTATTTCATCAAGAATTGATCATTTTACCATGTACCTTCTTCTAGAGGAATATTCTTCCACTTGATTAGGTACTTCATAATGGTTATATGTCAAAGAGATACAGAATGTTTATCTATAACTTTTTGTTGTTCAAGAATCAACTTTCATTCTTCATCTAATTTTGGAAGTTCTATTTACATTGGCATATTTTTTCCCAAAACCTTTTTTAGGCAAGATACATGAAAAACCTTATGAATGCAAGAAGAAGGAAAACATAACTTCTATACCACTTGTGCAATCCTATGAATAATTATTTAGGGCCATAACATTTTTGAGCTAATTCTTTATTCTTCTTTTTCTTGAATGAAGATTGCTTATAATGCTATAATCTAAAAAATACCCCATTACCCTCCTCAAATATCTTTCACTTGAATGTTGTTCCCCTTTTTGTTTTATCATGTTTCATGTCATTTGAAGGTTTCCATAATAATTTTCAAATTTTCTTTAGTATTTTCCATATGTGACTCTGTTTCCTATACTTTGGACTTATCTTGCAAAAAGTATGAGATACTAGGAGTTGGATATCCATAAAGGGCCTTAAATGGGGAAATTTTAGTAGATGTGTGATAGGTAGTATCATATTACCATTCTTCCTCGACGAACCCACTTCATCCATTAAGATTGCTTTTCTAAAGAGTAACATTGTAGATAACCTTAAAAACATTTGTTAACTATTTTTGTTTGACCATTTGATTGTGTTTGGTATGTAGAACTCATGGCAGCTAGTGTTTCTCCACTCATATTAAATAATTATTTGCAAAAGTTTCTTGTTACTATTACTTTAGGAAAACCATGAAGACTATGAATTTCTTTCACGGACACTTCTGCCACTTGGCTTGTTGTTTATGTACTTTGAGCTCTACAAAAAAAATCTACAAAATTTGTCTATATAAATGACCACAAAAATGTAATACTTACTTTTATATTTCAGTAACCCTGTAATAAAGTCTATTGATATATCTTCTAGTCTTTGAATATGTATGTGGAATGGTTGAAGTAACCCTAGAGATTTTACTATCTCTCTTTTATTTATTATGCAAACCTGACCTTCTCTTACAAAATTTTGAATATCTTTCTTCATTCCTTCCAAAAATATATATTTTGATCCTTTGAGATGTTTTAAGGAACCCTGCGTCCTACCATCAGAGAGACATGGGACTCCCTTAATATTTGTTTATTCAAATATGCTTGCGTGCATAAAAATATTCTACATTTGCACCAAAGTATATCTCTATTTCACTCCCAATGCTCCATAGAGTTCATCCCATCCTTTATAAATTTTAGTGTTTGTTTAGTACTATTTTCATTTTTCCATTATGGCAAGCTTCTTCTAGCCACCTAGGAACAGAAAATGTAATTGGATATAAATTTGAGGCCTCTTCTATTTTAGAAAGAGCATCATGTACTAAATTTTCCTTACCCTTTTTGTAGATTATCTCAAAATTAAAACTTTGCATTTTTTCTCGTCATTTTTGTTAATCTTCCAATGAAATCCATAGCTTCAAAAAATAATTTATGCTATCATGGTATATCTTGACTTTAAAGTACCTCCCAGTGATATACTATCCCCATTTTTTATTGCATGTAATATTGCTTCCATTTTTTTTTCATACGTAGATTTCACCAAATATTTTCTTTGAATTCCTTGCTTTTAAAAGCCAATGATATCCCTTATTGTGTTAATGTTACGTAAATTCCTTGTCCTAGTACCTCACACTCTACTATGAATGTTTTACCAAAAGTAGGTGCAACCGATGTTGGTGTAGAAGACATGGCATCCATTAAAAGAGAGAATGCCAAAGTAGCCTCACCATTCCATATAAATGATATTTTCTTCAAGAGATATGTGAGTGGACTTGAAATGCATGCATAATTCTTAACAAATTATCAATAATATCATGTAAGTCTAAAAAATCTTCTAAGAACCTTGATTTTATTAGGAATAGGTCATTTTGTAATAGCTTGCATCTTTTGAGGCTCAAACTTCACTCCTTCCTTTAAAACAATATGAACCAAATAATCGAATTCTTATTTCCTAAAAGCACATTTGGATATTTTTACATAAAAATGATTGTTCTCAATAATTTATATAACTTTTCCACATGTTTAGTGTGGTATTCCCATGATTTATTATAAATATATGTATTATCAAAGAAAACCAACCCAAATTTTATAAGATGGGATCAAACAAAATTGCCCTTAAGTCGAGGCCACCGGACTTCAAACAGCGATAAACCATAATTCAAACCAAATTCGCGTTCCAAAATAGCCTGCTGACGTCGGCCAATTTTGTGATGTGAAAACCAATTGAATTCCGCCCTAATCTTTTTCGGGTCTGAAGTGGGGCTGGCATAAGGAGGGAGAGTTGTGACGCGAATTTCTTATAAAATTCGCCCTAATATTTTTCGGGTCCAGATTTCCACTGCGCGAGCGGCCCAAACAAAGATCCGCTCCAATCAATTTCTGCCATGTCTCCTCAATCAAATGTTGCCCTATTCCCGGATGCGGGTGCATTCGATGGCGTTTAAGGCGATGGGACATGGATGTGGCGATTTCATATCAATCACATTAAGTTTTAATGCTGTTCAATTAAGTTCCAAGGTTTTCACATCAAATCACATTAAGTTTTAACACTGTTCAAGATCGGACCTCCACTCTTGTTAGCGATTACGCATGCTCCAATATGATCCGGCCTTCGGCTCTCATTAATGATCAGAGATTCATTATGACGGGTGTCCTTCGATTTCATTGCAGTCGGTTCGATAAAATGGCATTTCGCTATGGTTTTTCAGACGAGCCGGTTGCTGGGTTACACTGCCTGCTCACTGTGACGAGAATGAGAAGTGGCCAGCTGAACTGCTGCTTAGACCTTGTTGCATATATGCATTTCTCTCGGTTTGGTCCTTGTCTGTCTTCCTTTGTTTCTTGGAATTCTGCTTCTCTGTCTCCTCTTGTGCCCACTGTTGAGACTGCACCCATGCCTCGCCTGCATCAAAGGATGCATTTCCGCAGGGGGAGCACTAGAGGTCAACCCCTGCGCGCTCCCTTCAGTCCCTCAACCGAGTCATCTTCCCAGTCGAGTGATTATCACGCAGGTCGCTATCCAGATACTAGAAGTGGGCGGGGTCGGGTTCTAGGATCTGACCACCGTATGGGCTCCCCTGCTCCTCATTTCCCTACTGCTTCACCTTCTCCCACGACGCGCACTGCGCTTTTTTCCTTTAATTTCTCTCTGAACCGCCCACGAATCACAACTTCAATTACTGTGGTTTTCCGTGAGGAG